>CAUJNA010000324.1:154655-189655 GCA_963377175.1 Effrenium voratum | reverse complement strand
GGGTACACAATGCGATAGTTTGGGCAAAATGGAGAGAAGTGAGGGAGCCCGCAGCTTCGACCGCCACCTGGCGGTCTCCGTTGCCTTCGGTAGGCCTAAATCCCCTACCCGGCCTGGGAAAAGCTACTGGATCTCGTCCCCGAGCGCGAGCGTGACCTCATACTTCGGGTGCTGTGCCGATGGCTGTGCCGCACCGGATCGCCCGAGACTTGGCTCAGGTTGTTCGAGACGTGGCTTGAACGGTTCGAGCTTTGGCTCGGACGTCCTGGCATTAAGCTCGAGACCCGCCGCATCGCTGTGCGATTGCGCGGGCCTGCGTCACCCTCACATGGCGCGACGATCGCTGTCGAAGCGCCCGCGATTCGGCGGTTTGGCACTGCAACGGCTGCGCCAAGGCAAGCTGCGAGCACGCTCGATGAGAACCAAACTGCGATGGCAAGCCCAACTTTGCAACAAGGCTGAACAAGCGGTTCGACCTCATTGGCAGAATCCACAAGCTACTTGTCCGCTCAGCTGTGGACTTGACACAGATCTGTGGGCAAAGGATACCTGAACAATCAACTCCGTGCCATCTTGACTTCATCCAGGCTGGAGTATCGGCGGACCCCCCTCCCAATCATTGCAAAGAACAAGGCCGAGCCAAACCACTGAATGACTAAAGTCCAAGAGGAACATGGCTGGGTACCTACCCAAACCCCCAGTGGCCACAGGAAAGGCAGTCTTTTTGCGGAACCGCCCGCTCCGAGGAGGGCGCCGGGGATCGAGGCACTTTGGAGTGCGGGCCAAATGTGCCTCGTGCTGGGGACCGGGGATACCTGAGCTTGTTTGGTTGGTGAATGCAAAAAAAAACGCCAATGAAGAAAAGAAGAACATCGATCGGGTGCACCGTCCCATCCGCGAGCCCGCAGACACACCTGGTGAGCATGGCCTGAAGGTAGGCCATGACCTCTTTCCTCTCCTCCCTCGCCAAAGGGCCCAGGTTCCTTGGCCAAGTCGAGGCTTGAATCTTAGCTTTGGACACGAGGGAAAACTGGGCCAAAACCCTTGCGAGTGGGGGCAACAAGGAACAAACTGAAGGAAACCCAAACCCATGAAACAAAGGCGGAGCACCACACCAAGCTAAAGGCAACCTCACCGAGCATCAAACCAAACATCAGGCGAGAAGAAAAACACAAGAACGCAGAAACCTCACAAAACAAAAAGACAAGAGCCAAACCCCCCACCTGCCAAAGCTGCCCCAAGAATCTAGCTGCCCCAAGAATCGCAACTGGAGGTCACTTCACAAGCCTTCTGATATCCCTGAGAGGGGGGTCCGAGAGTTGGAACACACCGCAACAAAACCACACACGCGCTGGGCCGAGTCAGGGCAAGCGTCCGGCAGTACTCCAGGACAATGTCCCGCACCTCCGCAAGCTTCACGCCCTTCACGTCCATCAGCTTTCCGATTCTTGGGCAAACATCGCTCGGGAGGTTCCATCATGCTACACATCCAAAACCTAAGAAAGGAAACCAACAGCTCAAGACCTTCATGGGTGACCGACCTTTACACCCAGTGAGCTCGCCGTAATTCGTGCAGCTGTCGTGCCCACGTGTTCTGATGCAACCTCCCCACCACCGACGCACCCGCACCAGACGATGCAAGCCGAGTCTCTCCTCGCTCGCTTGCCTATTGCCCATGTTCACCTGGCAAGGCAGGCGCACAGCGAAACCCTGCATCTTTAGCACGCGCGCACACACACACACACCAAACAAGTTCGGACCAACAAGGAATTCTCAATACCAATTTTCACCGCGGTTTTTGGCCACCATAACAAAACTGTATGGACCCCAAATCCACAACCCGCACAAAGTGTCTTTTTCATTCCTCCTCCTACAAACTACACAAACAAACCCTTCTCCTTCTCCCCCTCTTCCTCCTCCTCCTCCTGCTCCTGCTCCGCCCCCTTCCTCCTCACCTCTCCACACTCGACTGAAGCTGGGCTTCCCCGCCAGTCGCACAAGGATCAAGTCCACCTGCTGCAAGGTGAAGAGCCCCGCATCGCAGCGGTCCAAGTAGAGCTGCTCCTGGCAGCTGTTCAGCGGATCCTGGAACATGGCCCTTTTGACCAGTGGGGCTTCTCGCCAAGGAAAACCTTCAAGCTCTTGTCAAAAAGCTTCAAACTCCTTTTGCCCAAAGGAAACTAAGGGACATGTATAAGAACGGCCCATGGGTGTGGACACCCCCCCCCACTATGTACTGATTAAATGGAGCTGGAAAGTGTTGCGTTGTTTCCGCGTGCCTTGTCAGTCCGCAAGGGAAAGCAAAGGGAACTCGAGGCCATTTTGGGCACGTCCTGCATCCTTCGGGTCCCTTCTCCTTGAAAATCACCGTGCCAACAGGAAGCTCACTTTACCTTTAACTGGCCCAAAACGGTCATGATGAAAAATAGGAAATGTAGGAGCCCCTGCCCCAACACCCCCCAAACCCTGCCTCCTCATTCACCTCCAGCCTTGGCTGCTGGGGCAAGTGAGGGAACGCGGTGTGATTGTACTGCTTCCAACTTCCAGACGTTTTGCCCATGCAGAGCTTCCTGCCGCCTTTGATCAGTCACAATTTGTATTTGCTAGCCGGGATGATTCAAGCAGATGCTTGCCACATAGTGTGTTTGCTACTTCCTTTTGGATGGGGCTCAGACCCCGAATTGTTGTTTGTCCCATGCGTCTCCAGTTGTTGCCCATCCAAAGGGGTCCCTACAAAGACAAAAACTTGCGGGTGTCTCAAAAATAGGCCCAACCCCACTCTTGGGCTTTTATCTGTGGTTTCCTATTTGAACGGCTACCAGCGAGAGAGGACACGGGGAATATTTGCACCCCCCCCTCGAAAAGATTGGTGCTTCGTTCCTTCCCATCCAGCTGTCCACAGCGCCCGTGTTTGGAGTTGGTACCCATTTAGGCGCTAAGGGTACCCAAGCCGTCGAGAAGATTCATCTGGGCAGCTCTCGGTCAATCTGCTGGGCAAGGCCCTTGTCCCTGGCGCTGTCCGCTTCCTTCACAGACTGGTGGTACTCCTGGGAGCGTCCCTCCCCTCGCCACAGAATGGTTGCCTACACGTCCGCCAACATCACCCGCGAAACAGAATAAAAGGTGATGTGGGCATGGGTCAAAAGCCCGTACCCCCAGTGAACATCCCAATCCCCCACTAAAATGGACTGAAATGAGTGGTGCACCTACCCCAAACTAG
This sequence comes from Effrenium voratum, assembly GCA_963377175.1. NCBI lineage: Eukaryota > Dinophyceae > Suessiales > Symbiodiniaceae > Effrenium > Effrenium voratum. The sequence continues at coordinate 186,435 of CAUJNA010000324.1, read as the reverse complement.
TACCATTGGCTTTGACCCACAGCCATGTGTCTTGAGGGGTCGCCGATTTGATCTTGCACCCTTGACGCACCTCGTCGTCTCCTCTTGGAGCCCCTCTCTCATGGAATCGGGATTTACCTACGGGAAACTGTTGGAAGCCAACCGTTCATGGCGTTCACCGCTCTGAGGAAACAACCGGAGGAAACCAAAGACCCCCGCACTCCCAAAGAAGCCTCTTACAACCTCCCCAGAAGGGATTTGTAAAAGGATCCGAATGTATCTTTATGAAGGGCAGTCAGGACACATGTGGGAAGACTGACAGCCAGCAAATGCCCAGATTCCCCCACCTTGACTGGGTTGTCCTCAGAAATAGAAACTTTCTTGTTTTTCAAGCCATGACCTCATGCCCGAAAGCAGGCACAAAGGTGAGACGGTGGGCGGCTGCTTCAAAAATTGCTTGGCTTTGCCTACTAGCGTTTCCATACTCGCCTCTTCCCCAAATGCTCTTATTAGTGAAGAAGAGCCACTGTTGTCGGGGTTCACCAATCCGTCTTTTCCCGACAGCAAAGTTTGCTGCCGAATTGAACTGGTAACTGACTTGTTTAAAAGGGTCATCGTTGTCAGAACTTCTGAGAATGTGCCCCGCTAATTTAGCACGTCTCTCTATCAACAATTCAGAAAAGAGCTTTATCCTAGGAGCTCCCCATTCCAGACTCCGGACTCCTCATTTGCCTTCTGCAAAACGAATTGATTGGTGTTAGTCCTGTCAACTGCTTTGCAACTGAGAGGGTTGACGAATTCGGCCAGAACTGGCTTCAAAAGGATCTCGAAGCTCGATTTGCGTGAATGACTTCGCTCGGGTGCGAGTTGGCGGTGCATTTTTCCTTGCGCCACAAAGAATGATGAACCATCTCTGCACACGTTCTTCCCCGAGCCACGGCCAAGTTCGGGGAACAAAAAAGAAAGCCCTGCCAGAAATCGGACCGATTTCGGGCCTCATGCATCTCCAGGAGGCGCTCCATTTTTTCAAAGTTGCTCTCCATGAACCTCAGGAACGGTAGCGCTTAATCTCCCTTGCCCCCAACCCGCGGATGCTGGACTTAGCTGACCAAACTCCGCCACCAGAGTGGAGTTGCCCAAAGGAGGGTGACTCGTGGTTGACCCTCGGCGGCCGCAGAACAATCCAGGTTAACCCTACTTGGCTCCTGTGAATGGTTTGGCTTCAACGGCGCCCCGGTCTAGACAATCGTCAGGCCTACGGGTGGGCAAGGGCCCTTCTCACTTCCCAAGTGGATTGAAGCAACCAGAGAAAAGTCGAAAGTGCCCTTCGGATGAAAAAACATCAGTGTGTACGGAATACGCCTTCCTAAAAAGCAGGAGGTGGTCTACAAATTGCGTTCGCGAGCTCAAGAACCACATGCATTCTGATGTAGCTGTCTCATTGTTTTGCCCAGCCTGTGATGCTCTTGTGTTTTGTGCATACGCTAACGCACCCAAGCAACTCATGTGGAGAAGCAGCGAAGGAAAGATGAGTGCCGGACACCTTACCAAACTAAAAGTATGACCGCATGCAAAAACACACACATGATAAAGACACAACTTTAGTATGGGGCAGGCCTGACACATACTTGTTCAATCAAGAAAAGGGGATTGCACATATGCAAAGACGTAGGTTTGTCTTTCGTTGAGGGTACCCATCGCAGGGTTCCCATAGGCACAACCACCGCTGTCCCGAGCTAAGCAACTTGTTCAGGACCCGTGCCACCGCCGTGCCCGTGCAGTATCTGCACAGGGACTGCACTATCGAGTTGACCTCAGTGGGTTCGACAGGGCCCGATGTGAGCAAAGGAGATAGCATAGGCATGCCAACCTTAGTTTTGAAAGAGAATTGCCACTACCCTCCAAAAATGTAGACAATTCGCATAGAACCATTGCAAGTGTGATTGATGCACAGACTTGAAGCTTCTATCCTCAATTCTCATCTGCCAGTCCGGGGCAGTGGCCTGGGGTAGAAGTTGGAAGCCCTCGACATCCTCAAGTACTTGAGTATGGGCCCTCTTTCGACACCAAATATAGGGTGGGGACCCTGGCTTTGACACAAAGTGGCCGTCCCCTGCCCCCCCTGACCCCCCCGAATCAGAATAGATCTTTTCGTAGTGGCCTCTTGGTTTCTGCACTGCCTTTGGCAGCACACATCATCTCCATATCTCCATCTGGCCTAGGAGCAACGGTGGACACTTTGTTGCCACCAGGGATGGACCCCTATTCGTTGCTTTGTACCCGCTACCGGCCCGGGCAATTGAACCCCCTTTGGGGGAGAGAGCAGCGCGGAGGACAAAAGCACAGCGTGGGAAAGCAGTTGTTTCTAGAAAAGTCGCTTGTTCTGCATGCATGTCGGGGCTGCCACCTTCGCTGCTCAACGCCCAAGCAAACATGAGTCATACCCAACAAGGGGCAAGTTGAAGAGACGCCCCGTCAGACAAGCGAGGGCATGCCCCTGCCCGATGTCTGAAAAGCTGCAGATGTCACGACAACGCAGAAAAGTGTCATGTGCCGAGGTCCTAAAGGAGAGAAGCATAAAAACGCACAGAGACAAGCGTGTGAAACCATGAACGCGCGATCAGGCGCGCTGCTTGCCAAACCATTGAATCTGGCGACTACAACGCCAATTTCTGCGCAGCAGCCGCGATTCCTTTGGCCTAGCGCTTGAACTCAATGATATACTCGGGATAGACCTGTGAGACGTCGAAAAGAATGTACTCTCTAGGGCCTTTCTTGTTGGGGTTCGCCAGGATGCCGGTTTTGTGCAATTTTTGGGCATCCTCGTGGGCACTGCTATGCCAGTCCCTCTCAGTGTAGTACATGTGCCCGCAAGTCGCCCGGCAGAGCAACACGTAGATAATGCCGTTTGCCTGGCGGAAAAGCCAACACCCACTGACCCTGAACTGCGAACCTCCCTGGAGAAGCCGGCTGCTTGTGGAAACTCAAAGGCTAAGCTCTGCTGTCTGGCCCCCCTAAACTTCATGCTACACAAACGTGTTTTTGGAGCTCCTTCCCACCTTCGAGTCAAGAGGGCGAACTGGCCTGCCTTCTGGTGCCTTCTCTCAAGTTGGAAAAGGAGAGAAGGAGACCGCCCATTCGCTTTCCCCCCCCCCACTAAATGCCATCTCTCTTTGAGGGGCGGTAAAAAGCCAGTGACACCCGTTTCACCCATGTCTTGAAGAGAGCTTGTTGGTCGTCGGTGCTCACACGCGCTCCGCGCGCCAGACCCAATCGCCCGGCTCCTGCTCCCAGCTTGCGGCCCTCCCCCCGCTTGCCTCCGAGGCGTAGCTCATGCCTAGGGAAATTCGCCCACGAGCCCAGAGAAAATCCGACAGCTCGCGGGACGGCAAAGGAATCCCCGGCCGATGGAAACCACCAGTTGGTAGTTGGTGGATCTATTCTTGTTCGGAGAACTCGCCCCCCCCCAAAAAAAAAAATCGAAGAAGGACCAAGCAGTTCAAAGCCCCAAACCGATCCAGGCCGCCAGTTGAAGGCCCCCCCGCGGAAGGGTTATTTCTTTCCTAGGTTCGGCGCGGCCCTTTTTTTCCTAGGTTTGCGTGGCCTGGAGGTCCAGGCCCAGAAAAGCTGCAGACGGCGTGCCTTTTAGAAGAAGCTTGTTTCCAAAACGCAGCAAAGTCCGCAGAGGGTTCACTTGTTCAAAGGCGCAGGATTGGTTTAGGGTTGTTTTAGGGCTGGTGTAGGACTGGTTTGGGGTTGGTTAGGTTGGTTTAGGGTTGGTTAGGTTGGTTTAGGGCTGGTTTAGGATTGGCTTTGGGTTGGTTTAGGGGTGGTTTAGGGTTGGTTTAGGGTTGGTTTAGGGCGGTAGGGCCGGTTTAGCCTTGGTGTAGGGTTGGTTTGGGGTTGGTTTTGGGCTGGTTTCGGGCTGGTTTCAGGTTGGCTTAGGGTGGTTTAGGGCTGGTTTAGGGTTGATTTAGGGCTGGTTTAGGGTTAATGAGGTTGGGGGGGGTTTAAGGTTGGTTTAGGGTCGGTTTAGGTTGGTTTAGGGCTGGTTTCGGCTTGGTGTAGGGTTGGTTTGGGGTTGGTTTATTGCTGTTGGTTTAGGCCAAACCTAGGAGAAGAAAAAAAACTCGGGGCCCAGCCCCCCCACAAAAAAAACAACGAGAGAGCCCACGAATCCAACCAACCAAAGGAGGAAGCGCACATATTTCCGCATCTTGCTTTTTCAGAAGACCAAAGCCCCTCCCCAAAAGCCCCCAAGAGCCGCCCTCGGCAAGCCGCTCTTGGCCAGGTCTTCGGCCAAGTACACCCCGTTCCCGAAGCGCCGCCCGTGGGTGCCGCTGCTGTTCACCATGAAGCCCTGCTCCGCGATGGCCTGGTCTCACCCCCCCCCAAAAAAAAAAGCTACCCAACCCAAAGCGGACCCCGTTTCTCCAACCACCAACCGGTTTTTGGACCTCCATTTCGCATTTTTTGGCTTACGGGTTGGTGGTCAACAAAACAAGGTCCCAAAAACAGGTTGGTTTCTCCAAGGGGAGATAGAACAAATGAGTGAGTTCCTCGGATTTGTGTGGAACATTCAGAGCTCGTCCCCCCATGTCCCCCCATTTCCCAATGGGTTCACGATCATCCCTATAAAGCTGAAGTACAGGACGATTTTTTGACCAGGGCACACACCTTTCAACCAATCCGCGAGGAACCGCCGGAACCACAAGTTTCGATAGCTGGGGGGCCTGTCACCCCCCTCCCATAAGATACCCTGAAGACTGCCTGGGCTCAACTTTTTGGAGACCCCCCTCAGGCGCCTCTGCAGCCTTCTGGGAGGTACCGTGCCACAGGAGCATCTCGTTGAGGCCCGGGGTCATGTTCTCCACACTAATGGCCTGGCAACGTTGACTTGCTGATTCTTGTCATCTGGTTGGCTGGCTGGCTGGGAGATTCCTGCCCCTGAGCATGTGGGTGTGGGTCAAAAAGGTGCCCAAAATGAAACCCTGGTAAATGGAACCAACAACTAAAACCTGCGGTACCCGGGTGATGTAAGTTTTGACCTATACTAAATAGGGATTCCCAAACGGAGTCCGCTTTGCGGTCCTCGTCACCATGGAACTCCTCGAGGATCTTGCCAGTCAGCACCTGACGCACCGGCGACTGGCCGGGGGCTGCACCTTGAAGCCAGACCCTTCGTTGGCAACGGGGAAATCTGCATAGCGTTTCTGAAAGCTGCGAAATGGAGCTCGCAACCATCCACAGTATGGTTTGTCAACCACCATGAAAGATACCCTAAAGCACAATTGGAGGCGACCCACAAGGCCTGGGTTACACCGCAAAACCCTCACAGCGATACATGCCGTACCGTGCCGTACCGCCTGTTTCAGGACAGCGGGTGATCGCTCTGCTTTTCGAGTGAAGAATGTGCCAATAGAAACAAAACACTGAAAGATCCAAAACCCAACCAACAGTGGCATGACCCTGTACTCTTTGCTGTACTTCCAAGGCCTGAAGTAAGGAATCCCCAAAAGGACTTGCATCAGCTGGCTTTAGCACCGAATGGGTGAGCTCACCATCGGGCGCATCCCTCATTGGCATGAGCCACAGCTCCTGGCATTCCACTGGCCCCTCTCACTCCTCCCCAGTCCGAGCAGCGTGGCCGCTGTCGGGATTGCCGTCCAGCTCATTGGGCGGCACGCACTTGTGCCCATCCTGCAAGCCCCATCTCGGCAAACAGTAAAGCTTTCCCCCTACCTGACATCTAACAAACGCTTTGGATGCGCTTTCCGTGGATTTCACCAGTTCCTCTCCCGGTTGCTTCTTTTTTAGTAATCTTTTAGTACTCCTTTAATATCCTGCAGGGGTGGATCCACAAAAACCACATCCAAACCGTTTTCTACCTGACATAAGCAGTCGCTTGGCCAGACGCCCAGATCGATTTGGGCGAGTTGGTGTTTGCGAACGCTTCAGGGTGAGTACTGACGGAGACCACCGCGTAAACGACAATAAGCAGCAACGAACGAGCAAACAAAGCAGAGCAAAACCGAACAAGCAAATGCAACAACCAACCAACAAACAAGGAAAGCAGGAATACAGAAACAAAACGAAGCAACAGAGAAGCATCTAAACAAGCAATGAAAGACAAACAAGAAAGAAAGAAAGAAAGAAAGAAAGAAAGAAAGAAAGAAAGAAAGAAAGAAAGAAAAAAGAAAGAAAGAAAGAAAGAAAGAAAGAAAGAAAGATTGAAAGGAAAGAAACAAGGAAGGAAAGAAACAAGTAAGGAAAGAAAGAAACCAACCAACCAACCAACCAACCAACCAACCAACCAACCAACCAATTATCCAAAAAACAAACAAACAAACAAACAAACAAACACACAAACAGACAGACAGACAGACAGACAGACAGACAGACAGAAAAACAATTGAGCAAACAACCAACTGGAACAAACCAGCAAAACAAAAACGCGGAAAAAAAAGCAGAACAAAGATTGAAACAGACACAAAGGAAGGAAGGAAGGAAGGAAGGAAGGAAGGAAGGAAGGAAGGAAGGAAGGAAGGAAGGAAGGAAGGAAGGAAGGAAGGAAGGAAGGAAGGAAGGAAGGAAGGAAGGATGGAAGGCAGGCAGGCAGGCAGGGAGGGAGGGAGGGAGGCAGGAAGGAAGGGAGGGAGGGAGGAAGGAAGGAAGGAAGGAAGGAGGCAAGGAGACAAGGGGCCAAGGGGCCAAGGAGGCACGGAGGAAAGGAGGCAAGGAGGCAAGAAAGGAGGGAACAAAACAAGCAAACAAACAAACAAACAAGCAAACAAACAATCAATACCTGTACATGATGATGATGATGATGATGATGATGATGACGATGACGAGGACGAGGACGATGACGATGATGATGAGGATGAGGATGAGGACGATGACGATGAGGACGATGACGATGACGATGGGGGGGGGGGGGGGGGCGATGATGACGATGACGATGACGATGACGATGACGATGATGATGATGATGATGATGATGATGATGATGATGATGATGATGATGATGATGATGATGATGATGTGACACACCTGGCTTATCGCTCAAACGTTCCCATGCGCGAGCCACCCCTTGCACAGGGCATCAATCAAACAGTTGCTAGATCCAAGTTCGCCCGGAAGACGCAAAAGACGAACAAATGTCAAAACGACACGTGGAATTGCAGGTTTGCCCCTGGTCAATCAAACCTGCGTTTGATTCCGGTCCACGTTTAGCGAATCTTTAAAATGCAAAAGAAGTTCAAAAGAGATGCCAAGTTTTCCCTTTGCATACCACCAGTCCTTGTCCACCTGATTCTGCAAGTTACGCTTCCAGTTGATGTAGCGGCACCAGAGGTTTGAGTCCTGCGCAAATGGCGCCAGGAACCGCTAGGGAATCTACGGGAACATCCACATCATTGATAAACTAGCTGAGTATTTGGTGTAGAACTCAGTTGGATTCTTCAACGAATCGCCCGCACACCGCACCCTCGCAATGCCACACAAGATTTTGCCGGCGACGCCCCTCCCCCCCCCTCCTGCCAGCGGAACCACCATGCTCCCATGCACGTTCGAAAGTTGTCTCTCTCTCTCACAAGTTGGTCAGTGCAAACAGCTCGCGCAGCGCACATGTTGCCAACTGTGTCGGGCAAGTTCGGCACGACATGCTTGCCGTCGCAAGACAGCTTTTTTCAGATGTATGCTCTCAGCTTGCTCATGACTGGAACCCTCCTCGGAACCGCCCCACACATCCCTGGACCACCGTGCAACTCCTGAACCCTCGTCGGAACCGCCCCAGGCATCCCCAAAACCCTCCTCAGAACTGCCCCAGAGATCCCCGGAACCCTCCTCGGAACCACCCTTCTTGCATCGGAACACAGCTTTCTGCTGTAAAGGCCCCTCCCCACTCGCATTCCGCAAGCCGGATCCAATGCTGCTCGTGCAACGGCTTCTCAGTCACCCTCAAAGACACCGCAAGGAAGGCAACTTTGATGTTGTTCTGGGCTTCTTGCCAACGTGCGTCCAATCCTCATGAAGCCAACCCAACCTCAAACCCAAGCCCCTTTTTCTTTTTCACCTGGCCCAACCGGGATTCCCCAAGCCAGCCCCCATCCACCCCACCCCCCCTCCCCATCCGGAGCTTCCAACACGCGCCTCCACGCGGCGCACCTTCACCGCCGTGGGGGCTGAGCCCGAGTGAGAGCCGGCCGCCAGGCGCTGCACCAGCTCCTGACTCAAAGCTTGCGTGCACGGAACACGTCTGAGTTGCCCGAGGTTCCCCACAGGGCTCCCACAAAAACAAACTCAAGCCCCTAAAACATCACCACGGCACACTCACCTCTTCATGGGCCAAAGTCTTCTGCACGGAACATTTTGCCTGCACTCCTTCAGACTAACAGCCGGAAGCTCGAAGGCCTATCCTGCAGATGGAACCCAGGCTTCCAAAGGGGTGGGGAGCCTCCATGTTAGTCTGGGGGAGGGTAGGTTGCCCGAGGTTCCCAAGGAATGGGAGATTGATGTTAGATTTGGCAGCCCGCACTTGGCTTCTCAGAGCTTCCCAAAGTCTTTGGTGAGCAAGCCTGTCCTTGATCTGGTGCTTCACCACCCAGTGCTCCCGGAAGCCTCCACAGCCAAAACCCAGAAAGGAGTCTGGGGCTTGATACCCGGCTGGGCCAAGGAGCGTTTGACTCCGGAGGGCAGAAATTTGGCCGAGCAGAACTCCACCGTTGACCAGGTCTGTACCCCTGTGATCATCCTTTGGATGTTTGGAGCTACCCTGCCCACGAGGAAGGGAAATAAGGGGGGGTGTTGGACTGTTCCGGACTATGCGACAAGAAAGGGAGCGCAAGAAGGGGAGAACAACATATAGATAGAAAGATAGATGCATCAAAAGATCCGATTATATCGATCTATCCATCTATCTGAATATCCAAGCTATCGATCAATCTATCTATTCATGCATCTGTCTATATAATCGGATCTTTTGATGCATCTATCTTTCTATCTCACGGGGGGGGGGGGGATATTGATTTGGCACATGGGGTAGACCACCTCAAATGAAGAGAGCGTCAAAAACCCACACGAGCCGAAGCTAGGGAAGGGACTGTGCTGCACATGTTGAGCTTTTGGTTGATTTGGAGAGGCCTGTAGTCTTCACACATCGCTTGACAGCAAGCCATTTGTCAAACTCCCTAAGCATCCCCAACTTGGAATACGAGGCCCCGCTTTCCAATTGAGGTGCCTTCCCGGGCAGGAAAGCCCCTCAAGCACCTTTCAACGGAATCGAATCCAGGCTTCGCACATTCCAAGCGAGATCGTCCACACCAAATTGCGATAACGGACTCACCCCATCGTCCAAATGTGCGGGCTCCGGAAATGACCATGGCCATTCCGGAAAAAAATGTTTGAGGAGAGGGCCAAGGGCACCAATGGAAGGCTGTGCCACATGTGTCGCCTTTCGCTTCCGGCATGGCTACCATCGCCCCCGCCTTCTGTGTAAGGGTTCTTGCCCACGTTCCTGAGAAGTCATGCAGCAGTGCCCGAACAAATTGGCAGCCTCGTTGTGCGGTCAGAACTGTGAGTGGTTGCCGCTCACCAGCAGTAAGTAAGGAATCGAAAGTTGAAAAGCTGGCAGATCTCGCTTCTCAGAGAAAAAGAGGGGAAAGCAATTGCTTGTCTCACCTCGTTATAAAGGACGCATGCTCCACTGACTATTTCCGTCAACTTTCGGTGTCACACGCATCTGTCACCCCGCGACATCATGAATGGAGTCACCGATCCACAGAAAAGCCCAAGTCTGGCCTCATAGATCCCTTTTGGGGCCAAGCCGCAACGTCCGCACTTTGGATCAGTTCACAGGGTCGTTTCAACAATACAAATACAACATACCGAATCGTATCGCTGCGTATTGCGAGCTATCGGTATCGAAAAGCAAGTATCGCAACCTCACATCGTATCGAAGACTATCGCTGCAAATCGTTTTGAATCATACCGATTTGTATCGGTATCGGTTGGGGTTTGCTTTGAGGGGCCCTTTGGGGCCAGAAGGGCGGCAGCCAGCTGCTGCTGTGCTGGTGGCTGCCTGGCACGGGAGGCGCTGGCAAAGTCTTTGAGAGGCTGCTTAGAAGAGACCCTCTTTGGAGAAATGGAAAGCCAAGAAAACAGACTGAGACTGCTTCAAGCCGATTCCATGTTGAACACTTCCCAGGGCTCATCCGGACAGCTGCAACCAGCCGAGGCCAGAAATCAACCTAACTCGGCGAGTTAGATCGTTTTTGAGGGTTCCCACTTCCAGGGCTCATCCGGGACAGCTGCAACCAGCCAAGGCCAGAAATCAACCTAACTCGGCGAGTTAGATCGTTTTTGAGGGTTCCCACTTCTCAGGGCTCATCCGGGACAGCTGCAACCAGCCAAGGCCAGAAATCAACCTAACTCGGCGAGTTAGATCGTTTTTGAGGGTTCCCACTTCCCAGGGCTCATCCGGGACAGCTGCAACCAGCCAAGGCCAGAAATCAACCTAACTCGGCGAGTTAGATCGTTTTTGAGGGTTCCCACTTCTCAGGGCTCATCCGGGACAGCTGCAACCAGCCAAGGCCAGAAATCAACCTAACTCGGCGAGTTAGATCGTTTTTGAGGGTTCCCACTTCCCAGGGCTCATCCGGGACAGCTGCAACCAGCCAAGGCCAGAAATCAACCTAACTCGGCGAGTTAGATCGTTTTTGAGGGTTCCCACTTCTCAGGGCTCATCCGGGACAGCTGCAACCAGCCAAGGCCAGAAATCAACCTAACTCGGCGAGTTAGATCGTTTTTGAGGGTTCCCACTTCCCAGGGCTCATCCGGGACAGCTGCAACTAGCCAAGGCCAGAAATCAACCTAACGGCGAGTTAGATCGTTTTTGAGGGTTCCCACTTCCCAGGGCTCATCCGGGACAGCTGCAACCAGCCGAGGCCAGAAATCAACCTAACTCGGCGAGTTAGATCGTTTTTGAGGGTTCCTGAGGGTGACCAAAATTAATGTCGATTTCAGACCTTTTTTTGAGGAGGCTTGTAAGAGTATTTTGGTGTAGTGGATTGTGTCTGGCTCTTGCACCTGCAGAAGTGCCGGCTCGATTCTTGCTTCTTTCGGGCTTTTGGCGACGAATTCGAGGTTCCCGGCCTGTTGGCAGCACAGCTTGCACACCAGCGCGCAGCCGCAGCGCCCAGCGGTTGAGTATCGAGGCTGTATCGCAAGTTTATCGGATATTCAAAGCAATACATATCAATAAAATCGAGTGGTATCGCGGAGCTTGCGGTACCGAACCGTATCGTCATCGAAACAGCCCTGGTTCATGTGGGTCCTTCTCCAAAAAGGGGCCCTTTTTCGGCCAGGGGGATCATCTTGGGGTTCGCTTTCAACCCAAGACACATCCATCAGCACGCGATCGCTCCACGGACTTGAGGACACAGCAAAACCGTCAGCCAAACAGGGTAAAGCGTCCAAGCGGCGCTCTGGCTTGCAAACGCAGAAACGAGCAAGACGTACAAAGCAAGAAAATCTACGAATACACTTGTCAAAGCGAACGGCCCGAAAACAAAAGCACCGGCCAAACAAGGTGGGAGCAAAACCATTCAGGCAAGCCTTTCATCCTCTCGTTTTCTCCGTTTTGCCTCCGACTGTATCTCGCGGGAGTGGACACTTGTTGACCTGGAACGGGAATCCTCCTGATCCCTATGATGCGCGTATCCGGTAGCAGCTCATACCACCCCATTTGCATCTGCAGCTGCCCTGGTGGAGCCAATATGTGTACTCTTCTCTCTTTTGAGGTGAGGGGATCCCAGTTTGCATGGGTCCCCTCTCTTGTCGCGGTTCAACAGCCAGCGATTTCGAGGGCTGCATCCACTCTCGGCCAACTCCTGGGGAGTTAAAAAAAGAAACATGGTGTTCAGCTTCTGCCTCGATGTTCGGCCGAGACCCGACCGGTCGAACAAGACGCCTCCGGAAGCCAGCTTCCCTTGCCAAGGGTCTTCCAGTAGAGCGGCAGCTCCAGAAGGAACGGCAGGTCTTTGGGGGGCGGTTGAGGGGTCTCACCCTTCTGAAGCCGCTCGTAGAGCACCAGGTACTCGGGGTACACCTGCCAGGCCAGCCCCAACCAGCTTCGAGAACCCCAAACACACGGCTTGCAACAGATCCTCCGGGGTTTAGCCATCCATGCGCGATTGCGGGAAGACTTGCTGGAAATGACTTTCGAACTATTTTCCTAAAGGCAGTTGCTAAACGCGGCGGTATGCCAAATGAAGGCGCAATGGCGAAAGCCTGTCTGCACAGAAATCCAGCCATGTCTCTCTGACCCCCCCCCAAATCTCCAGTGGAGGCGTAGGGTGGCATGCCTCGTCGAACAAAATGTACAGTACTGCATCAACTGAACAGCTAGAAACATATCCCAAGGAAGCCTATCTCTCATGGCTCGTTCCCCCCAGTGAGCTCATTCCAATTCACCCAAAGCAATCCACTCTGCTGTTTCCGGGCTGGCTCAAACAAAGCTGACAGAATCGCGAACCTGGTCGGTATCGTAGACCACGATCCTTAGTCGGATTTGACCCTAGCTGCGCTCCTAGCTGCTCTTTAGCTGCGCTCCTGGCTGCTCTTAGCTGCGCTCCTGGCTGCTCTTAGCCGGGCTCCTAGCTGCTCTTAGCTGCGCTCCTAGCTGCTAGCTACGCTCCTGGCTGCTATTAGCTGCTCACCAAGCGGAAAAGAAGATATGCAACCCAGGCCGGGACCCCTGTAATTCCACGTTTCCTGATTTTGAACCTCACCTTCTTGGCCCAAGGTGAGCCTCCCTTGGCTTTGACTCAATTTTTCAAGGGGATATGTTCTTTAGGGGGAACCCCGCAGCACCCCGCATCACCCCGCAGCTCCCCGAGCTGCCGACTCCCCATGGACTCTGGTCGTTCCGAGGCTCTCCCGGTAGGTGTTCACCGACTTGGCACGGTCCCCCACCGTGCTGTCGCTCTCCCCGGAGGTGTACTTGTCGATGGCCGTGGGCTCACGGTCCTCTCCAAAAGATTTCTTTGGGGCCGGCAGAAAAGCCCCAAATGGTTCGCATCCCATCGAAAATCCGCTTGAAACCACTCAACAAAAGCGAGGGCCTACTTAAATCAACCACGCCAAAAGCTAGTTGGGGCCCTCAACCTTTCGGATTGTTGAAACCACTCAAGGCAAACCACTCCAAAAGCTGGTGGGTACCCTAAAAGGTAGACACACCGATAAGTTGACATGGGTATGTCTACTCAAGGGGGTCCCTATTTATTTCAACCACTCCAAAAGCTAGTTGGGACCCTCAAAAGGAGGGGGACACAAAGATGGGTCGACGTGGGTGTGTCTCGAAATAAGGCGCATTACCCAAAAGTGGCTTCGGTTTTCCCTTTCGTTTCCCAAACCAAGCGTGCTAAGAGGATGCATCCAGAAACAATATTAAACAATCTGCTTCACCTGAGCGGGGCGCTTACTTGGAAGTGCTGTGAAACTTTGACTGGCCCATTCCCTCAGCATGCACAACACAACCTTTCCGGCTGGAAAGGTCAGGCCATTCAGTCAATGGAAAGTTGGCTGTTGACAAAGCCCCTTTTCAACACACCTTCAGGAGTCACCCGAGAAGAACATCCGCTTTGTTTGAACCCGCATATGGTTGTTCGAGCTGACTTTGAAGGGGCGCCTGCAGAAAGCAGCCCTTTGCGGACGCAGCTCGTGCTAAACCAGCCGAGCCGCCAAAAGATGACAACCGCAGAAGCCGGCGGGGAGCTTCGCCACCGGTTTTCCGGGCTTGCGGCTAGAGGTATTCGGCCACTGGAAGGAAGCCAAACACGTTGGTTATTTCAATCAACCCCAGCCGTATGCCCCTGACTGGCATCTAATCAGGATTCTTCCACGGAGCCAGGGAATGCTTGGACATCCCGAGTGCTGTCCAGATCTGCCCCCTGCTTGATAGAACAAGCCTAGAGGCAAACTCACCATCCAGTCATCTGGTCATTGGCGATCCGGATTCGAGTTTGGGTGACTTGGACATTGGATAGCCAATTGCCCCATCAGCTCCAGCCAGCACCCTGCAAAAAAAGAGCTCCTTCAGAAACGCGAAGAAGGGACATCGGCGTAACACTCTGAAGAGGGCCCCCAGTTTTGGCACGTCTCCACTTGCCCGCTCTCCCCGCTGCAAACAATTCAGGTCCTGGGTGTAGTGAAACTTCCCCACACAAATCCGGCAAAGCAGCAGCGCGCGTACCCCTTCCTCAGATTGGCAAAGTACACATTCCACTGGCCTTTGAAGGGACCAGCCGCGTAGATACATGCAGGTGGTGGAAACAAAGATGAAGAGATATCAGCTCTAAGAACCGCTCATTGGGCACATAAAAATACAAAGGGCATATATGGTGGCACCCGAGACATCAACACACATGAGTCACCAGGTCTGGTCTTGGCTCGCTGTTCCGACCACTGCCTCCTTGCCATGTTGAGGGGTTTGGACTTATAGCAAGCAGGCACAAACACCTGAAACGGCCTGACGAGGGAAATGAAGCAAGTAGCAAGCCACCATCCAGCCACTAGGCAAAGCTTACCCCTTGTCGCAGCTCCAAGAACTGGAACAGAGGGGCCGGCGAAGCCCTGAGTGCATACAACTGAAGAAACCGTACAAGGAAGCTCGTATCACCCCGTTTGCGGGGCAAACCCATACGCTTTTGTGGGGCACGTTTGATACAGGGTCCTGGGTCAGAAGGCAAACATTTTGCCAGTGGCTCCGTGGCAGGGTCTGTCCCCAAAGAATGAGACCTTCATGAGGCCCTTCAGTCACGGTCCGCGCCCAGACATGTTCCCCATGGTTCGGCTGGGGCTCGTAGTGCCCCCCTGGCTCGTCCCTGGCATACTCATCCGCCTTCGTGGCACTCTCACAGAAGTAGAGGCCCTTGCCGTACCTCAGCTCTGCGCTCAGCTGAGTCGGCTGAGCCGACCAAGTAAGGAACTCAGAGGATGGCCGCACCGATTGGCTGGGAGTGTCCCTTGCCAACATTCTCACCATCTCTTCAGTACCCATGCTTTCATGCGGCAATCCAGTTGGAGAAAGCGACTGACCGACTCACCGGCCTGCAAACGAGCCTGGCTGCTTTGAGTCTCCAAATGATTGCTCAACCTCATCATCCAACTCTAGCAAACTGATCTGCACAACGTGCAGTAGTTCACCAACAGAAAAGAATGATGAGCTAGTAAGGTCCTTCACCACTGGGCCTTAGCTCGCTTTGTCCCCAGGTCATCCCACCTCAGCCCGTCGAAGCCAGGGTTTAACTTTCACTTACGCCTGACCTACGCGTGCGGAACATCTACGGACCCGAGCCCTGTCTGCACGAGGGCCAAAGGCCAGCATCAGCCCAAGGCGCATGGTGCCCGCCCCAGACCCAGCGAAGGTGAGGTTGAAGTCCTCCCCAACAGCTCTCGTTTTGCCTAAGGGCCACTCCTTCCCCTCTTTGTCCAACCTGCCAATTGTGCAATACTTCCAAAACCTGCAACATGTCTGTCAACAAACCCTTGAAGCGGTGGAATCGCTCGAAACCCAGAAATGAGCAAAAGGTCCCTTTTTCGTGGGATCGAGGAAAGCCACTAAAAAGAAGATACTTCCCACATGGTAAAAGTGACCCATGATCATGTGGGGATCCTAAATGGAATACAGGCTTCCGATTCTTGACTACCCCCTAGACTTGACCCAGACGTTTCCCCTGGGGAAACCAACCACGGGGTTGGGGCCGGTCCTCCTGGGCGATCTGGAGCCCGGTGCGCACCTGCGTGCCGTGCCACAGGTACACCTCGTTGAGCTCGTCGTCCAGGGTCCCCAGGACGTCCTACCAAGTTCATCGCCACGACGTGACACCCCCTGCTGGGTGTTTCACGAGACATAAAAATTACACCAGCGTAGACCCCAGATGGCAAAAAAGACAGGCAGAGGATTGCACACCAGCACCTCCAACAGCCCGCGGACGCCGCACTCCTCCGACAGCACCCGATGCATGCCCCCAAGTACTCTGCCATCAATCTTGCAAAAACGCCACACCGCAAAACAGCACCTGCACCAGCACCCCAAACTGCACCGAACAGCACCCCCAAACACCCCTCTGCACCCTGCCGTCAATCTCGCACTACTGCGCCCGCACCGTCACCAGCACTCCCAAAAAACAGCACCTGCACCAGCACCCCAAACTCCATGCCCAAAAGCTCCCGGTCAATCCAAACTTTGGAGAAAAACGTAAAACAACAAAGTGTCGGGTTTCTTAGCCACAGATGAGCTCCCCACAAAACAGGCAGAATCATGGACTTAACGCACTTGTTCCAACAAGCATGGAAGCTGACAACAAGGTTTGGTGAGACCATGCTTTTCTCAAGGAAGCCCTGCGTTTACCTCGCATGGGAAAGAGGGCATTTTTGGTGAGTCGTGGAGGAGTTCCCATCCTGCGGAGGGAATCCGTTCTCATTCATGGGCTTTCGTGAAACTATGTTTATTGTGAGCGCTATCATTTTCACTGTCGTGCGCGGCCGCTGGTGAACATCATTTTGAGTTTTCCCCCGACGCGAAAGCTTTGGGGTCTCAGCCCAGATGGGGCTCCGTGGTCCGGGGCGGTTCCACGAGGGTTCCACGAGGGTTCCACAAGGGTTCCACAAGGGTTCCATCAGGGTTCCACAAGGGTTCCGCAAGGGTTCCGCAAGGGTTTCACAATCAGTTCCGCAAGGGCTATGGGTAAGGCTCCCACACAGTAACAACTAAAGATTGCACCGTCGGGCCCCGGTCGGGCACCGTCGGCTGTACCTATCCTAAGCAAAACCGGCGGTGCGCCATGATTGGTGGCTTGGGTCGGTGGTTTGCTTCCCGCGCTGCGGTAGGGCCTGAGCACAAAAAAGAGCACCGCGTGCTGTTGGGGATATCACCTGAGCTTTGTTTCGTTGTCGTGCGTAGGTTGCAGTGCATGTGCGCTCATTGCCTCCTGTAACACGATCGCTATCATTATCGTGTTTGGGTTCTCCTCAATGTGTGTTCATTCCAAGCATTTCTCCTACAACATGAACGCTGCCATTGTCGTTCGTAACTTCTCGAAACGTGCGTCATTGTAAGCGTCTTCCTCTAGCATGAACACTATCATTGTCGTGTGGGTTGGTGTTATGTTCATTGTGAAGCGATCCTCCTCCAACATGCACACCGTCATTCTCGAGCGTGGGTTCTTGTGAATGTGTGCTCAGTGTGTGCGGTTCGCCTGTACACCAACGACATCATTGTCGAGAGTGGGGTCTCTGAAGGTAGTTCTTCTGCGAATGATTCTCCTATGGCGTTAACGCTATCATTGCCTGGCATGGGTTCTCATGAATGCGTGCTCCTTTTGAGCGTTCAACACCAATGCTAGCGTTGTCGCGCACGGCCTGCCGTGAATGCGTGCTCCTCGTGATTGTTTCTCGTGACTGGGCGTGCGTGTTGGACATAAGCACGACATTGGCGCGCGCGCGCGCGTGTTCTCGTGGATGAGCGTCCCTTCTGAAACATAAAGGTTATCATTGTCATGTGTGGGTTCTCGTGAACGTGTGTTCGCCGTGAGCCTACTCGGTGTACCTTACAAGCCCTCGCGGGTTGCTGAACACCTGGCGGGCACGCGAGTCGCGAAAGGATCCCATCAAAACACAACCTCAAAGGGTTGTATTTTGGCGGAAGTTTAACTATCAGGCGTTGACTTCACATCCCCCATGGAAAAAGCGAAAGGTTACTTTTGTTCGAATCTAGTTGTCCCCCGGCTCCACTTGGCTTTATAGTCGGGTGAAGCACCACTTCCCCATGTTGGTTTCATCATCCCCTTTGCTTACCCACATAATGGGAATTGCGCCATCTACTTTCAGCCTGACATAAAGCCCTCCACAAACAGGTTCCTCCACAACCCCGTCCGGATTACTTCGGCCCTGATACGGACCTGTTGCCTTGGGGCAAACCAGCTCATAAGGAGGTCATTGGCTTCACCAGCCCCTCCTGCAGCCCAGGGAAGTGATCCATGGCATCCCGGGTGAAGAAGCTCGGGTCCGGGGCGTCGCAGGAGGTGCGGGTCGCCTTGATCTTGGAGAGCCGCGTGATGTACCGGGTGAACCTCAGATCCGCGATGGTTTCAGCGTGTCTCAACATGGGTATGGGCGTTTCCATCTACCAGGGTTCCACTCTGGCTGGCCAAAAATCTCTGACCAGCCACATGGACCCCCCGTGTGATTGGGAACAAAAGGGTGGCCAGAAGGAAACCCATACTACATATATCATGATTATACTCTAAATATACATATATATATATATATGATCATATCATTATATAGTGTACATACAGGGGGGTACGGCACTGGCCTCTCTTTCCAAGAGGAAAACGCTTCCAAAAGGTCCAGAGTAAACAGCAGGCTTGGCTCACGGGACATTACATCTAACTACCAGTATACGTCCAGCGGATCAAGCTCCCATCCACGCAGCACATGGAGATGACGTGCCCCAGAAAAGTTGGGCCAAGGGAATTTGGGCGAAGCTTGGCTTGGCAGGGTGAACTTCCAAGCTCCAACCTTGTAGATTGGGGTCCCGGTGCTGAGGGCTTGCTAAGGCCCAACCGGAAAACAGGGCCACCCTAACGGGCCGGGCCTGCAGGGGTAGTTTAATGCCAGAACCTCAACCCAATCTGGCACGCCTTGCCTAAATCCACAGTGCTTCGGAGTTTCTACTCAAAAACCAAAGCAAGCCGGCAAGCCTCTTTCAGCAAACCTTAACCCCAAACTGCCCGAACCGGTGGTTTGGGGATTTGAAGCTGGTGTTGATCTCTGTTTTGTGTCCGGTCCATCCCATTTGGGGTTGCTCGACCTGGCCCAGGGGCATCTCGGAGTCCTCTACCCGGATCACACGCTTCACCTGCGCCAAGTCGGGATGAGTTTTGGGGTTCACGGAACTTCCGCCATGGCGAAACCAACACATCTCAAGTTGTCCCTTGATTGAAGCGTTTAGCACACGTTGCCAAGCGTGCAAGATGTATCAATGTATCAAGCTCCCCCCCAACACGCCCACCAAGATCCCCACTTTCGCCAGTTCCATCTTGTTCAATCAGCGTGCTGGCGTTCCTTTAAAGCTCACTTCCTTAGATTGGAAGTAAACGTCGGAACTCTACAAGGCAAAACAAAACCTCCTGGGACTTTTTGAGTGAGAAAGGGAACCAGGGCTTGACAAAACGCCCGTTGGTCCTGCCTGGAAGCCCGTGGGCAGGCCAGGATCGCCCCCCACCTGCACGCAGGGGCAGCCGCCCCGCGTCTTGTCGTGCTTCCCCGTGGGGCACAGCCGGTCCTGCGTGGTGATGGCTCTGTAGCTGTGCGTCACCTCAGCAAGGTCACTCCAGCTGGGGCGAAAGAGTGGGTCAAAGCGAAACCGGGTTCCAAACAACTGTTGAGGACCCAACATGATGAATCCTACGGACAAAAGACAAAGAAGCAGGAAGTTGAGCGAGCATGGCAGCTTGGCTTGGCAGTTTGGAGGTGGAATTGACTTGATGCAGATAAGCGGGGCGATGATGGAATCTGCATGATTGACCATGGTCTGGGGTTGGGGCCCTGGGGCGCGGGACAGATTGGCCCTGCCTCACTTGCAAGGACACAGGGGAACATAGCTGGGCCTTCTGGGCTGCACTCATAAAACATGCATCAAAAGGTGGGATACCTAAAGGTCAAAATTGCTGAAACGCGATCGTTGGACAACCGAGTTCAAGGCTGCTTGGAAGCAGCATTTTCCACCGTCACCAAAAGGAAAACTATGCCGCAAAACAGTCTCGAAGTGTCTACACAAACAAGAGGCGCAAGCGCGGCGCTGGTTTCAGAAGGCACGTTACCAGGTTTGCGGGAAAAGGCGAGAAGCCAAATGAGACTGCCGCACCTCGAACATCTGCCTGCTGCCGCGCGACCATGTCCTGGAAATGCTGCAGGCTCTCGTGGGACACGTACATCAGCTCGTCAAAGGCCAAGTCCTCCCTCAAGGCGCCCTCGTAGCTCCGCCCATCCCTCGAACCGTTCCAGTACTTGGGCAAGTTCATGAAGGCGTCCTGAGGGGGAAGGAAAAAAACCGGCCACTCACGAAAAGCCGCCGGTGGCTCTCCAAAAGCTTAAATGGCCATGGTTCAAAACCAACGGGATCCCATTTTGGGGTTTTCGGTGAATTCGCCACCCATTCTCGAACCCATTTTAGTGGTTGGATTGGGTCCCGTACGGGCAGTCTCTGACTTTTGACCCATGACTCACTCGGTTCTCCAAGCACTGGACACCTCTGGAGCCGCCGACATCCCCCCCCCGGTCCTCGGACAAGGGGCTGAACTCCTCCTTGCTGTGGGTCCTGACGGCCGGGCCATGCCGGGCCGAAGGACCTCCCAACAAAAGCTCGCCTGACGCGTGCAGACGCGGTGCAGGGCGTGCAGAGGTGTGCTCTTCTTCTTCTTTTTTTGTTGTGTGTGTGTGCTTCTTCTTCTTCTTCTTCTTCTTCTTTAATCCAGGGTTCGGAGCAAGGAAGGAAGCCTGAGGGCTTTGGGTTCCGAATCCCGATTTTCCGAATCCCACTTGCTAGACGTGCCTCCGAAGCCCGGGCCATTTCCCCCATCTCCTGAGCAGCGCCTTCCCCCCGTAGACCACCGCCGAGGGCCCAGAAGAGGTCACGGGCGCCCCGTGCTTCACGGGCGCCGGGGCTGTACTCCGAGACTTGCCGCGCAAACAGATCCGAATACGCCGCCGGAATCTCAGCACAGTGCTCAAGCCACGGGCAACCGCAACCAAGAGAAGCCACGCTTGAGACGTTTGGTGCTCCATCTAAATCTTTGCATCGAACTGGCTCAAGCCACAAGCAACCAGAGCCACGATTTGAAAAAACTCTTGGGGCTCCATCTAAATCTTAGTGCACCGAACTTCCGCTTCGAAGGATACAGCCAAAAGCCACACGCTTCACACGGAATCCTCTAAAATCAAGAGGAGTCTTTAGATGGCCCAAAGGCATCCTTGAAGAGGGTTTGTTGATACCCATGTTTGAGGCTATTCTCCATTCAAGTATTGGGCTTGGATTCGTGCATTACGTACCTGGCTCTCATTGTCTTGAGATTCGTGAGCAACGGTGAGCCTTTCATGCAAAGCAACATAGGGCGGGGTGAAGTGTGAGCGCGCCTGATCGCGCCTGCCCCACAAAATGCCAAATTGTTGCGTTCTGGAAACTAAACAACAAGAATTCACGCGAACCAGACGCATGTTCCTTCCCAGGGGCATGCAAGCCAGCAGGAGGAGGGTCGCACCAGAAACACACAATGAGACGACGAGCATCACAGTGCCCATCTCATCCTCCGGCGAAGCAGTGACCTGAGTTCATATCGGGTTCATATCGTGATGTGGATCCATCCCAACTGATGCGGGGTTTGCCCATCCACAGTCTTTGGAAACCACTTGGGCGGTGGAATAATATTTTGTGGTCATCTAGATGATGTGCTTTGACCCCCTTGATGTCTCTTCAAGACAAGCGAGAAAACCGGCAATCATGAGGACCCATTTAAGCATGATGTGTCTTTCACTAGAAGTCCCCAGCCTTGATTGCCTACAATGATACTGATACTGTTTGTGTCAGAGAGTTGTTGTTTTCCCTTTCGGTTCCCTTTTCAACCAACCCCGCAATGGTGCCCTCAAAAAACACACGCGCTCATCAAACATTTGAAGAGCGTAGCCAAGACCAATCGAGGTAGGCCCGTTGCCCTGTGCGAGGCGAGGCAGCGAGCATCAGAGCTTTCGCAATCAACATCTACCCCAGAAGGCTTCACGGCTTAATTCCGGAAAGTAGGTGAAAGCCGCACATCAAATCTTGCAAATAAAAGGCTTTGCAAACGGCCGGACAAGGCGCAGTGGCCACGGTGGTCATCACAGCGGTCTGCCCCGGCGAGGGAGCTGGAGTTGTCCACGCTGAGTAGCTTGGTGCGCTTTGCCCGGTCAGTTCGAATGGCCCCCAACTACTGAGGCTGAAGGAGCCGTAAGTAATGTCCGACTGCCTGACAAAATTTGGCCGTCCGTCTCAACACAACACACAACGGAAACCCCCGGGTTGGCAGCAGCGCATCCACTACTACCACAGCTGCTACTACTACTACTACTACTGCTAATACTACTACTACTACTACTACTACTACTACTACTACTACTACTACTACTACTACTACTACTACTACTACTACTACTACTAGTACTACTACTGCTACTGCTACTGCTACTGCTACTACTACTACTACTACTACTACTACTACTACTACACCTACTACCTACTACACCTTACTACACCCACTACCTACTACACCCACTACCTACTACACCTGCTACCTACTATCCATTGCCACCTACTACACCTACTACCTACCACCTACCCCTACTGACTTCTACTTACTACTACTACTACTACTATATACTACTACAACTAGTACTACTACTACTACTACTACGACTACTACTACTACTACTGCTGCTACTACTACTACTACTGCTCCTGCTAGTACTGCTGCTACTACTCCTACTACTACTACTGTCGGTACCACTAATACTACTACTACTACTACTACTACTACTACTACTAGTACTACTACTTCTACAACTACTATAATACATACCACTACAACTACCACTACCACTACTACTACTAGTACTAGTACTGCTACTGCTACTACTACTACTACTGCTACTACCACTACTACTACTACTACTACTACTACTGCTACTGCTACTACTACTACTACTACTACTACTACTACTATACTACTACTATACTACTACTATACTAGTACTACTATACTACTACTACTACTACTACTACTACTACTACTACTACTACTACTACTACTACTACTACTACTACTACTACTACTACTACTACTACTACTACTACTACTGCGACTACTACGACTGCTACTACTACTGCTGCTGCTACTGCTAGTACTGCTGCTACTACTACTACTACTACGAGGGCGCTGTGGGTAGTACTACTACTGCTTCTACCACTACCATTCTACCTACTACTACCACCACTACTACTACTGCTACTACTTCTGCAACTACTACTACGACTACTTGTGCTACTACTACTGCTACTACCACTACTACTACTACTACTACTACTACTACTACTACTACTACTACTACTACTACTACTACTACTACTACTACTGGCTGAAGTCAAGGATTTAAACCTGTTGTAACACTAGTAAACACTTGTTTGAACAAGTTGCTGCGGGGCTCCTGAACTCCTTGGATTCCTGACAAGCTGTCCCGGAGCAAGCGCAACAAAGAAGCTTGCAACTTGCCTTGATGGGAGTGTGTCATCTGTAGGGTGGGGGCTCTTCGTGCTTGATCGCTTTCTGAACGCAATTCCACCAAGTTCTCATGTTGGAATTCAGTGTTGCCTCACTGCGGCGCTCCTATCAAATCTTGGGGCTTAGTCCTGTTGTTGCAGCGCCGGCTTCTTTCCACGTTTGTCTTGGGCCCGGCCTAAGGCTCGTCTCCAGCTCGTGCAGCGTGAAAGTGCCCGCAGTCTTCAAAACCTCCTCGAGCAGAATGGTCGGCAAAGGTGCGGCGGTGCCAAAGTAGCTGCCCAACGCGTGGGCAAACTGCGTGTCCACGTAGAAGTGCAAAACTATTTTCCAATCGTACGTCTCGCGAGGACATGCCGAAAGATTTTTCGGGTGGGGGTGACTTTGCATAGCCCAGCCATGGTTGACCATTGGCACTCTCTGCCCTGGGAAGTGGGAAGGGTGAAAACCTTGTCCCCCCTACTGAAACCACCCTCTGCAAGGTACAGGCAGCGACCCTCTTTGAGTCTCACGCCATTAGGATTGCGCTGACAGGGCCTTGGGCCAACAATGGTTGTGTGAAACATTGATAGCATGAAGGCCAAACATCCGCAAACACACAGAACCTTCTTTCGACCTTCAGCACAAAATTGCCGTAGCCATGTGACTGCTCAAATCATGATCCTTCGAACCAGCGCATGAGGCATAAGCTGGGACTGTCTAACATTAGAAGTGTCGCGGATGGAAGATGCAAGGGAAGGACTCTGTGTGCCCCTTGGCTGTCTGACTTTGACCCGCTCGCCCCTGAAAGAATTGACAGTGTCCATCGCATAGATTCCCCGAAAAAGAAGCAGGCGTTCAGACGGTGAGGACGGTTGGAAGCATCGAGGCGCCTCTATCAAGGTTGTTGGGAGTTTGGCGCCTCTTGCTCTTGCAGCCCTTTCCCTCGGAGTACTCAAGCAAAAAGGGCAGTGCAAGCGCAGCGGGTCGCGTTGTAGGCCCCTTGATTGGCACGTTGGGCCAAGCACCTAGGCAAGAACAACCAAAACAGGAACATGCCAGACAGATGGGGGGCAGTCAGATGATTGGCACGTTGGACCACCACCAAGCACCTAGGCAGGAACAACCAAAACAGGAACATGCCAGGAACATGCCAGCCAGATGGGTGGCGAGCACTCAACTATGATGATGATTGGGCAACTCAGCACCTTGCACCCCCTGACGGGACAGTGAGCGCGCTCCCTCCGGAAGTTGGTCAGGGCAATATCTTCAGGCACAGCGACGGTCTCATGCTGGAGGCAAGCAAGATCTTCCTCCGCGCCAGGCTTGCTCAAAGGGAACCACCGCGTTTTCACAAGCCAAAGGACCTGGACCTGGAGATGCGTATCTTCGTGCGTTCACATTTTCATGATTTCGCCTGACACTCTGAAGATTTGCGTGTGGCCGCACAAGCCCGCGTAAGATTCCGAAAGCCTTGACGCCTTGAAGCCACTGAAGATGCGTGTCTTCTTTTCTTCGTGTCTTCGCCTGACGCCCTGAAGACGCGCGTCTTCGTATCGTCCTGTGTTCGGGCAAACTTTTGGTGCAACCCTCTGCGCCTTCAATGCAAAAGCAGCGCGACAACGACGGGAGGAACATTGCTTCAACCAGGCAGGCTTCGGGGAATCGGGCTTTCTTGCGCCCGAAGATGCGCAGGTGCAACATGAGTGCCCCGTGGAAGGTCAAAATTCACCGTCGTTTATGGCCTTCTTTCATCGCTGAAGCTAGACATTCTGCGTGGCCATGGCTGGAAAAAAAGAACCATTCAGTGCTCATCGCCTTGAATTTGAAGGGCGGCACGCGGTTCAGCGGCTCCAACTCGACATGCAGAAGGCTGAGGTTGGGTTTCCGATGCGGCGGCTTGGGGGAGTGGGAGGTCGGTGCCCAATTCAACAGGGCGGCCCTTGGATGACTGTAGGCAAGCACTGGGCAAAAGATGGTGAACTAAGCACTTCGGACACAAATGTTTCCGCTGGCCGGCATGTTATGAGAAAACAAGGGCATGGCACGTCCAATTCGATTGGGATGGTGCAACTTTAAGCATCTTCTATTGACACATGAGCGGAACGAAGCAAACTGATGCGACGTGGTAATGGTCTCGGTGATTTTATTCCCCCCCGCTCAGCCCTGCCTGCCCAATTCTGCTCACCTCAAAGTAGTGCTGTGGCAGGTTCAGCACACCTGGTCAAACAAGAAAATTCGGGGGGCGAACTGAATTTCTCTCCTCGACGTTGCCTCAAAACCATCGCAGGCTGCCTTGGGGAAGCCAATTGGAGCTTGCAAGCCTTTCACCCTCGGAAAGCCGATTGAACTGGAAGCCGCGATCTTTGCTTAACGACGATTGGCATTGTCTCCCAAGAGGTGGGGGCTAAAGCCATATACGTAGACCTGATTGGCCAACGGGATGCCCTGTTGAGCTTGAGAAATCGAATTGCTATTGGCTTTTCGTCCACGAAGCGCTTTGTTTACAAAAAGCCAAGTCTAACAAAGTGAAAGTCTAACAAAGTGTTCATCTGCGGAAAGCTGAGTTGCGCTTCAAAAGTGCAGAAAGCTAACTAACTTTGGTCTGGAATGCAGCCACTGTGTGCACCTGAACTTCCTCACTCTCTCTCGCTTTCTCTTTGCGCCTCCAAGGGCTTTCCCGAAGTTGCGTTCCACAACCGGCGACATGCAGCCAATGCAGTCGGCCCACGTCATACTGCCAGTCACGGTCACCTGGCCAAAAATCCACTCTAAGCTAGAGTCAAGTGGGCAAATGGGTCAAGTTCGTCTGGAAGGTCGCAATGGAGGGGCAGTGATTGGCCTCGTGCCCATGTGGCAGAGACATGGGCAAAGATCTTGGGTCCTTTGGCGGGCTGCCCTCTGGAAACTGAGCATTTTCAGGTTTTCTTGTTTGCGTTGTTAAAGTTGGGCGAGTTCATTTATGACGTTTCGAGGGACGTGGCCTCAAGGGCTAAAACCAATTGGCACAGGAACTTGGTTGGCCATGCGGTGCATGCAAACAACTGGTTGAACAACCCCATCACTGCTTTAAACACCTCCACTGCTGTTTGAAACAACATCCACTGTTGCTTGAACAACATGCATTGGCGTTTGAACCACCTCGGCTCATTTGCCCAAACCACCACTCTCCGCTTCAACAACCTGCTGTTGGTTTCCTTCTTCAGGCGACCTGGTTTAAACCAATGTTGCAAGCCCCCTGAACCATGTGGAAACCAGGAACCTTCATGGGTGAGCTTGTCTTGTTGCGCAGCGTGCGGAAAGCCGCTGAGCATTACCCTGAGACCAAGGACTTACTCTGCATACAGCCCTTGCGGCTTGCGGGACTCAACTGAGGTTATTTGCCTAACATATGAGCTGGTCCCAGAATTCTCCGCTTTGCCTTGCTCCTGAGCGGGTAGAAGACCGGCAGGAAGCGGGGGGAGTAGGTAAGTATCGCGCCGCCGGAGAGCGTGGGGTTGCCGGGTCCAGACAAGGTCCATCCCTCGGGGCATGTGCCATCTCTTGCATTGCAGTTATGTCACCCCCCCCCCCAGCGCCCCCCTATTGCAGTTGCGAGCAAGGGTGAACAGTGGCCATGAGAAATTCACAAAATTCTCGCGAGTCAACTGAACAAAGATCACAAACTTGACGCCCATTTTGCCTCAACCGTGCCTCCAGGAAGCCGTTGGTTTGGATCAGCACGCACATCACCGGCCATCCAGCCGGGATGGTCACATCCAAAGAGACCCTGTCAAGGCAAGCCCCTCACTCAGCCACCACCCCCTTCAAGCAAGCTGGGACACAAGCGGGGAGACAAGTGAAAAGACAAGCCGTGATGAAGCCGAGTGAACGAGCGCAAGCAAGGAGACATTTAGGGGACAAGCCGTGACAAGCCGAGGGAGACAAGTGGGGAGACCGAGCAAGACAGGCCGTGACAAGGTCCGAGAGTCAGCAAGGACAAACACGGGGGCAACCAAGCCGCGACAAAGTCCGAGTCACCAAGCCGGGAGACAAGTGGGGAGACTAGTGCGTACACAAGCCGCACGGTCCGAGTTAGCCAGCACAAGCTGGGAGACAGGTGGGGCCGCAAGTGGGGAGACATGTGGGGAGACAAGCCAAGGTCCCGAGGCAAACCAGCTCCAGCTCGTGACTGCGAGCAATTCTTGGCACCCCCCCTTCAGCCCCCCCGCCTGCCGATTGAATGAGCCCATGGCAGGCTTCCGAGGATGTTGAAGCCGGAGTCGCGTACGGAGTCCGGATAGATCCGTCGATTTCCATAAGCAGACGAATCACTACCTCAAAAGCCCACTGGATTTCCATGCGAAAAATCCCGCGTTGCCTCGTTCGTTGAATCTAAGAAATCAGCTGTCGTTTTTCGGC
This sequence comes from Effrenium voratum, assembly GCA_963377175.1. Taxonomy (NCBI): domain Eukaryota; class Dinophyceae; order Suessiales; family Symbiodiniaceae; genus Effrenium; species Effrenium voratum. Next base: position 158,707 of record CAUJNA010000324.1, on the reverse strand, counting down.
CTCACACTGGCACAGCTTAGACCTGACCTAGGGGTGGCTTTCTCACTGTGGAAAATGATGAACACTGTCAGAAAACGCATTCTTGCCGCAATACCTGGTGAACCGCGGCAAAGGTAAGCTGCCTTCTTTCCTCTACGCACCCAGGGTCGCGGCGAATTGGTTTCCTCTGGGGCTGTGGCGCAATCTTGGCTTAGGATTGGTTCGCGTATGGCGTTTGTTTAGGCTGAGCTTGTGTAGGAAGTGCACGCGATGACTTGCAAAGTGTTCTCTAATGTTGGGCTTTGCCTCGCCGAGGTTAGCGTTAGCGTTGCGTCTTGGGATTTGTCGGGGTCGGATTTAACGTGACTTCTTGTGGGAATAGGCTCGATTGAGGCAATTTCTTCTTCGGGCTTTGCAGTTGTCGGGCTTGCTTGCTCTGGGATATTCTTAAGTTACTGTTCGGCTGGCCTGGTCTGGCGCAGCGATCCAAAACAAAACCAGGGAACCATCCGAATAAGCCAACCTAACAATGACCCTAAAGCAAACCCGACAACTGCAAAACTAGCCACCAGCTTACAAAATGAAAGGCTTAACACGCTCTAAGCCCCTAAAGAAATAAAAATCAGCAAATCATCCCCCCAATTTGTGCGACAATAGCAACCCATGCCCCGCTCTGATAAAACTCTTATCCAGCCAGAACCCTGCCCTCAAGCAGCCTGAAGATTACCCCAAACGCAAACAAGGCGGCAGAAAGACGGAAAGTCGTCACACTTATCCCCAAACAGCCAACCAGCCAACCAACAAACCAACAAACAAAAACAAGCAAGCCAACCAGCCAACCAACAAACCAACAAACAAAAACAAGCAAGCCAACCAGCCAACCAACAAACCAACAAACAAAAACAAGCAAGCCAACCAGCCAACCAACAAACCAACAAACAAAAACAAGCAAGCCAACCAGCCAACCAACAAACCAACAAACAAAAACAAGCAAGCCAACCAGCCAACCAACAAACCAACAAACAAAAACAAGCAAGCCAACCAGCCAACCAACAAACCAACAAACAAAAACAAGCAAGCCAACCAGCCAACCAACAAACCAACAAACAAAAACAAGCAAGCCAACCAGCCAACCAACAAACCAACAAACAAAAACAAGCAAGCCAACCAGCCAGCCAACAAACCAACAAACAGAAACAAGCAAGCCAACCAGCCAACCAACCAACCAACAAACAAAAACAAGCAAGCCAACCAGCCAACCAACAAACCAACAAACAAAAACAAGCAAGCCAACCAGCCAACCAACAAACCAACAAACAAAAACAAGCAAGCCAACCAGCCAACCAACAAACCAACAAACAAACACAAGCAAGCCAACCAGCCAACCAACAAACCGACAAACAAAAACAAGCAAGCCAACCAGCCAACCAACAAACCGACAAACAAAACAAGCAAGCCAACCAGCCAACCAACAAACCAACAAACAAACACAAGCAAGCCAACCAGCCAACCAACAAACCAACAAACAAAAACAAGCAAGCCAACCAGCCAACCAACAAACCAACAAACAAAAACAAGCAAGCCAACCAGCCAACCAACAAACCAACAAACAAAAACAAGCAAGCCAACCAGCCAACCAACAAACCAACAAACAAAAACAAGCAAGCCAACCAGCCAACCAACAAACCAACAAACAAACACAAGCAAGCCAACCAGCCAACCAACAAACCAACAAACAAAAACAAGCAAGCCAACCAGCCAACCAACAAACCAACAAACAAAAACAAGCAAGCCAACCAGCCAACCAACAAACCAACAAACAAAAACAAGCAAGCCAACCAAGCCAACCAACAAACCAACAAACAAACACAAGCAACAACCAACCAACCAACCAAGCAAGCCAAACCAGCAACAACCAGCACAACCACCAACAAACAAACACAAGCAAGCAACCAACCAAACCAACAAACAAAAACAAGCAAGCCAACCAGCCAACCAACAAACCAACAAACAAACACAAGCAAGCCAACCAGCCAACCAACAAACCGACAAACAAAAACAAGCAAGCCAACCAGCCAACCAACAAACCGACAAACAAAAACGAGCAAGCCAACCAGCCAACCAACAAACCAACAAACAAACACAAGCAGGCCAACCAGCCAACCAACAAACCGACAAACAAAAACAAGCAAGCCAACCAGCCAACCAACAAACCGACAAACAAAAACAAGCAAGCCAACCAGCCAACCAACAAACCAACAAACAAACACAAGCAAGCCAACCAGCCAACCAACAAACCAACAAAAAAAACAAGCAAGCCAACCAGCCAACCAACAAACCAACAAACAAACACAAGCAAGCCAACCAGCCAACCAACAAACCGAACAAACAAAAACAAGCAAGCCAACCAGCCAACCAACAAACCGACAAACAAAAACAAGCAAGCCAACCAGCCAACCAACAAACCAACAAACAAACCAACAAACCAACAAACAAACACAAGCAAGCCAACCAGCCAACCAACAAACCGACAAACAAAAACAAGCAAGCCAACCAGCCAACCAACAAACCAACAAACAAAAACAAGCAAGCCAACCAGCCAACCAACAAACCAACAACCCAAACCACCCGGCGAACCGAAGGCCTTCGCTAAGCGTTGGCATCGCACCCGCGAGCAGAAACGGTTCCGCGAGCTTTGAAAAGGGATCCTTTGCGCGCGGCTCCGAAGAAAAAGCTCCCCCCCCCCACCGCGGAGAAAGAAAAAACAGTCGCCCGTTTGTTTTGGGGATATGTTTGTCGGAGATACGTCCCAAACACAAGGAAAAGGGGGCGCTGCTGCTGGGCCACATGTGGGGTCGGTATAAAAGCGCAGGCTCTGGATCTCCAGAGTCGGCACAGCGCACCCGGGGTGCCGGGTGTTCATGTACTGGCCCCCCACGTAATCGCCGCCCGAAGACTTGGGGACAAAGCTGCTCTGAAACAACCTCAGTGACTCAGTTTCTGAGCGGGGACATCATTCGTGGGGCTCGCAATGGGCCTTGGATGTGGCAACCTGTTTTGTTGTGTTTTCTCCATGGAGGCGTGATCTTCGGGGAGAATTTGGAGCTGGAAAGAAAAGAACACCACTGAACAGCTGGGGCTCGGCTGTGAGGAATCATCTGTCGTCCCCAGCAGCGTGCAGTGGACATTGCTCCCCACGTCCCGCACCATTACTCCCGTGCATGCAGCGCAGGAGTTGCCTTACTTGCCCAGGGCATGTGCGCGACCAAAAAATGAAACCAAAACTTGCAAACCAAAAGCAAATGAAACCAACGGCTCAAAGGACAAACTTCCCCACATGTTCCCTAGCACCGCCGCCCGATCCAGGAACAGGCAAGAGCCACCAGGCCTTTTGCTCCTAAAATGCGTCATGCCGCTGGCTTTCGCAAAGAAGCCGGAGCACGAACAGGACAACAAACTAATCCAAGCGACACGTCTCCACGCAAGTGGCGAAGTCCAGGCAGTCCAAGCAAACCCCGACATCCTGGAATCAAACTTTGTTGCAGCCGAATCACTTGTCCTAAATCGGGCCATACATTACTTCCCTCATGCAATGCACTGGTAAATTCAGGGAGGCCCTTTCTTCAAGGCTTCCCAAATTAGCCAGATCCTACACGTTCAAACCTGGACTGCTTCGTGGCACTGCGGAAAGCTTTCCACACGTTGCTTCCGCAGCTCCTCATAGTTCTCCATCCATACTCTGCAGTCTGCCTGGGTTGTGGGCAATAATACGGGCGACCAGCCGCAGTAGTGGACGTCCGTCGTCTCCTCACGCAGTGGCACAAGGCCACGACAAGTGGCCAAACGAACCGGCTAAACCAAGAGTCCAGACCTGCCAGCCAATGGCGAATAGACAAGGAATGAAAGCACTGCGCCGGCAGTGTCTTGATGGTGTGATTGTGTTGTTTACAATGTTTTTTGGTGCGATTCGCATTTACAATTTGAAAACGACTCCTGCAACGTGTGCGATTTTGTTTGAACGTCTGTATTGTTCACCTTGTAAATGTTGTTTTAGGGAAGCGTGTTCTACCCTA
>CAUJNA010000324.1:105000-152055 GCA_963377175.1 Effrenium voratum | reverse complement strand
AAGCGGGTGCACTTGAACGGGTGTTCTTACCAAGTGCCTGGCATGGATACAGTGCTGAGCGGGTGCACTTGAACGGGTGTTCTTACCATGTGCCTGGCATGGATACAGTGCTGAGCGGGTGCACTTGGACGGGTGTTCTTATCATGTGCGTGGCATGGATACAGTGCTAAGCGGGTGCCCTTGAACGGGTGTTCTTACCATTTGGCAGGCATGGATGCAGTGCTGAGCGGGTGCACTTGAGCGTGGGTTCTTACCATGTGCCTGGCATGGATACAGCGCTAAGCGGGTGCACTTGAACGGGTGTTCTTACCATTTGGCAGGCATGGATACAGTGCTGAGCGGGTGCACTTGAACGGGTGTTCTTACCATGTGCCTGGCATGGATACAGTGCTGAGCGGGTGCACTTCAACGGGTGTTCTTACCATGTGCCTGGCATGGATACAGTACTGCCTCGATCTGTCGCGTTTTGCAGCGCTTTTTGAGCGGGAAACCAATTTTGCATGGTATGTACGGTGAAGTGCGCGGCACTGCCTCGATCTGTCGCGTTGTGCAGTGTTTTTTAGGCAGAAAAGGAAGTTTGCATGGTATTTACAGTGAATTGGGAACGGGTCAAGCGCGGCTCAACGGCCGGTCTGAGGGAACAACAACAACAACAACAACAACAACAACAACAACAACAACAACAACAACAACAACAACAACAACAACAACAACAACAACAACAACAACAACACAACAACAAACAACACAACAACAACAACAACAACAACAACAACAACAACAACAACAACAACAACAACAACAACAACAACAACAACAACAACAACAACAACACAACACAACTGTAACAACAACAACAACAACAACAACAACAACAACAACAACAACAACAACAACAACAACAACAACAACAACAACAACAACAACAACAACAACAACAACCACCACCACCACCACCACCACCACCACCACAACCACAACCACAACCACAACCACAACCACAACGACCAGCAACCAGGGACTAACGACAACAACCAACAACCAACAACAACAAAATAAATCAGCAAAAAACACAAAAACAACAACAATAAAAACAAAAACAACCAACAACCGACAACCAACAACAAACAAACAACGGCCCTTGCAGCGGCCATACTTGCACGATGTAAGGCATTCGCTTCACCCCGTGCTAAGTCACTCTGACGAGCGTGTACGCACATGATAGTCTGGGGTGCCTGAAAGTTGGTGGCAAAGTCAAACGCATTCCGCGGATCCCTTGGGTCAGCAGAAGTTGGCATTGCAACAAAACCAGAGCCAGAACCATCACCGTCACCAATATTGACAAGCGCGCAGGGTCCATGGCAAGTACATACAATCCTTGCGGCTGATAACCTGTGTTAGGCAGAAGGTTGCTGAGTACTTTCTCTTATCGCGCAACTGATATTGTAGTCTTGGGCCTTGCATACTATACCGGATGCACGGGGTTGAAGCATGCTTCCACACCATCCACTGCGCACGCTGAGGAGCAGCGAGTACTAGCTTTCAGGTGGCCCATTGTCCATTCAATTCGCGAAGCCATTCGCGGAAAGAAAGTTGTCAGTTTGTTGCTTGCCTTTTCGCTGATTCAGGAGCGACTCATGAGCGATCACCTCTCTCCAAGACTAGGAAAAGACATGAGGACCCCCACTCCATGGCGCTCCAACCCCACTCCATGGCTCACCGCATCTGTCCTGCAGATCCCCGGCCAGGACAAGGTTCAAGGATGTCACGGGATCGCTGAGGCAGGTGGCGGTGACCCTCGCCCCGGCGCCGTTCTCCACGCCGCGGCGCCGATGTGAGACGACATCCACGGGGAGGCTCTTGTCGCACCTGAAGCTTCGAACTTGAAAGCAAGTCGCCCAAGACCAACGTTGCTCAAACCCGCAGAAGGTTCTATGTAAGAACCGGACCCAGAAGCCTCAACCTTGTTGGTTGATATTTACGGGGAGCCCTTGCCGAAAAGAAGGGACAAAGGATACCCTTGGGCAACTTTGATTTTGACAATCAGCCTGCCATGCACCGGCTCCCACTGTGACACGCCGCCACAAGCGTCTGCGACCAACCAGGCAGTCTGGCAGTAGCAGGAGATTGCGTGGCCGCCCGTACACGTCACACTCACGTCGCCTGACAGGACACCAAACCAGAAGAGGCTCTTTGAAGCGCAGTTAATGTTGAGCCTTTGCGCAAGACTTCCGGCCTAGTTGTTTTGCACTTGCCCCTAGATGATCGAAGCTGGTTGAAGGGTTTCGGCCCTCAGCCCCAGCAAATGGCCTAAAGAAAAGTGCGCCGACTCATCAAGGGGTCCCCCAGCTGAGTGGCAGATTCTCGGCTCCTTCACTTCGGGGATGTTTCTGGTTATGGTTACTAGGGCTCACCTGGAAGTCCAAACGGCTGAAAACAGACTCAGGGAGCGAAGAAGCACCATGGTCCATAGTGAAAGGATCCTCTACACCGCAGGAAAAATGCCAAATGCCTGTTTCATGAAAGTTTTGTAATGAGGGGCCAAACTCAAACTTGATCTGTCGCTTGAAGCCTTTGTTTCGAAGACGCTTCTGAAACTCTATTGTTCTTGTTGGACCCTGGGCTCTACTGGGTTTGGGCATTTGCGCGACAGCGGATTGAGAAGTACACTTGCAGCACTTGCCTGGAGGCATGCCGTTGGTCAGGTGCGGCTGTAATCTGACACGGCACCAGAAAGTCGTTCATTGGTCTAGGGCAAACGTTGTTTACTCCCCCGGCCCCAGCCTTGCCAAATTGGCGGCAAACTCAAATACATGTAATTGAATCATTACAAAGCACCTGCCGTGTTGTGCCTTCGTGAGGTGGTTGCGCTGTCTATTGTATAGGGATTGCATCCATGCCATGGTGTAATGCGAGTGCGCAGAATCTGCGAGTTGTGTTGCTTGAGTGCGCGCATACGCATACTCATCTCTGCAGGCACGAACAGAATAGACACGTCACCAAAGCAGCACCTGCCACTGGTTGACACTTTGCTTTGCCGCCCCCATTGATGAAACCCCTGGCCCGTCATCAAAAGAAGCACACACAGAGAAAAAAAGTGCAGCCGGCCAACGCCGGGAACCCGACGTTCTCGCCCCCCTCTCGTTTTAGGATGGCCCCGAGGGCGGGCGATTTCGCCACGAAGCCCCGGCCTTCCTGCCAGGGGTCGCTCATCAAATATCCGTCTCCGTAGGTGGTGACCTTCTCACAGGTGGCCTCTGCCAGAATCACGGCCCCACTGCTCTGAACCCCACAGGAGCCTCGGGAGCTTCACTGGGGGTACGGGATTGTGACGCATGGCCAAATCGCGCTGGAGGGTTCAGTTGAAAACATGCTCTAAATTTCATGCGGCGACGTGGCCGCGGAAAAGAGTTGACAAATACTTCCCTGAGCCACGGTCAATGCTGTGACTGTCCTGTTTGACAATCCCACGAAGGCAAATAATACAAGGACCCCTGATGGGTCAGTAGAAACTTCGGAAACCAAAATGTCTGGTTCTGAAACCAGGAGTGATTCGGAAACCGAAAAAGTCTGATTTGGAAACCAAGACGGATGATTCCAAAACCAAGAAACGTGCTTCAGAAACCAAAGCGGCTGATTCAGAAACCAAGAATGATTCGGAAACCAAGAACGTTGATTGGAAACCAAAACGGCTGTCTCGGAAACCAAGAGTGATTGGGAAACCAAGAAGTTGATTGCCCCACCCGTAGTGCTGATTAGGATCCGGTGGACAAACCATGAGTGCAAGTGGACAGCCCCAGGAAGGAGCCTTCTCTGCAGTATCTCAGAAACCAGCAAGACCACAGGAACTCAACGTAGGATTCCAAAGCAGCAACATCCAGTGGAAAACGGGCAGGAATCAACACAGTCCCCCACAACAAACGACAGAATGGCGTCAGCAGGCTGACACTGAGTCACACAATCAAGCAAACTGTCCAAGTACAGAAGAAAAGCCAGCGACGAAGCAAAAGCAAGAGGCCCAGAGCAAGACGACCTTCGACGGACAGGAACATTGAAACCAAAACTGCAAAAGAAGGTCTCCGCAACCTCCAAGGAGACACGCAAACCAAAAGCCGCAAACATCATCCCCCCACCCCCCACCCCCCCCCCCCTGCCCCGAAGTGTGTTGGTTGCTGCTTCGCTGGTTGTTTGGCGATTGAAAATCGCATTGTTGCTTTCTCAATCGCGCATGCTGTGGTTTCTGAATGTTGCCTGCTTCGGTTCTGAATCAACAGGCTTTGGTTTCTGAATGGGTCGTGCATCTCGCGCATTAGAAGGTGCAACAAGGAGCGAATTCCCAAACCCCTTGCGCAAGCATAGGCAACAAGCAGTCAGGGATGAATCATACAATGCTCATTGAAGGCGACGGTTGATTCCCAGGGGGCGATGACAAAATCATGTGGCTGGGCAATCCAACCATTCCTCTTCAAAAGGGAAAGCGATAGAATTTTTGCTGGCCCAACCCAGGTTCATAAATGGAGAAGAGCCTCTCACAAACGTTGGACCTGAAAAATGCCACCCATCTCAAGCTCCATACTTGCCCGGAGGCCATGCAAGGACAAGACCCTCTTGCTTCACACTGGCAGCCAAAGTTTCTAGCAAGTTCCGCGGAGGTTCCTTTGGGGCGTATTCCTTGGATTCGTTGGCTGGCTAAAGTGGGAACCATCCCAAATCAAGGCGGCGCTTCTGTCAGACTTCCAAAAGGAAACCGGAACAACTCGTTCTTTCTTCTTCTTCTTCTTCTTCTTCTTCTTCTTCTTCTTCTTCTTTTTTTGGGGGGGGGCATGCTTTTCTCCAATTGTACTCCTGCTGGTGGGACCAGAACAACAATGGATTGGTTAGAGGAAGCTCGGTTGGGGCACCCCCTTTATGGGTTCCAGGCAAATTTGGGAAGCTCATCCAAGGCCCTTTTGTGAAGCGGGCGCCTCTTGGCGGCTTTTCCGACTTGCCGAGCTGCCATCAGCATAGTTCATCACGCCGTCCCCGGAATTGGGAGGGATGCTCTGGCAATTCGTGAGGCCCCAGGAGAACGGGCAAGATACTGTGACCAGACCTCGCGTGCCCAAAAAGACCTGGAAATAATACACGGTCTGTAACAAGAGAACTGGAAATAGCTGGTACTCTGTGAAACCAACTGAAAGTGGACCACAAAGTGTGAAGAAGAAGAAGATGGCCCAAGTTTTCTTGGACAACTGAGCCGCAGTCATCCGTTTCGCAGGTCGTGCTGCTATAAACCACCATCTTATCAGCTCCCATCTCGTAGTCAGTCTGTGATGGGTTTGATGAGTATGGTGTGTAGATGCTGCTGCCACAGGTGGTAGGGAGCATAGACGCGCAACCAACGCCAGATGGCAACAACCAGCAGTCCCTGCCGCAGTCATACTGAATGGCCTCACAGCCCGTGACCCGGCAAAGCTGAGCACACTGGTCCAAGGTCATCGCTCCTGGTCCAAAGGTCATCGCTTCTTGACTGCTCCGCGAAAAAAACGCTCTTGTCCTACGAAAGGGCCAAACAGGGTTCCTTAGAGGATGCATCGAGAGCCGCTCGCTTTGCAAGGGGATCCTCTAAATCAGCCAAGGTGATTGCCGCTGGCCTGGTGCTGTTGTCAACATCCTGCAAACGTCCTTTGAAAGGGGACCACGCTCCCCAGCAACTTGTTGACTGGCCCCAGCTGCTATCCTTTAAGGGACGTCCAAACGGCAGCCGAGTCTCCATGGTTCGTTGCCTGATCCTGGTTTGAGCAGTATGATGCCTCGAAGCAGGAATAATCCCATGCCGGGAATGAGAAGTTGGTCGCAAGACATTGGCCCAAGAAGGTGGTGGTGGTGGTGGTGTAGGGCAACTGCCGCACGTAGACGTTGCTCCCGCAAAGTGTATCCTCCAAATAACATATTCACTGATTACACTGACGAAACTATGTCCACTACCCTTTGTTTCTGAGGAGAAAAATCAAATCCCTGTTATGTTCTTGTTGTATTTGTTTTGTTTTATATGTTGTTGTGTTGTCTTTTTTTGTACAAAAATGGTTCCCCAATGGTCACCGTGTCCCACTGTTTCTTCCAAACTGGGTAGTATCACCTCAGAGTTTCTTTCTGGGAAGTTCATGGGCTCTTGAGCCGGCTGACGACAAATCTGCGAGCGGGAAAGCAGCCATCGCCATGTGGGTGTGCCTTCTTGAGGGTTCTGTCTTTCAGCTGTTCTTACTTGAGGAGCGGGTGAACGAAAGCTAGCAGTTGTTGCATGAGATGGGTCGGTGACAGAGTGGATTCATAGGTAGCTTGTGTACAACGAGAGGCCCGGCAAGATTCGTAGGATGCGACACGCAAACGCACATGGTAGCGTGGCAAACCTTAACGAGAGGCGTCAGAAGCTGTCTTAAAGCACCTCTGGGTTCTGCATGCTGCGTGTGCAAAGATTCTTGCGAGGTGGTTTACCGAGAAGACTGAGGTCTCAAATGAACAAGCTGAATCGGTGGAACATGTAAAAGTTCGTAGCACCAAGTCCAAAACGGGCAAACCGAGACTGCTGAACACTGAGCCACTGCCCAGAAAGGGGGGGGATGGACCAGGGAGGAATCGAGCCTGAGACCGGAGGGGGGGGGGGGTCTAAATAATTGATGTTTTTCAATCTTTTCGGCTCAAATAATTGAAAAGCATTTGAGCCCCTTACCTTGCTTACGCAAGGAGAAACTTCAGCTAGCTAAAGCTAGCTTTCGTGAAAAGAATGCAGAATGGAAGGAAGTCTTGCGAGGCCCGCGTTGGAGGAGGTCCACCCTTTTGAGACCTCAGCCATTTCCAAATAGGTGCCTGCCAAAATCGGCGACCACCGAAAACTCGGCGGGGGGGGGGGCGGGAGGTTGGTGGCAATGTTCCCATTTTGGCTTCCCCAAGGATGCACACCAACAAAAGGTGGGTCAAACGCAATCTCTTAAAACCATGCCAAGGCAAACCAAGCCCAAGTGGTTGCCGGATGTACGGTTGCTCTGTCCCAATGAACTGCCAACTCTCAAGCTCCAAAAGGAGTTAGTTGGGTTCATTGAAGTGACATTCTCAAAACATGACCCAACACATCTTTGAAAACGTTTGTGTACCCCGAAGTTTCCCGTTGGAGGTTAAAACCTCGAAATGAAAACCAGCGGTACACTTTTTGGGACGGACCCAGGCAATTTATCCCCGGATCCCGTCCAACTCATTGCTGCAGGACTTCAGCAACCAGCAGCCGGTGCCGCAGTCGTGCTGCACCGCGCCGCAGTCGTACCTCTCACACTCTGCCAGGCACGCCTCGAAGCTCATGTCCCCCAGCATCAGGGCCTCCAGAGTTGCAAGTGGTCGGCTTAAAGGAATGGAGGGCAAACGGCGAAAACGAACAAGAGCTGGGCATCTTGGCGCTGCCAAACTTGGGAAAACCAACTCGGCCCTTGAAGATCTAGGCCCGCGCCCTGCAAATGAAGCCAAGACATCGCCCACTGGCAAAAGAAATCCCCGCGGGAGAACCAAAAAATCCCCAAGAACGACCACCCCCCCGGCTCACACCCTGCCTCCCCCTGATTCGAGCAGTATTTCTGCGGGATGCAGGTATAATCCCCGTTGTTCCTCACAACGCCATCGGAAGCAAAGCAAGCTTCGGGAGATGCCGTGGTGCCACCTCAGCTCGCTGCCATGCCAAAATCGGAAGCCATGGCTTCCTGTTTCCTCTCGGTTCGACACCAAGCGGCCCAAGTTTATGACCCGAATTTGCGAAGATCGGCCTTGCCGGACCGAGTGGTCCGACCATCTGGCCGTAAATTCTGACGCGGGCACACCCTCAAAGATTGGGCAAAAATCCTGCGCAAACAATGTCTACAGGGGGCTAGGGTTGGGTCTAAGAATTAAGCTTTGGGACGAAAACCCAAATGCAACACGAACACATGGGAACAAAGACGCCAACGCCGGTTGGCGAGAAAAGCAGAAAAAGCGAACCGGCCGAAATCCAAAAGCAAAGTGCCAGGCAAGGAGGTCGTCGCCGTCGCCGTCTTGTAGTACACGCTACTCCCACAACTCGACAGCTGCTCTGCGCCGCAGTCCGTGCCGATTAGCAACCAGCAGTCGGTGTTGCAGTCATACCTTACAGTAAATGAGCGGTGCACGGCCCCACGGCAAAGGGCTTCTCGCCCCTTACTATGAAATCGATTGCTGTTTAAGCCGAATCATTCCCTTCCAGGGTTGGATATGCTGAGCTTGGCTGCTGACTAAAAACTCGGGGACCCACCCACCAAACAAAAACTTAAAGGTGCCAGTGCCAAACAAAATAAGGACCCCCAAGCAAGGGAGGACAAAAGACTTGCCCGAAGCAGGCAACTGTCAATTTGGGAACGCATGTTTCCGGATCGGGAAATCGGGAAGGTTAAAAATAATGGGGGCACCTGCTTGTGAACGAGTTACTGGATGCCCGTGCACGCGGCATCAGCGTCACACCTGACCTTAGTTGTAACCAGCGGCGAGGTTCCTTCTACTGGCAGTTGCCAGCGAGGCATAGAAAAGAGAAGAACAACATTTGTGCCACTGCCTGCTGGGCAACCATGCAAGCAGTCAACGACATAGTCCCCTCGATCGTGGCCGAGTGCTGGTTGCTACAATACATGTTGCTGGTGCAAGTATACGCTCCGGAGTCCACTGTTCCTGCAACAGGGCTGCTCTTTTCCCGCCTTTGTGGGCAAAAGTTTGGCATACACTGGAAAAGGGTCAAATGCTTGCAAGATACCCAGTTGCCCAGTGCCCCCAGAGAAAGAGGAACCCTTTGGGGTGGGGATTCGCTTGCGAACAAGGTGAAACCCACTGAACCACTGGACGCCCTGCCCAACAAGAACAACTCCAGTGCCTGGAAAGCATGCTCCCAAGATGGTGCTTGGCCCCGTCGTCCCTACAAGTGCGGTCGTCCCTGTCGCGCTCGTGGTCGTTGTTGCCGCCTGAGTCTTGCAATCACCCGAAGATCAAAAGGGGCAACCACTGGCTAGCTGCTTCCAACCCAGCCTTGTAGTACACGCTACTCCCACAACTCGACAGCTGCTCTGCGCCGCAGTCCGTGCCGATTAGCAACCAGCAGTCGGTGTTGCAGTCATACCTTACAGCAAATGAGCGGTGCACGGCAAAGGGCTTCCCGCCCCGTACTTTTAACATCACGTTGCCTTTCGAACCCCAAAAAAAAACTACTATGTTCAGGCAACTGTTAGGGAACGTGATACCAAAGCCAAACTTTCCCCGGGGAGTCGGGACGGGAAATCGGGAAGGTTAAAAATAACGGGGGCACCTGCTTGTGAACGAGTTACTGGATGCCCGTGCACGCGGCATCAGCGTCACACCTGACCTTAGTTGTAACCAGCGGCGAGGTTCCTTCTACTGGCAGTTGCCAGCGAGGCATAGAAAAGAGAAGAACAACATTTGTGCCACTGCCTGCTGGGCAACCATGCAAGCAGTCAACGACATAGTCCCCTCGATCGTGGCCGAGTGCTGGTTGCTACAATACATGTTGCTGGTGCAAGTATACGCTCCGGAGTCCACTGTTCCTGCAACAGGGCTGCTCTTTTCCCGCCTTTGTGGGCAAAAGTTTGGCATACACTGGAAAAGGGTCAAATGCTTGCAAGATACCCAGTTGAGAAAAAGGGACCCTTTCGGGGGCTGACGATTTTGAACTCCAGTGCCTGGAAAGCATGCTCCCGAGGTGCTTGGCACCGTCGTCCCTATAAGTGCGGTCGTCCCTGTCGCGCTCGTGGTCGTTGTTGCCGCCTGAGTCTTGCAATCACCCGAAGATTAAAAGGGGCAACCACTGGCAAGCTGCTTCGCAGAGCCAACACTCGTTTCCATCTTGAACCCAGCCTTGTAGTAGATGTTGCTACCACAGCTGGTTGGCGTTTCCGAGCCGCACACGTCGTCAATCATCGCCCAGCAACCGGTGCCGCAGTCGTGCTGGACGGCAGTGCAGCCTGGCGCCTGGTCACACAACTGGAGACAGTCCGCCAGATTGAGGTCTCCATACCGCGTGGCACTGATTTGGTTGCTGCAATACCTGGCGGAAAACATAAATCTAAAGCCTAGACTCTTGGACTTGGTAGAAAAGGTATGCTACACAATGGCAGAACAACATGAAAAGTCTGGACTGAGATACTTCAGGGGTGTGCAGGTATAGAAGCCACCACTGGGCACAACGCCGGAGAAACACGACGCTGCTGATATTGATGTTGTGGTTGTGGTTGTTGTGGCCACTGCCGTGGTGGCTGTCCAGGTGAGGTCCCTGTAGTAAGTACCTGCATGGTTTAGGCGGCCCGGCCATAAAATTGTTAAACCTTCGGGGATCAAGCATGAAACCAATAGGTCGCTTCGTGTTCAACCAAGGCACTGCTTGAGCAACTGGACTCTTTATGCTCGCCGCAGCTGTCCAGCAGCCAGCACTCACTGCCACAGTCGTACTGGATCACTCGGCAGTCTCTGGCTACGCACTGTGTCATGCAGGCCGCTAGGCTCATGGCACCCAGTCTGTTGGCAGAGCCCTGATTCCCGCAAAACGTGTCAGAGACGCAGGAGTACTCCCCGGTCGCTGATGCCGTGCCATCCGGGTAGCAGGTATCATTATTCTCACAGCCCTTCAAGGCCATGGACAGAACGGCCACCGCTAAGCCCCGCGCAAATCCCCATCCGATGGCTCTCCTTTTCGCGCGCTTCGGCGCGGAAGCCATGCCGAAGCCCGACATGGCAGGCTTCGGAGAAGCCGCTTTGTGAAACAACGCCTTGGGACTCTATGTGGCTGAAACATGGCTGGCTTCAACATGCGTCCAGCAAGGGGTCCGCCTGCAACTGACTCACCCGAACCTCGCTTGGCCTCCAGGCCCTTCCGCAACTGCCTTCTTTGGGCCAAGCTTCGGACTGGCGCTGACGGAAGGCGTTGGAATAAACACGTGCACCTGTACATTGACCCAAGTGGAAACAGAGGACCATTCGTTAGGGCTTGGGCAGCTCTTTGTGGAAAATCAAAGCCGAAGGGATGCAGAGCCCCTGACCAATGGGGCATTCTTGGGCATCGAAGTGCAAAGCATCCAGTCACCAGTGCCCATGGGTCGAGGCAGCGACCCACTGACGTGCTTTCTGCCCCGCAACGCCCCCTCCCCCTGCCACCCCTCCGCTAAAAGTGACATGCGTGAGGTTTATCAGCCGTCAAATGCTTCTCAGAGGCCGACGGCTGAAGAACAAAAATGAGCTTGGAGTGCTGGGCTCGTCGCAGGGAAGCAAAAGACTGCGATGAACACATGGGAGCTTCCCCTTCCAAGACCAATCCCTATAATATATATATATATATATATATTCTATATAGATATACACACTATATGTGGACATGGGAGCTTCCCCTTCCGAAACCAATCCAAAAACCAATCCCTAGAACCAAAAAACAAGTCCGGGATCCTCTGGGCATCCGCGCGTGCTCCTCCAGCTCCTTGGCCTCCGACAGCTTCTTCGCTTTGGCTCCTCTCGAGGGATCCCGTCCGAAAGTGGTCGGGATCCACTCGCCGAAAGGCGCGGCCGGCAAGACATGGTGCGACCAAAGGTCCACTGGACCTGTGAGTGGGGGCAGTTATGTGTAACTCTGATCACGGAAGAGATGCCGAAGACTTCGGCCATCCCTAAAGCAAGGAACCTGAAGAGTACTGGAAGATGAGTTTCCGCTTAGAGGGACCCCCCCGCGAGGTGCATATTGGTGGGAGAAAAGGCATACTTGGGACAATTAAATAAAATGCATCATTGCCTGAACCAAATGTTGAAAGCCGTGAGACAACAAGGCAAGGCACCCGAAAAACCAAGCACAAGGCACCCCAGACCCTCAGCCCAAGGCTGCGCCGGCTCCTCTCTTCATGAACATTGCCTGCAGCTCAGGCTGACAGCTAGCTCAGCCGACTCTTTCTGCGGATTTTGTCTGTGTCAAACTGGCGAAACGAAAGTCAAATTGCATCAAGTTGTCCCCCAAGCTGGGCGGCCAGCGTCCAAATCTCGTAAATGCGAGTCTGGCGCTTTTGTCTGAACAGGCTCTCTCGCACGTGAGCAGCGTTCTAAACCCGGTTGCGGCCGAAGAGAAATATCAAATCCCTTCCAAGAGGGAATCGCTTCCGCGTCGCTGCCGCAGATTGAGAAATGGGATTGAAGTTTGTTTTCGCTTCCGCGTGTGAAGGAAAACTACAATTTCTTGCTTTCGTGTTTGAATCGTAGCCCTTCCGCCAAGCTTCTGCGAGTACATAATTGAGAAACTCCTTCCGCGAACCTTGCGCGGCGCTTCCGCGACCTGGAAAAAGTCAGCATTTTGAACAACATATTTCCTCCCGAATACTACTTTCAAGCGCAGGGGTTTTAGAACGGTCGCTCACGTGCTGCGCTCGCATCCACAAAACCCCAAACCCTCCCACAGCCAGGGCCGCATTTCCGCTTCGGGCACCCGGATCCCACAAGCCCTGCAACCAGGTTGCGAAGAGCACCTGACAAGACTCTTGCGCATCCAAACTCTGGCGCGGCATGGCCATGCTTCCCTTAGGGAAGCCGGAAGCCAATGGGATGCCGTGAGATGCTTGAACATGACCAGGGGATGACTCAACGGGCTGTGGGGCTCTCATGCTGCCGTGGCGTTCCTACGCCAACATCACCAGCTCACGCATGAATTGCCACCTAGTCTTAAAATGTGCACCTGCCTCCAAGCCTCCACCTTCACCCCACAACCAGACCCACACAACCCCCAAACTCCAAAATCCAACCACTCCCCAAACAATCCCCCACTTCCCCCCAAACCCCCACTCCCCGAACCCCATTTCAAATTAAAAATGATCAACCATTCCCCAAACAATTCCCCCTTTCCCCCCACCCCCCCCCCCTCCCCGAACCCCCAAACCTTTCCCCATTCCAAAAAAAAACACTCCCCACACAATTCCCGCCTTCCCCCAATCCATGCAACCCTTCCAGTTCCCGCACCTTGAGCCCCAGCTTCTCCACGAAGATCTGGCAGTTCTCCGGGCAGTGGCGCACCGCGTGGGCCGACAGCTTCAGCGCCAAGGTGGCCGCGAAGACCCGGTCCTTCATCATGCGGATCATCAGCTCCAGCCTACGGCCCCAAAGGGACAAGCAGAATGCCAGGGGTGCCCAACGATAGGCAGAAGTTGATACGTAGACAGATATACATATATATATATATATACATATATATATATATATATATGTGTGTGTGTATAGCAAATGTGCATTTGCCTTTATGTGGCTATGTAACAAAGTTGTTTGTACTTGCTTGCTCCAGCCCTGCAAGCCCAAGTTCCAATGGTTGTTCCCTCAACCTTGCCCCCCCCCCCCCAAAGGTTGAATGCTTTCCCTCTGGCTTAGCGCAGCACTTCCTGGGCCAACATTGTAATATCATCATTGTCATCATCTACATTATCACCTTCCTCAGCATGATCATCACCTTCATCAACATTGTACATCACAACCTTCATCACCATCACCATCACCATCATGATCATCACAATGACCATGACCATGACCATGACCATGGCCATGGCCATGACCATGACCATGACCATGACCATGACCATGACCATGACCATGACCATGACCATGACCATCATCATCATCATCATCATCATCATCATCATCATCATCATCATCATCAACCGGCTTCCCTCCTCTCCGTTGCCATTGTACTCATCATGTGCACAAATGTCTTCGCTCTCTCCTTTTTCTTCTACAGGATTCAAGTGTCTTGTTCGGCACCGCTGGCGTATGCTGGGATACAAAGTGCTTCCAAGTGCAGCGGCCTCTACCCGACGCCTGCGCTGAGCCCCGAGTCTCAGAAAAACCAGAACCACCTGCAGAGCTCATCGGGTAGCCGGGGGTCAGCAGCTGCTGCGGAAAAAATACCGGGCCGCGGCCCAGCGCTGAGTGGAGCTACCTCCAGGCAAACGACTGGCCCCCTGCCGACCTTTTGCGCCGAGCCGTCTGTACTTTGGGGCGAAGGATTCGCGGCGTGCTACGACTTTGGGCGACTTGTCCGACCTGGCCGAGGCGTTGCGGTCGAGCGTTCGTTGCGGTGGGTGCCCTACAGGCAACGAACGACCCCAACTTGGCATTATGTTCGCAGACTTCAACAAGACATGAATTGTTGCGCCCCAAAAAAAAAAAGGACACCTGCTGACCCACGCGGCTTTCTGGATCCTAACCAAGATCGAGCTGTTCGGCTCGATGTGCAAAAACACCAGGTTTTTTACGCGTGTTGGGGCGGATGCACGCACGTGAGAAGCGCGCAAGTCGTTGAGATGCGCTGTGCAGCAAAACCATGTTAAGATGCTATGGTGAGATGTTATGTGCAGCAAGCCTATGTTGACATGTGCTGTGCAGCAGAGCTAGCCTTTTGCAGCTAGAACCCTTCGCTCCCCCCCATCCCCCATTGTTGTTGGCCCTTTCCATTTTGCCCAAAGGCCCCTGGAGGTTGCCAAAGGCGAGCTGGTTGCTCTTCAGAAGCATCAGCGAGCAGAGGCAGTCGAACATGTTCTGCACGTACTCAGCCTCCTCGCTCACCAAAGGTATGGACTTCAAGGGGAGGTTCAAGTTCCTGTTGAATATGTAGACTCAGATGCCCAGTGGATTTCCATGGGAGAAAAAGAATCGGCATCTTTTTTTGTTCGTTGAGTTTAAAGCCGAACCCTTGCTCAAAAAAGGCAACAAAGGCACCACTGGGCAACAGAGTAGAAGCTATGGTGAAAGCTCTTTCTGCCCTTTCTAAATGGCCATTTCCGTTCAGAAAGAAGCGGGCCGACACGGAACTATGAAAATAGCGGAGGGGAGGGGGCCAGACCCTGGAGTCGAGGTAGGTTGTCTGCAAGTTGTGGGACCTGCTTGATCCCCCACACCAATGGGATTGGCTTGGCTTCACATACATCCTGTGAAGCGACCCCCTCTCATGAGGCACTCCTCGCTGTCCGCAGGGTCGCGCTTGCGGTAGGCCGCGATGCCGCGGAGGAGCTTGTCCACACCCTCCAACTTCACAACCCTCGGCGAAGTGGAGAAGCTCAAGTAAGCGGGGAGAATTGCAAACAAACAGGGGGGGGAGAAAAAAAAAGAACGATTGAGGGATGCCGAAGCCGAAATTGAGATACCTCAAATAAAGGAGAAATGGGGATGAACTTTAATCAGGGAACCATCGAACTCAAGTGGGCAACCCCCCCCCCACAAAAACAAAAAAACAAAACAAAACAAAACAAATGTCCAAACCCAAATTGAGGGATTCCTGAAGAAGGGGGCCATGGGTGAGCCCGTTCAGGTCCAGGAGAGCTCGAGCTCGCACTAAGTTAGACAGAAGACATGCGGTTCCTGTCCACGTGAGGGCAAAAACACCTACAAATTGATCTCTCTCAACACACACACACACACATACATACACACACGAATGGACCACGGCCCCGGCCATCAAAGGCAACGGCTTTCTTGCAACGAACCTCCGAAGCGGATTTGTTCTGAGCCAGACCCAGAATTCAGCAGCCCAACTCGTCGGAAAAAGTTGAAGCTTTCTTGCCTTTGAGCATTGCCTCTCCTCATGTGACGCTGGGGATGCCTACCCCGTGAATTCAAACGAAAAAGCAACAGCGACAAATCGAACAAATGGCAAAACACCGCATGCAAGAAGAAACTTCCAAGGCCTCCCTTAAACCACTTTCGAATGTTGGAAAAGGAAACCAACCAAAGACCCATGTGTCGTGGCGCGCTCTTGGAAGATGGATTTGTTCAAGCCTCGGAGGCCCTTCTCCAACTCGGCTCCCCCCACCCAAGGCACCCACACACACTCACACACCCACCCACACACACACACACACACACACACACCGCAACACACTACACCATACCAAACCCGGCCCTATACGACCCCACCTGACACCCCCCCCCGACCCTGAACAAACAATGCAGCAAGAATAAAAATTAAGAACAACAACCAACCGCCCCCCCAAGAAAGAAAAAAGAGCAAACCACAAGAATCACAAAAACTAGAACTCGCAAACACCACCCCCCCCCCCCCACACACAAAAAAACAAACGCAACAAACACGACGAAAACAACAAAGAACAAGCCTTCTTTGGTGCTCCCAGCGGCGCAGCTTCAAGCCGAGGTGCGCCTCCCGAGCCTCGGCCAAGTTCTGCAGCACGATGCCCAGGATTTCCGAGGCATAGACCTGCCGACAGCCACTGACTCGCCAGAACCAAGCGAAGCAGGAACCTCCTGGCAACTCGGAGACGGATCACAGGCTGTGAGATCGGAAATGTAGGCCATTGGCATGGGCCAATTCACCCACTGCCACAGCGTCCACAAAAAAATACACCCCTGCCATTGATCATCCCAGTCCCCCGTGCTGCGGACAGAAAACCATCCGCCTTGTTGTAATCCATGTTGGGAGCCCGCACCCGCTTGATCAGCCAGGGCAAGAACGTCTGAATGTTGACAAACTGGCGGCAGGTTTCCAGTGGCATCAAGTCCTCGGAAAGTGTGTGGCAGGGTTTAGAGAAAATAGCCAAACCGATCAACAGAGATGCCAACAAACACATTCCACATGGCCATGGGTCAAAACCCCGTACCCCGTGTGAACATCCCAAGTCCCACTAAAATAGACTAAAATGGGTGGGGCACCTACCCCAAAATGGGATCCCATTGGTGTTGACCAACGGCCACATCAGCAAGCACCAACAATGGTAGATCGACGCGGTGCCTAAAGTCACGCACCATCTGCCTGAATGATCGGATCTGGGCACGAGCACAAGCGCTGTTTGATGCATCCAGGCCACTGCCAAGTTCTCAATCATGCTGAGGCCGTTGGTCACAGCCTCAAGCATTGCTATGGGAAGGGTTTGAACGAGGACCTTGCTTCACCCCTCCCCCCCCAGGTGACATCGCCCATCCACGCATGCCCGTGAGATGACAGCTTGGTTGCGCGCCACTGCAAGTGCCAAAACTGGTAGAATGGAGCTGCTGCGTACTTCATAAGATTTAAGTCAGTAACAACATGTGAGTCATGTTAGAATCATTTAGCCCGCCACATGAGCCCACGCAATGCCACTGGTCCCCCCCGGTGACATCGGAAGATTGGTTTGTCCCCGTCTGTGCCCCACCAACCGCGCGTAACACAAGGTCCTACAACTACCTAGCACAGGCTTGTGGATTTCTGTAAAACTACTTCAGTCATGATGGGAGAAGAACGTGGTGTTTCTCTAGAGCCCACTTAATTAGAAAGTCCCTTTACTTGCCGGTGCTCCAACTGGTGGTTTCCTAGGGGACCAAAGCCTGGGTTCATTCCATTTCACAATCTCTCCTACTTATTTGATTTTGAGGGGAGAAGTTTTTTGCGCCCCCTTTCTTTGAGGAGCGCTTCTGCAACCAACGTCGGGAAAAACGCCTTGAAGTCCTCGTCGCTGGTGGACTCGTCGATGCGCATCAGCACGTCCACCGACATCTGGCAGAGCTGGGCGTCAAAGAGCGCCTCGCGCGTCAGACACTTGCTGGCTTCTCGTGTAGGTGTGCTTCAAAACCAGCCCAACAGGGGTCCAACAATTTGGGGAATAGAAGAAATATAGCGATATTGCTCGCGTCAGATTCTAAGCAGAGGACGTGCGAATGATGGCCCCTCTCAAGCAGCCAAATGGAACTGCCACTTTTGGAAAAACAATTGGAATTGAGGCAAGCCCTTCCCTAAGCCAGGCAAAACTGGGCTTGGAAGCAAGTAAATGAATGAAAGGTTGGCCCGCACCTTCCTCACTGAGAACGAGCGTATTTGTACGAACCAGATATGAGATTGTCAAGAACTTGGAAAGCTATAAACGTTACAAAATGTGTTCGGGTTGAAAAACAATTTTGGGCAAGCAATCTTGGGTGTCAAAGCGAAGCCGACAACTTGCGAGGCGTGAACCATACCGTACGCGGCCGTGCTCGGCTGGCCAATAGGTGCATTCCATTAGTCAAGCCGGCTAAGAGTGGAGGCATCGCTGGAAGCGAGACCATATCTTTCAGACATGTCTGGGCAAACTACTGGAATTCACAATCCCCAAGCAAGGTCTTCATCATCCATGAACCTGTTTACCCTCCCTCAGGTGAGCTCGTTGCGTGTATGCATCGGCACGTGCCAAACCGCGTCAAGTAAACCGAACATTTGCAAGGGGCCGTAGCTTTGCTTCCAACATGCCTGGTGCCAGCCACTGGCGAGTGGATGAAATAGCGCCATGGAGAACCAGCCAGCTTCGCAGGCTCTTAGTGTGCCCCGTAAGCCCCTCCCCCAACCACCTCGCTGAGCCCCAAGCCAACTCCAAAAAGCAATCCACAGCCCTGCTTGCCCACCAACCAACCAACCAACCAACCAACCAACCAAGCAACCAAGCAACTCAGCAACCCAGCAACCCAGCAACCTGCCCATCCAAACCACCATCCAACCAATCAACCAGACACCAAACGAACAGCCGCCCAGCGGTCGCCCTCGCCTTCACAAAGGCTTCTGCCTCCTCCGCCTCCCCCAGGACCTCGGGGTCCGTCAGCTCCGAGAGCACCTCGAAGACATCCACGGCGATGTCCGTGTTCACGTGGTTCAGCATCCCCACCTCCCAACTGCGCGATGCAGCTCTACGGAGCAGCCGGGCCCGACAAGGGGCGAGGGGAGGTGCGCCTCTTGGGAAAGCGCCGCAAAGATCCGAAGATGCCGTTGGTGGCTTCGTATGGGGTGCTAGCATCCTAACCTTCCCTTTATAAGCAGTCTGAACATCTCGTGAGCCAAAACGATAGCGCCTAGGCATCTTGCAGTAGCCACCGCGCTTCCCTCGCATGCAAACTTTTCTCACCAATTTGCCAATGGGTGCGTCCCCAAGCAAGGCCCCGGAAAAGGGGGGGTGGGGAGGTATTTGCCGCACACGTTGTAGGGAAAGGCCGTGCAAGGGAGGGAAAAAGCACTGACAGAAACAATTTCCTTGTGATCCCTTGGCAGAACCTCCCAACGCGGGCTGACTCGACCCAGCCCGCCAGCAGGGGCAGAGTCTCCAGGCGGAGCAACGCGCCGTAGAGCTCTGGGTGGGTGGCCACCAGTGTGAACCTTGCAGGTTGTTAGGGGCAAATTTAAAACCAGATTGTTCACAAAACCTGCAAGGATCTTTAGAACCAGATTGTTCACAGAACCAGATTGAGTTGGTGGGATATTTAAAACCAGATTCTAGGGGCAACATGCTCGTAGTTATCTTAGGATATCGGACCTTGTAGCCTTAGTGTGACACACCCCGACCCATTAGATTCTTATTTGACGAACGCAACGGAGAGGATCAAGTATCTGGTTGGAGGCAAGGGGATTTATGGACAACGCGGGGCCCGCTGGGCCACTTGCCACTGAGATGCTTCTTGATCTCTTCGTCCAGGTCTACCTCACTCTTCAGGAACTTGTCGGGATCGTCGCCATGCCTCACGTGGCCCGGATGCGGACCGTTGGCGGGACATTTACGCAAACAAACAAAAGACACCCAAAAACTACCAAACGCAGCGAGCCAACATCACGACGACACGCCGCACTCTGCTCTTCCGCTTGGCTTGCTGCAAGCAAGAGGCTTTATTCTCAGTTCCCGGTTCACGCGCACTTTGCGCTCGAACTGAAGATGCATGCGCTTCAGGGCGGGCTCGTTCAAGCTCTCGACCTCGCAAAAGGAGGGATTGGCCAAGGACCCACTGGCCTAACCCACGTCTGGCATCACCTAGCCCACGTGGCACCCAAAAGGACTGGCCACACCGACCCTAACATCTTCAGATCCTCATCAGCCAAACGCTACAGGTCGAGGTGGCGCCTGGAGTGAGAAAAGGGTTCAACCACTTCACCCATACAAACCCCGATTGCCCCTTCCGGCTGCCGAAAAATAAAGTCAGCCCTCCAGCCGCAAAAACTTGGCACCTAGTCACGGACCTCTTCTTGCTCAAAGCTCAGGCACGGGCGTGGACCTCCTCGGCTCGGAGCGAGGAGCCGCACATGGGTTACTCACGCTCACCTCCACCGAACCGCTCACAGCCGTGTTTCTGAGCTCTTGGAAAAACGTCCACGGACCTCTGCAAAGTTCCCTTCCAAGCCAGGACGTGCTTCAACCCCATGCCGAGCCGCGTCGGCCTTGTCCAGCATGTGCTGGATATCCTCCTTGGATACTTCCTCTGGGAGGTCATCCCCAAGCCTCACCGCCATGAGCTGCAGATGGGGAGACAGCTGTGCCGAGCAAGGGCATCAAAAACCAAGAAACGCCAATACCACCCCCTGCCATGGTCATTAAACCGCCTCACGGCATTGAACCCACATCGTTCCAAGGCAAAGCGTCTCCTTGGGCGATCCCACTCTTGCTGGACCGCGCTTTTGGACTGCGTGGTTCGGGCGTCCAAAATCTCAGTACCTGCTTTGGGATGGCTGGGGAGTGAGAAACCAGCCTTTCACCAAGAACCTGCCCGCTGAAGCTAGAGATGAAACCTCAAAAACTGTCCAAAATACAAATGTGTAGGGCACTGAAGCCCACAGAAAGAGAATCGAGGCTACGCGTGGAAGAGCAATGTTAGCAAGCAAGTCCATCCGTCTCAGCCGAAGCGCTCAATCCGCTTGGCCTTCGGCTCGTCCTGCAGGGCTGGCTGCTGGATTTGAAAGAATCGTCAAGAAGCATTGGGTGCGGCTTTATGTTTAAACACAATGTGGCCGCTACTCAAAGAAACAGAGGCCTTCTCTAAAAACCTCAATTGGAGATCCTGACGCAAACGATGGATGCGTTGGCGTCGATCCCAGGCAAAAGGCTCCTTGAGACTCTGGAAAAAAACCCTGGGCTGACGACTGGCGAAATAAATATCGTTAGGCTTATCTTGAGGTCAGGCAAGGCATTTGCTTGGTCCCTACGAACTGAAGGAAAGAAGCAAGATCCCCAGCCTCTGGCCAAGACCAACCAGACCCCATGAAAGCAGCACCCGTGTTTCTCTTTACATGGCACTAAACCAGGGCTTGGTTTCAAACCGCGCAAACTTGGAGCAAACCCGGAAAGAAGAAGAAGAAGCACGCGCGCGCGCTCTCCACAGGCCTGTGGCGCAGGAACGGCCGCCTTCCGCTTCACCGGCACTGGCGGGGGCCGCATCTCCCCAAGGCCCTCCATGGCCTTGGCGCGAGGCGCCACGGCTGGGTCCATAACGCATGCTCTTGGACAGAGCCGTCGCATGCCCAAAAGGGGTGGTTCAAAGGAAGACCGCCCCAGGAACGCTGGTTTATGCATGGTGCACTCCAGGAAAAGGAACTTTAGGAGGAATGACAAGCTCCCTGAAAGGAGTGAGCAATTATGGCCATTCAATTCATTTATCACCCTGCTGGCAACTTAAGAAACAACACTCCCGGACTACATGGCAGGATGGCGAGGAAACAAAGGCTGCATACAAGCGCAGCGAAAAGCGTGCAAGTCTCACATTCCAATCCCCCTTGGCCTGTGAGAACAGGACCTTGGCTTCTTTTCCATCACGCATCGAGGGTTTTGAAAAGTCCGGGTCGTGACATGTGGACATCCTAAGACGCGAAAACGGATGATGCATGCACCACGACGGAGAACCGGCTATGCTGTGCGACGGGCAGGGAGGCAACTCTCCAAAAACATACTGGGGCCATCCCCGTCTGAATACACCGCGCCTCCCAGCCCGCCATAGCCAAGTTTGTTCGGCAGACTTTTTGCTGCCGAATGCTAAAGTGCCACGTACCTACATTGCCTCTTGCAAATGTACCGGGCAAGATTGGTTTAGCTGTGCAGCTACGCTATCATTGGCGGCATCAGAACTGCTTCTCCGTAACGCCCGCGGACATGATGCCGGTGGAGGACAGGCCGCCGCTCACGATGTTGCCCATCTCGTCCACGATCTCTGATCCGCTCCACTTCTGGTGGGTCAGGGTCTCTACCTTGTTCTCGCGCTCCTTTCGCTGGATCATCTGCACGTATGCCGCCGCACCGTGCTTGGAGTACTCCTTGGCAAAGAGATCAATGCTAAGGGCATCGCAGTGGAAGCCGGCCAGGGTGATGAATTGCCAGCAAAAGCCGAGCTTGGCAAGGTCCCAAATGAAGGACTCCATCTGCGCATCAGTCATGCCGGCACTGTCCCAGTTGAAGGACGGGCTCAGGTTGTAAGCCAGCATCTGGTGAGGAACTGCTGCGCGCACCTCCTTTGCAAACTGCGTGGCCTGTGCCAGAATGGGCTTGCCGGTCTCCATCCAAATGCAGTCAGCATAGGGGGCGAAAGCGATCGCACGCTCGATGCAGAACTCAGTGGAGCCCTTAATGCGGAAGTAGCCTTCCACGGAGCGCGCGGAATTCCAGTCAAAGAAGACATCGCAGCCCATGTCTGCGGCTGCCTTGCGCATCTGGTCAATGGACATCTTGCGAGAATCCTGGAGCCACTTGGCTGGGTCCTGGCCCTTGGCCTTCAGTGCCTTGGCAACGGCATCAGGGAAAGTCATGCAACCCGAGCGCTCCTCCCAATCCTTGTCCGTGCCCTTCCTCATTGCTTCGTACAAAGGCTCCACACCCTTGACGGTGGCACCCTTGATGTGCGGGTGGTCGATGGTATCCTCGGCTTACCCCAACGCAAGCCCTGTGGATGAATAGCCCCAAGATCCAAAATGGGACACCATGAACACCCCTACCCATGAGCGCGCTCATGGGCAAGGCTCCATGAGTTCCAAGATGGGGCCACTTTCCTTCATTCACAGAACCAACCAACCACCTCCCCTGACCCCTGGCTCCCTCCCAAGAAAGGCCTTCCTTCACTTCGCTCGGGCCCCTTTGATCCAAGGCTCGATGTTGGAGTCGATCATGGTGGCGGCCTCCGCGTCCGTGCGCGCCACCACCACCAGGGGCGAGTTCAACACGTCCGCCTGGCGGAGATGCCCCACACATATCCAGGAGGGGTTTGGAAAAAATGTCCGGCGCAGCCGGAGAACTGGAAAATTGGCCCTGGCAATCACTTCTCAGCTTGTCGCAGCCTTCCCTACGTGGTGCTTCAGTTGGTGCTTGTTTGAGGGTCAGGACTTCCAGCTTTAATGGTGCAATTCGCACCTGCCCCTCCCCCCGCCAAGAAACAAAAAGAAGAAGAAGAAGAAGAAGTCATTCCCTTTACTTGTAGAACCAACTGCTTGAGCCCGGGCTCATTTAGACCTCCCTATCAAATGAGATGACTTCAACTCGGCTGACTGTCTGGGGCCCAAAAGGCGGGAAGGCGGGGCGCCAATGGGGGGGAAGCAGACATGCTTTAGCAAAAGGACCAATCCTGAATCCTTGCCTTGGGTTACAAAGGAGTTGCTCCCCTTTTTTTCCCAAACTGGGATGGAAGACCGGATTGGCAACACGCCATTTTGCTTCCCCAGAATTAGCTTTCCGTTTTTCTTTGTTCTTGTTTGGGGTCCCCCGTTGTTTTCCACTAATCTGGCAAACCAAAATTCCGCCAAGTTTAGACGAAGCCAAACCACGGCTTCTTCTATTTAGGGGCTAGCTTTTGGGGATCCCTGAAATAAGGCTGCCTGTTGCAGCTGCCAAGTTGGCGGTGAAATGGACGAGCACATGTGCTTCTTTCAATTTGAATGTTGTGATGGAATTTTACTCTACACCTCCCCTCCCCTCCCTTGCACCCAAGGCAAAAAGTGTGGGAGAGGGCTTTGTCTGGGGCCTCCCCCACACACCAAAACCACACGCACACCTCATACCTTGCCATGGCGCGCCCAGCCTGCAAACGGATGGCGATGAGGCGCTGGATGTGCTCCTCGCCCCCGAGTGGGGCGCTCGAGGGGTCGAGCCCTCGCACCCCAAAGTTGTTGTGGATCCCCCGTTCACTTCACAAGCTCCCGTCGCGCAAGTCTGAATACTGCAACGTACGAACGTAAGAACCCAACTCCACATCACTTCCTTTTTGGTTGAGATAAAGAAGCCCCGGACCAAAGAAGGAAGCACTGCTGAAGTCATCCCTTAACCTAAGCGAGGGGAGAACACACATCTCGGCTTCTCCGAATACATCAGAAAATGACTTCCGCCAGGCCCAAATTTGGACGTTCACGAGCTTGGGAACCCCTTGTCCCGCTAGGAAGTCACTTGCCAGCTTCACCCTTCAAGAGCCCGCGCCTTGCAGCGGAAAGCCCCCCCCCTCCCAATGCCTGCCTTGAAATGTTTGGCACAGCCTCCCAAACCCAAAAGAGGCGGAAAAGACACAACCGCAGCAACTACATCATCCACTCCCCGCATCCACTCACCACATCCACGCACACCCCACCCGCAAGACACGGCGCCTGGGACGCCCTCGCCCCCCCCTCCCGCCCTTGGGCGCTTCAGCTCCTGGGTGGAGACCAAGACCTTGCCGCCCATGTGCCCGCACTTCTTAGTGCCGGGCTTCTGGTCCTACCAGTCCCAGCGCAAACATGAGCCTACGAGTCATATCCCGAGCCCGCTGGGAAATCCGGATTTCCCCAGCGTGACGCCATTGCCCACGTCATTTCCCAAGGTCCCAGGGTGAAATGCTGCAAAAACCCCTCAGGGTGGACAAAACGCTTAGGGTCTTAGACTCTTGGGGTCTTAGACTCTTAGACCTGAGCAAAACGCCCAGCAGTCTCAGGACCTTTTTCTCCTCGCAGCGGCAGCCTCGCCGCGTCCCATACGGCGCCCGCGGCCTCCACCCACCGCAGCCAGTCCGCCCACACGGAGCCCTCCGCCTGGCGGAACCTCGCAACCCGATTTGGTTGGAAGCTGAAGGCTATGGAGTTGGCCTTTCAGAATTTCATGAAGCAACGAATGGCAAGTCCATCGCCGCTTCGACCTAACTCGCCATGGCACCCTCGATCAGAACAGGCCATGAAGCAGCCACGCATGCGACGCCCCAAGCTGCTCCTCGAGCGTCCCCCCGCTTTTTCTCCGTTTGAGGGGGCGGTTTTCCTTCATCTGTCAACTTTCTCGGCCGCACAAATCGAAGCTCCGCCCCCCCCCCCGCTTTCTGTCGCAGGGGCGTGGCGGCGCAAGCGACCACCACCAGCCCCCGCTTCCCCCGCGTGAGCGCCACGTTGGCGCGGCGGCCGTCCGCCAGGAACCCCAAGCGCCCCGCCGCGTTGGCGCGCACCGCGCTGAAGATCACCAGCTCCGCCTGCCATAGCCCGAGGCCCTTGACACCCGAGGCCCTTAGGCCCCCTATGGCTCAGGCAAGGCTGTAGGGGGAAGAACCGCCTCCCCCCAAAAAGCGCTCGGCCGACGGCTGGACGGCTGGCCTCGGCCCCCTGGAAGCCGTCCACCGTGGACACTCGCACCCGCGCCAAGCGCTCCGACGCCAAGGTCTTGCGCAGCAGCTCCTTCTGCCGCAGGTACCTCGGATTTTGGTCGAGTTCATGGCCCAACCTGCGCCTAACCTTCGTTTTTACCTTGCGAAGTTTCATGCGAAGGACCGACATAGTGAGCTGACGACATAACCAAACAAAACAAGACCCCCACTGCACACAGATTTCACGAAGCTGGCGTCCAAGCTGCGGCGTCAGCACCACCAGCTCCTCCGGCTCCAGACTTCCCCCCTGGGCCAGCAGGTGCTGCGCCAAGACGCGGATGGCCTCAAAGTCGGCAAGTTGCCAGGCCCTTTGGACATGCTTCAATGACAGAGCTAGCCTTCCCGGGACAGAAGTGGCACCCTTGCAGCCGGAGAAGCAAGGGTGAAATGGCCAAATGTCTAGATCAGGGGGAAACAGGGCTTGGGCCAAGGTTTGAGGTGAACAGCTCAACGGCATCTACCTAGCATCCGAAAGCCTTGTGAAATGTAGCGCGACTGCATTGGGCATTCTGCCTGGCGGATGACCATGTTTTTCGGGTCAACTGCCACAAAAGGTACCCCCCCCCACCACTTTTGTTTGTGATGGATGCTCCTTTTGGTTTTCTTGGACTCCTTCACCCTGGGCGCAGTGTTCTTTAAACACGAATTATCCCATTGGCCTTCTGGAAAAAAAGATGCAACCAAACATTGGGACCATTCTCTAACCAAACCGGTCAGTTGTGTTTAAACAAACTTTGAGACCACCTGGTCCTGTGAACCAAGTTCGTGCAACCAACCGTCGGCTGGGATCATTCCCCAACCAACCTGGTTCCTCCTGTTTCAACAAGTGCTTCCCCCAAACCTTGGTAAGGAGAAAGGAATATCCTCTCTTTTGTCAAATGAAATTCCGACGGCCTTTTTGGGACCCCCTCAAGATGTTGTTTGGAAAACCGACCAGGCGGACCCCCTTCTCGCCGCGCCTCGGCCTCCGCCGGGTTGGAGAAGGAGGTGCCTTGGGGCACCTCCTCGCCCTGGCCCCGGGCTAGGACTTGTTGTATTTGTTCCGGAGGGAGGCCATTTTTTGTGGAGCCACAGTCCCCATATTGGCCTCCCCTGCCACTTACGTGTTCGTTGTGCGTCCCCTGGTTGGGGACACCAAGCTGATTGCGTTTCCTTTGTGAGGGTGCGCATTTTTTGGGGTTGTCAAGAAACCAGAATGAAATACATAGTCTTGAGGCAGGCGTCTGAGTTTTCAAGACATGTTCATTCCCCTTTGGCGCCTGGCAATCCACCAGCACCGCCCTTTCAGCCAGCCCAGGGATGGGCGGCCGGCTGGGCGCCAGGTCCCGCACCAGGCCCTGAGCCCAGGGTGGTTTCCCTTTTCACCTGCTGGACCGCATGCCTCTGCATCCTCTGTCCAAGCATCATGGCAGTTGGCAGTGGAAGGGAGGCCTCTTCAAGACTGTCTTCCAAACCCTGTCAGCTTCCAGGATTGTTGGAGAGGCACCCTCCCACCAACAAACCTGGAGGTGATGGGGAAGACCGTGCTTGCATGCTTGGTGCTGAGAGGGTAGGGTCAAGTTCCTGTTTGACAAAACTGATGATTGCTGTTTGGTGTTGCTGTTCTGGGGTTTGGCACTAAAGAATCCATCCTTGCGCTGCTTTCACCAAATAAATGCTTGAGCTCGAACCGGGTCCAAACAAGGCTACCAAGGGCAAATGCAAATCCTCTTGCGCAGCGGGCCCTGCTTTTGCACCCCCCCCTTTTTGGGACCTACAAACTCAAAAAATAACATTTAGGTCACCGAAAAACAGGTCAGGTTCTGGGTCGAAGGGAGTTCTTCCCCACCCACCCACCCACCCACCCACCCACCCACCGACCCATTTTTGCTCAGCTCGCGTCTCGCATCACGTAACAACACCAGGCCCAAGCCCCAAGCGCTCGCCTGGTAGAACTGGAGGTTCGGGAACTCCGCGAGCACCGCGTGCATCCGGCGCTGCTCATCCAGCAGCACAGGCGTCGACACCTCCTGGTGACCCAACACGTGAACCTGAGCCTATGTTTAGTGAGAGACACTTAAACTGCGCATGTTCACGCCGGCATTTTCTCCAGCGCTCTCTTGGGAGACCAGCATTTCGGCAATTTCTGCGAAGCCGCGGGCCATCCGGAGCTTTGTCGCTTCAAAGCGGACTGCCCCTAAAACCCATTCATTCGTTCCGTGGCT
Organism: Effrenium voratum; assembly: GCA_963377175.1. Classification (NCBI taxonomy): domain Eukaryota; class Dinophyceae; order Suessiales; family Symbiodiniaceae; genus Effrenium; species Effrenium voratum. The sequence goes on along the minus strand of CAUJNA010000324.1, from coordinate 124,468 downwards.
CTCGGAAGGTTATTAACATTCACCAACCGAAAAGAAGAAGCGGATCCCCTCTGGATAGACAAAATCCTGCACCACTTCAAACCATGGCTGAAACCACTGTCTGTTGGTATTTACGGGGGAAATCGAATCATTCCTGGGTTCCTTTGGAGGTGCGAGTGCAGGATTTCGTCCATCCACAGTATGAAACAACACCTTTTGGATGAGGGATCCCTATGCAAGACACCTTTTCTCGGTTGCTTTCTGCTCCCCTGCTAAAAGTTCAACGTTTGGTGGTTTAATGGAAAACTTAGTAGTTGGCAAAAAGTTAAAGTCCTTTCATCCAAGCAAAGTGCACCAAAGTCTTGGGTGAAGTCACAAGCCCCCCTTCACGCGGGATTCGTCGCGCGTCGCGCGTCGCACGTTGCCTCCAGGCGCTCGAAGAGGCTCTTGCCGAGGCCCAGCTTCTCGGCGTCCCGGCAGAGCACCGTGGGCGGCAGCTGCCGCTGGTCCCCGATGAGCGCCAGGTGCGAGCACCCGTTGCCTTAAAACAAGCGGGATGCCGCTGGTGAGTTGGGCTATCGCCCCTCCTAAGGAGAGGGAGGGGGTGGTGGGGTGGAGGGGGTCCAAAAATTGTAGTTTTGCAATTCCCCCCCCCAAAAAAAATGCAACAGGCAATTGCATTGCAATTAGAACACACCCCCACACCCCCAATCTCATTAGTTGGGGGGAGGTGATGTAGGGCTCTCACTGGCATGGGAGTCTGTGTAAATATGAATGGGCACATACATTTGCGTGCAACGTATTGCTGCATATGTTGCATTCGATTGCACACGTAGGAGTACTCCTGTCCAAAGGTGGGATATCTACACAAAGAATGTAGAGGGAATATGGTGACTCAAGTTCTCCTCACTCCTCTCAGAAAACGGGAAAATGAGGGGGTTGTGCTGGACACCTTATCGTGGATGTTTTTTACAGAAGCACGATTGCCAATCCTGGACGAAGGAGAAACACGTTTAACGGTTGCCAATGTCCCTAAGGGCAATGCGTGTCTTAAATGAGCTCAGCTTATGCTACTTTGTGGGAGGCAGAATAACTGATTTCAAACTCGAGCAACCTTCTGAGCGATAATTACCCCTCCTTGCCGAACCGGAAAAAAAAAGAAGAAAAAAAAGAAGAAGAAGAAAAAACGAAAGCAACGCCCTATTTTGTGGGGTTCAAATCCCTTTGGAGACAGGCGCGTACATCATCCCAGCACCCGCGTTCCAGAACTCAGAAACGGCTTTGCGTTTCTTTAGGTTACCCTTCTTCAGGTTGTTGATGGAGGCTACTGCAACAACGGGCAACATCACCCCCCACCAAAGTGGACTCAAAAGCGCCTATACCGATGCCAGGTGTGGGGTGTCCCAGTTGTGTTGCAAGGAAAACCGTTCAAAGCGTCTATTCCTACAAAAAACAAAAACAACAACTTCTTTTGGCCAGTCCAAAGGGAAACCGAAGGAAAGAACCCAAAACCCCCAAATCTTCTTTGAGGGTTCCCTGGTTCTACCCCAACCCCCTCCGTTGCGGCCCCCGGATTTCTCCAGACTCCGAGGGGCTGATGGGCAGCAGCGTGCTGGGCTCCACGGATTGGGTGGCCTCATCCACCAGGACCCGCATAAAGCGCTGGGAGCGCATCAGCTCGTGGCCTGCGCTGGCGCAGGTGGTGACCACCACCTGGAAGCTGCCCAGCCTGAGACAAGCGGCGGCCGCGGGCCGAGTGGGCTGAGTGGGCAGAAGCTGCTTAGAAGGGGTTATCAAGTGGGTAGAGGCCCAGCAAAAAAATGTGGGGAACCCAGGTGCATGGCTTAAAGCAGCGTTGTGGATGCTTTGTTTGAAAGGTTCATGGCTTAAAGCAGCGTTGTGGATGTTTGTTTGAACAGCCAGACCCTAGCCTTTCATATGGGGGGAAGATTTAAAGAGCCAGACCCTGAGCCTTTGAAGGGAAGTTTGAATACTAGGCATTGCAAACCATGGCTTGAACGGGCGTTGGCCCAAGCCTGCTGGAAAGGGCGGGTTCCAAAACCAGACACCTGGTTCACGAGTTGTTTTGGGTCATTTTGCTGGGATCAACCCTGAAAGGGTGCCGAAAGAGGGGAACAATAAATGATATCAATGATATCCAGTTGGTTTTGCGCAGCAAACCCCGGGTAAGAATGGTTCGCACACAGTCGCCGACAAACAAACAAAAGATGGCATCTCACACTGGGAAAGCAGCCGGCAACGACAAACAAAACGAGAGGAGAGGAGCGCCAACTGGGCTGAGGGGCGCATCCTTTGCTGCCAGCATGCGCTGATACGCGCTGCTGCTGCCAGTGGCCGCCATGTCGATGGCCGGCGCGAAGCGGTAGGCCTTGATGCCCCACTTGGCCAGGCTCCTGTAAGTTTATGGGCGCAGACAGCTTTGACTAAGCGAGCAACTAAGCAGCTGACAGACTGCACTTGACTTGGTAAGAGGCTCTGCCGGCACACTCTCTCTCTCTCTCTCTCTGTCTTTTGGCAGCCGCCCCGCACATCAGCCAACAAATCACCTTCAGCAAAAAGCAGCCCAGCCAAATTAGCAGCCGCACTTCAACCGACAGACTGGCTTTGCGGTCTTGCCAACTGTCTGCTTTGAACAAAAAGCAGCTCAGCCAAGTTAGTAGCCGCAGATCAACCAGCAGACTTACACAAACAAAAAAATAGAAGCTCCTGTGCAAGTTGTCCGCCGCCACGTTGGAGTCAGCAGCGCACAAAATGCGGTCCTCGAGGATATCAACCCCGGGCGAGCCAGCGAAGCGATGGCAAAGCACAAAAGCAAAAGTACCCTACCCCGGCGGAGGAGGCCCCAAAAAGGAAATCGTACCAGCGATGGCAAAGAACAAAAGTATCCCCACCCACCCCCCACCCACCCCCCACCCAGGTCCAAAAAAAAGAGGAAATGACCCGTGGCAAGGCACAAAAAAAAAGAAGCCCAGGTCCCAAAAAATCAAAAGGAAAATGAGCGATGGCTAAAAGCTTCCCCCCCTGCCCAGGTCCCCAAAAGAAAGGAAATGAGCCATGGCAAGGCACAAAAGCTCCCCCCCCCCGCCCAGGCCCCGAAAAATCAAAAGGAAATGAGCGATGGCAAGGCACAAAAGCTTCCATCCCGCGCAGAAAGGAAATGAGCGATGGCAAGGCACAAAAGCTCCCCCCCCCCCCCCGCCCAGGCCCCGAAAAATCAAAAGGAAATGAGCGCTGGCAACGCACAAAAGCATCCCCCCTTCTGGAGACCCCAAAAGGAACTGGAGGACACCCCGTCCCATCCAAATTCACCACAACGAGCCGCGCCGAGGGTGCGCCAGGCCAACACGATGCACGCGGCCACCGTGGTCTTTCCAGTGCCCGGAGGGCCCTGGATGAGCGTGAGCCGGCGCTCCAAAGCCATCTGCACCGCAGCCACCTGCAGGGATCTCTCGGGTTTATGGCAAGCCCCCCTTGGATCGAAAGAAAATGTACCATGTCCCGGGGGGGGGGGGGGGTTCTCCGATTTCGAGAAATGCAAAGCATCGCCACATGGGCTACGCTCAAAAAAGGCTATTTGGGAAATCGTGTTTCTGGGCTTGCCTCAAGGTCTCCTCAAAATTTCGCCTCAAGGTTTCCTGGAGGTCCCTTAGGCCTCTATTCATATCTTCCCTGCAACGGTGGTCCATCCGGATGCAACACGCCAAGCTGGATCCGCCTACCATGGCTTCCTTTTGAAAGGTCCTGTTTCACCGAATTCCCAAGATCTAGCCTTTTATGTTCACGACAAAGAGTTGGGACTTCGGATCCTTCGGTGGACCGAAAATTCGCAAAACGAAGCAAACCCTGCCCTAGGTAAACCGTCGTGGGCCAATCCTCGTTTTACCCCAGCGGCCAATTCCAGAAGGCAGTTGTTGTTTTTGTTTTTTTTTCTCCTGGAGGGACGCATCAAAAACCAACCTACTTTACAAGCCAATCCTCTCAATGGGCCAGCGATGGCGTTTCTGTTGACTTGCCCAAATGCATCCCTTCAGGGACCCTTATATGAGGAAGCTGACGTTGACAACCCCCCCCCCACCTGCGCGGCGCTGAGCTGGTACCCCACACTGCGCGCCTGGGCTGGTCCAAATGAGTGGGAGCAAGAGGCGCCTCATGCATACGCATATTAGATGTGCAATAGGTAAAAATAGGTAAGCATATCTCTATACTTGCCAGTCGATGTGCTGTCAGGAATGCCACAACATGTGGAAAGCTATATGCTGATGGCTTTGCGCCAACCATAGCTGCGGTTCAAGCCCCGAAATTGCCAGCCCAGACCACAATGATCTGGGTCCGCTAAGGTGATTTCGGGAACCCCTCCAAATTCTCAATTCGATCCAGGTTACCTGCCATTCGAGGCTGACCTGCCTACTCCTCTGAAAGATTCAACTTTCAGGGACCTTCCACCAGGTGCCCCGAAATGCAACATTCTGGGGCCTGCGCACTAAACCGCATTCCCTCCTTTTGGACGTGCTTGTTAGAGCAACGCACATGTTCCCACGGGCCAAGGCGTGGAACGGCTAAGCGGAAGGGCAGGACTCAGGAAGCCACAGAAAACCGCTCTTTCGGAAGAACGAAAAGTAGGGCCATCCCCCCTACCTTAAGGGGGAGGGGGGTGGGGGGTCCCCCCTCCCCCAATTCCAGGGGGTGGGGATAGTAGGCCGAAAGCCGATTCGCCCCAACGGCAGGGCACCTTTGTCTGCACCACCGCAAGGCGCTCAGCCACATCCTCTCCCACTCCGCGTGGGGTGGAGCTGGCCACGCTTTGGGCCTGGCTTCCTGCGTTCCAAAGGCCGGCCGGGCAGGCCCCAGTTCTGAACTGCTGAGTGTACTGCCCGCAACTTCCTTATGCCTATTGCAGGGCCTCAACTAGTTTGCTGACAAAAGGAAAGCGTTTGTCCCCGCCAAGCCGGACCCCAAACTTTGCGTGTAGAAATGACTCCCAGGCTTTCACCGTGGCTCAACTGACACCGCAGTCGCATGATACCCAGTTGCATGACCTGGGTGGAAAAAATGCGGGGGGAGCTGAACATCTTTTAACACTTGGTCAACGTTCACCCCTAAACCAAGGACAAATATGTTTCTTTGTTCATCATTGTGGTCAAGGCCAAGGAAGTAAGACACCACCAAGGGTTGAGGCAAGAAGAGGGCAACAGGGTTCTAGGGGTTGATTCCCCTTTCTTTTCAACCATCGTTCTTTTCAAAAACCGGCTGTTTCCCTTGGATTCTGCCGGTTTTCTGAAAAGATCTCGGATCCCTGGAAAGAATGGAAATGGAAGTGTCCCCTAGAAGGGTGCCAACTGACCTGACACAAAAAAAAAACTCGCCGCCGCCTTCTCGGAAGCTCTCCACCACGATCTGCGCCATCTCCGGCTCCAGGCGGAGGTCCCCCAGGCCCGCCCCGCGGTCCTCGACGACTTCGGTTTGGCATGGGGGGAAACCTACACATGGTGACACATGGCTGTGGCTCGAAAAAATGGAACCCAAGATGACGTGGTAAATGGAACCCAAGACTACAACGCGTAACCCTGGCTCCTTGATTTTGAGCCACACCCACATGTAAATGAGAGGAGGTTGCTCCAAAGATGAAAAGGTAATCCTTGAGGTGCGTGAAACACAACCCCAGACGTTCAATCCCAAAAGGGGCGCCCAACTTTCACTCTCCTCCAGCGGCACCAGGGGCTGGGCGGCTGCCCAAACTGCGGCGATGCAGCGCAGGGACGTGACCTCCGACTCCAGGCCGTAGACGTCGAAGAGCTCCTCCTCCACGTCCTCTGGCCGGACACCTTGAAGCTGCCAAGACTCAGTCAACACATGGGTGTGGGTCAAAATAGGTACCCAGAACGGAACCCTGGAAAATGGCAACAAAGACACTTTACCCCTGGTGGTCTAATTTCGGTTTCTGTTGATTTGTAGGGGGTAGCTCGAGGGTTGCGTCTTTAGACCTTTACACCCTTTCACAAGCTTCACAAAGGGTAGAAAGTTCGGTGCTGGCCAAGGCCAAACAGCTGAAACTCGCCTGAGCACCAAACCGGGAGATATAGGGGACCTGCGATCACTCTTGCAAAGTGATCATTGCAGTTTGGGACAGCTTGGAAAGCTGCCGGAAGGCTGGGCGGGCCACACATGCCGCGCGAAAATGTACAAGAGGCAGCTGTTCATGCATTCAGCGTTAAAGGGATAAACAAGCTTAAAGCTGAACACCAAAGGGCACAACTCCCTCTATGTAGGCAAGCAAAAGGGATGACAACTCTCACCCAACTATGTTCCACTATGTTCTTTTGTTGGCCCGTGCTCACTGTTCACCTTGAGCGTCTCCCTTTCTTCGGTCGTCCAAAGGCGGGTCCTCCACGCCGATGGTATAGCACCGCACCGTCAGCTTCTCCTTTCCGGGCTCTTTGGCAACGGAAGTGACCACCTGAGTCACCACGGCCACGGGAAAAGCGCAGACCACCCGTCCGGAAACTCTTGCATCTTCAAACCGATGTGGCGAATGGGGCAAACCGCGCTGACCCGTTTGGGGAAGATCCCTTTTTTTGGGGGGAGGTATACCTATATACCGCCTTTCCATGCACCAATTTGTCACCAACCAACCTGGGATCTGAACCAAGCCACCGCCAGATGGTCCGCGCCCCCGCGGGTCTTGAGATACACCACGTCCCCCGCCCGCATCTCGCTAAGGAGAAGCTCCGACGCCCCCCGCACGGGCCTAGGCGCAGAGGCCGGCTTCTAGGCTTTCCAGAAGCTATGGCCAAACCCAACGAACCAACGAAAAGCATCGCACTGTTCGGAAAAACTGGGCAGCGCCGTCCAATGGGTATGAATCTTCAAAGGTACTCCCCCAGAAGTGGCCCGTGGACAAACGGCCAAGCATGCATTCATGATACCGAAAGACACATTCCCATTCATACAAGGAGGGGGGCGGGGGGAAACAGGGGGTCCCTCAAAATGAATGGTTTGGTTTGCTGTGGAGGTCTTTGTACGACATCGTGTCGGCGGCCCTTCATCTGTTCTGCACTCAAAAGTTCCCCATTTGAGCCAACACCACGAGTCATCGAGAACACCAAGAAAGCAAAGGAGCCGGGAACCCGAGAACCGTCGCCGCTTTGGCCACGAAACGCCAAGGTCAGATAGGGCAGCACGCAGTTGGCCTGCCGCATCACAAGCCGCTTAGTGTCCGCATCCGCAGCCGCCTGGGCCTCGTTCAGTCGCAGCTCGGTTGCCATGGCCTGCGGGGACCCTTGTGGCAGCACATCTCAGTCTCACTGGTGCGCACGCACGTTGTCCCCCAAAGCCAGGGACCCGTTTTGTCACTTTAAGAACTTGCTTGGGGACAAACCTACACCACATTTTTTGAGCCATCGCTTCCAAAAAAACACTGGCTTCCTTTTGGATGCTGCACCGCATGAATGTCCTTCGGTTTGCTGGCTCCCGCCGAACGAATCCCTTCCAGCACTTCCGGCGGGTGGCCTGTCCCTGTCCCTTGGGCCTGGTTGGCCGCCACACGCTCCATGGCAGCCAGGCGCCGGAAGTGCTGGAAGTAGTCCTGCAGGGGCGGACTTTTTTTTCGCTTCCTCCCACTAACATGGGTGTGGCTCAAAAACTACAAAGCTGGGGTTACGCAGGTGTGAGTCTACCTTTCCAGCTGCCAGGGTTCCATTTTGGACCCCAATTTTTGAGCCACGCCCACATGGCACCTGTGGGAGGGTACCTAGAAGATGAATTTCCTTTTGGAAGGACCCCGTGTCAGATGCCATGTTGGTGGGAGAGGGGGTTATACTTTGCTTTGTGTTTGAATCCTTCAGTCCAAGTTTCAACCATACTCAGCATCATTCATAGAGGGCTTTTCTTGGAAGAGACAATTACTTGCAAGGATCCCTCTTGATCATCACTATCATCGTCATAGATCAGAAATCAACATGGGGTCGTCCAAATGGAGGAATCCTTGCAATGGGTGGCTTACTGTTGGCTCCCCTTGAAAAGCACCCAAAAAAAAACGGCACTTCCTCCAAAGCGGAACACCAAAGTACGCCAAAACGGCCATGTCATCAACAAAGCCTCCTGTCCCAATGACGCCTTTGGCGCGCGCCACTATGATTTACAGATTGACACGGAACCCCAAAAAAACAAATCCGTGCCGAGGAACTTCCTTTTGGGAAATGGCTGTGGTCAAAACCCTGTACCCCTGGTGCACATCAAAATAGGTGGCAAATAGATGTTCATCCACCCCAAAATGGAGCCATAGGTTTTGCCCAACGGCCATTGGGTTCCGTGTGCATGGAACATCTCCGCCGGATCCCTCGATCTGTAGCGAGCCCTCCTTGTGCGCCAAGGACCGAAAGCTGCCCTCCTGACGCACCACTGGCCAAAGGCCCGCGACCGATACGGCTCCAGGGGGGGGGGGGGGGGAAGACTCACAGCCTTCCACCATGAGTCGTTCATGGCAACTGGAACTCCAGACGTAAGAAACGAGAGAGCTTTGAAAGACAGGTGAAGTATTCGTGGAAGAAGAGATGAAAATGGCGAGTCAAGGGTACCTTCCAGCCCTCACATCCCCCAACCCAACTCCAAGAACTTCAGAATCTCTCCGTGTGCCGGCGGGGAAGATTCGGGATTTTTTTAATTGCCTGGAATGAAGTCCCTGACCTATCCCCCCTTCCAGGAATGTCTAATGACTCTTTTGCGGCTGGACATGTGCACAGCTTAGAAGCGAGAAAGAGATGGAAAAAAACGAACCCCGAATTAATTGTTATAAGTCATCTGGATTCTTCTGTCTAGTTCTCTTTCCTGGCACATGAACCCAAATGGAATTATTAATTGGCCTCTCTCTGTCTCTCTCGTTGTTCGCTCGAAAAACGGCGAGAATTGGTAGGTTAGTTGGGGGGCCGTTCATGGTCACTCGCGCTTGCCCTTTCGCATCTGTGTCAGAAAGGAGGACCGAGACATACCCAAGATGGGTTTTGGTTTTCGTTTGGTTTCACAAGGGAGGCCAACCCCAACAAGGGTACCTCCTCTATATGCACACACACGCGTATATTATGCGAAGGCTCAGTGAATCTTTGCTAAGCCACAACAGTTTCTTCACTCCCAGTGGCCCCTCCTGCGACCGCCCGACCGCCCCACCGCCCGACCGCCCGACCGCTCGACCGCCCCATCCTCCAAAGCGACGCCTTGCAGCGCCCGCAAGGCCGCCGCCGCCTTCTCGCCCTCCGCTACGTGCGCCGCCGCATCCAGCAGCGCCTGGATGTCACAAGCCCAGGTGTAATGGCCGCACCTTTTTTGGTGTGGGAGCCTGTGTTCCAGGTTTATTCTAAGGAAAACGAAAGGAAAATCAACGATTCCACCCCCCCCTCTATTTCGAGACATGCCCACATGTTCAAACCCCGTTCGTTTTAAACCTTTTGCTGGGTCGTTTCGGGGGATCCTCAATCCAAAATCCCAGCAAAGCACAGCCCTCTGACATAAGGATTCAGCTTTGATGGGGCCAGGGTATCTGCGTCTGGCTGCTTCAGTGTCTTGCCCACCCCTGCCTCCCACAGTCGCGGCGGCAAAGGGGAGTCGGCATGTGAGGCGCGGCGCAGCGCGCCTCCCAGGCGCGACGCCTCGAGGCCGAAGCGTCACTTGGAACCCCCCCAACCCCAACCCCCCAAACCCTCTCCCTCAACTCCCCCCCCCCTCTTCCCCAAGTTCATTGCCCAGTCAGTTGAGGCCTCATTGAGGAAGCCAGGGCAGGGGGTTAGGAGAGGGAAACCTGGCGTGGTGTTGTTCTGAGTGCGCCCTTTTTGAGGTGGTTGAATACATCCAGCAGGAAACTCGATGATGGAACAGTTCTCAAACTGGAAGTTGGTGTTGCGTTTCAGCCCCGAAGCAAGTAGCAGGATCCCCAAAACACCCCTGTCAGCCTCCAGGTTCATGTTGAACGGAGAAAAAGCACTGCATGCGGTATGCATGCTTGAACACCAGTTTCCAATTTCCGTGGCAATGTCAAATGCGACATGCTGCCTACCTGGGGCCTCCCCGCCAGCCCGCCAGCCCGCCAGCCCGCCAGCCCAGCCCCCCAGCAGCTCCACACAGCCCTCAAGGCCTCGCCCTGCACCAGCGCCAGCTGCCACACCTCCGGCAGCACCATCGACCAGTAGGCCACCGGCCACTGACACACGAAGGCCTCGCACGCCTGGCGCGGTCGGTCTGGCGTCGCCTTGTTCTCCGGCCGGGGGCCAATTGGTACGTGCCTTTGAAGACGTGAAGGCTGCTTCTTGCTTTTAAAGAAATAGAAAGACCAGAATCCCCATGCCAAGCCAGCTGAACCCAACCCCCTCCCCCCAGAGATGGCCTAGGTCCTCCAGTAGAGAGGTTCGAATAAGTGGGTACCCGATTTTTCTTCTGTAGTCACTTTTAGTAGGGGAACCCTCCCCCTCCAAAAAAAAGGTAAAAGGGCACTACTGGGGGACCTAGTGGTGCACACTTCCCCCAGTTTGAGTCTGCAAAAGTGGCCAGTGGGCCAAAAATAGCTGCCCAAAATGGAACCCTGGTACATGGAAACATGGGCTAAAACCTGCGGCTTTCTGGCGGTTTCATTTTGACCCATACCCAAAATGGCCCGCGCTCGCCGCTCCCCGCCTCCACGGTCCTGGCCTCCGCCGCCTTCGCCAGGCTCCGCAGCTCCGCCGCGGCGTTCAGAGCCTCCGGGGCCGTGGCGGGCCACTTCTCCGCCGCCAGCAGGCGCCGCATGGCCTCGCGCAGGGGAGGGGGGGAAGGGGGGGGGCCATCCACTGGTTAACCTGGAACCCCAGAACCGCAATCCAAAGAGGAACCGTTATTTTGGAGGAAATCATGTTAGAAGGCATTGTGGGAAATAGCTGAAATAACACTTGTGACGCCAAAGTGGGCCATCCCCGTGACTAGTTTGTCACTTGAGGGTCCCCACAACATGTTTGTCATGGCCTTGAGATGGGGACGCTCGCTCACGACCTGTTGCTTTCCTCCCTGAAACACCATGAGAAAAAAGCCAGGGTGCTTGCCAAAGCGATTCTTACCAAACCTTTTGGAGCCCAACTGGCAGGTGTCCTGCAGATAAAACAGCACCTCAGATAAAACAGCGCGCTTGACCAACGTTCCGCTTGAGGACCCTTCAGCATTTCCCATTTCCCTTGTCCAACCGTCATGAAATGGGCGCGGCTCAGAATTAAACAGGGTAACGCAGGTTTTGGTCCATGTTTCCGCTTGCCAGAAATTCCCATTCTGGCACCGGTTCCTTTTGAGCCGCGGCAAAAAATGGACGAGGGACATCTTCGATGGATCTTCCGAAGCCGCTTGGCCCTCGCCTCGGCCTTGGCCTGGCGCCGGTTTTGGCCCAGGCCGGAGCTGTCGGCGGAGCGGCGCTCGCCGCTGGGGTCCTCGGAACTTGAAGCGGGCAGGGAGTGGCGGTTTTCACCTGGCAGGACATCTGGAATTTGGATTTGGACAAATTCGGTCAACCACAGGCAGGACATTTGGGATGTGTTTCTTTTGACAAATTTGGATTGGATTTGGGCACGTGCACAAAGCGGCGATCTGGGCTCTCAAGGAATGCCAATGTTGAGAGAACGGCTCGGAGAGTTGGAGGGCCAAAATGGGACAACAGTTCCGTGTCGACAGGTGGGAATGAATGAACAACTCCTCAGTTTCAGTGTGGGAATGATGCATTTTGGGGCTAGGACGGTCTTCCAGATTCGTCCAACTGTTGCAGTCAACCGGGATAAACCTCCCATAGCATATGAACTGAAAGTTGGAACAACCCGAAATAGGGGATCGAATTACGAGCTCAGATGACTACTTCTAGATCAGAAGCCAAAGCATAGGTTATGTGAGGGTTACACAAGGATTTTGCCGCGTGCGCGTGTTCTACCAGTTTGGGGGTCCTGAATGTTTCTCCGGGCGGGGCACGCATATACTCGTTCGGCCGGCGGGGGTCACTCAACAAGCACGAGCGCTATGCGAAACAGCTATGGCGCCAACTTGGGTTTGGGCTGCCACGTTAACAAAAAGAAGTGGAGCCAACACATGCGTCTTCCCATTTTCGACCGAGAGAAAAGAGAAAGATACAGCCCGCAACACGCGGCACCATCAGACCACCTGGCCACCGACTCCAGGTCCTGCCAGGCCCAGTGCAGCGCACTCCGATAGCCCGCGTCGTGCCGCACCGTCTCCTCCCGCACCTGAACCACAGGAACACGTAAGCGAATGGATATGAGCTGTAAGAGTCATGAGGCCCCTTATAGTTGGCTTCCCTTCAACCAACCTGAAAAACAGGTGCCTTCAGAAAAGACACGCCGAATATCAACCACCCCAACAGAGCCTTGGAACAAAACTCCCACGCAGCGCCCGTTCTTCCCGCAGCGGATCTTCTTCTTTAATTTCCGCACTGCATCTCAACCGCCCTCTGTTTCAAGGGGGGGGGGGGGGAACCAGTTGAAAGAGGCCTACCTGGCACGCTTCAAGGTCAGCTCCCCACCCCCGAGGCACTGAGGCGCTGGACCCGCCTTGACCCTCAGGCGCTGGACCAGCAGATTGTGCCGCACCGCCAGCTCCGTGCAGGCCCCGGGGCTCAGAATCCTCATGGCGAGGGCCGAGAGCTGAGACTTCCAGCCGAAGGAAGAGTCAGTCCAAGCGGTTGAGCTCCGTCTTTCGCTTACAAAATATGGAACATGTCCACAAAACGAGGGTGTCTAGCAGTCGCTCCATTCACCCATTCGAAAATGAGGGCGGATTGCCCGATGAGAGAGAGGGAGAGAGAAAGACAGGCACTTCCATGTTCAGCACCTACCCGCTCGACCCCTGGGGGGCTCTCAGAAAACGCCACACTTGTTGTCCTTCTTATTCACGCGCCGATGTTCCCACGAAAACCTTCCTGGCTCCTCGAACCGAGACGGCGAATCCTCAAGTCCCCTGCCGCCAAAACAGCTTTACAATCCGTCCCACTGGTAGAAAGGCCAACCTGAAAATCAAAGGATCCCTTGAGAAACGCTTTTTCAGGGAGAACATTGTTTTGTGTGTGTGTGACACAGCCTCTTTTGTGGCCAATAATAGCAAAGAGAAGCCCACCAACGGTCTGACAAAACCCTTTGGACCCATGTTACCTTCCTGCCGAGGGGCGACATGGCAGAGTCAAGCTGCTTTTGCCGCTGGACCGCCGCCTCCTGCGGTGAGAGGCAGCCAAAGTCAACCAAAAAGGAACGGACATGAAACTACATCTTTTGGTTGAGTCCTCCCCTTCACCCACATATATGAAGGGAACTGGGTGTGCCATTCTCGGCAAACCTGAAGAACCTTTTGGCCTGGTCATCCCCTGCACTCGTAAATGACAAGGGGACCTGGCTCCCCATCTGCATGGGGGTTGATCAATATTCCGTTCGGCCCCGAATGCCCACGGGTAACTTTTGCATTCAGGAGTGAAAGTCGTATCTTTTCTGGTGGTTTCCCTGCTGGTCATCCCATTCTGTGGGATGGACGAAATCCATTTCGCACCACCTAAAAAACCTCGGACTGATGATTCCGCTGTTTTCTACCGACGAACCATGGCTTCCTGTGGTGTCATAGTGGCGCGAAATGGATTTCCCAACCATCCACGGTAAAGACCTTTTGATCAACCCCTTTGGTCCTGGAGCTCCCCGTGCTGCTGCAGCGCCCGCTGCAGCGAGTGCGCCTCTGTGGCGCCTTTGTGCAGCGCCGGGTGGCCCGCCGCCTGAAGCACGAGCGATGTTGGGGGGGGGCTGGTGGTGGGGATTGGGGGAGGGGAGGGGCCGGTGGGGGGAGTGGGGGGGTGTGCGAATGGGCTGGGGGGCCAAGGGAGAAATAAGTCTCCACACCCCCAGATCTCGGGAACCTCACATGGTGCATCTTTGGGCAGCTCAAGCATCACCATGCCAAAAAAAAATAAAGAAAATGTCCTTCGGCGTGAGCCGGAAATAGAAGGTCGACCGATTGTTGGCAGCAGAGCTCCCCCAAAACGTGAAGGATTCCCTCCAAAATGGAATCATGGAACACCCTGTTGATCAACCAAAAGGATGTGAACCCTGGGTTCGCATCCGCATTGGCTCCTGGTTTGACCTGCATTGGATCACAAGTTATTGCACCGGGAAGGGCAAAATATGCAAGATTGTCATGATGGCGTTGTGCTTTTTCCATTTGCAGCCGCCTGGGCAGACTGGGAAGCAAACCAGGGCAATGCTGGCGCATTGCAGGCGTGACTTGGCCTGCCAGACTGGGGGAAGCAACCTGAACGCAAAATATTGTCGACGCAGTTTGCTTCCGGAGCAATCCTCGGGCGGTTTTCTCCTTTCGCTACCTTCCTCCAACTAAAATGGCACCTGTGGGGAGGTACCTGGACGATTCATTTCCTTTTAAAAGAACCGGGTCCTCTCAGTTGCCATGGCAACGTGGGAGGGAGGGTACTACAACGCAAGCAGCCATTGACGCAGTTTGCTTCCGGGCACTCCTCGGGCGGTTTCTCCTTTCGCCGCCTTTTACCCTTCCTCCAACTAACATGGCACCTGTGGGGAGGTACCTGGAAGATGAATCTATTCCCCATTCTTTTCAGCCATCGTTCTTTTCAAAAACCAGCCGTTCCCCCAGGTGGTTTCTGGGACCACCCCACCCCCACCCCCACCCACCCCCACCCAGCCCACCTGCCTGCAGGTAGAGACTCTCCCACGCCTTCGCCTGCGCCTCCTGGGCGCTGCTGCCCGCGCCCTCCGCCGCCAGCTCCGCCGTGCTGCCGGGCTGCGGCACCCGCCACACCACTCGGTGCCCGAAAGGCGCGGGCCCCGAAGCGCCGGCGCCGGGGGTGGGGCCGTCCTGGAAGGAACCAAAAGGTTCCCCAGGCTCCAAAGGTGCCCTCCAAGCAAATGGTCTTTGGATGGAAGCTGGGGGGTTGGTTTGTGGGGGGGGGTTGAAATGAAAGGCCCTGGTGTTGGCGCACACTTTGCCGAAAGCAAAATCATTGAAAACAAGGTGGACACACGGACCTTTGGCTTCATCCACCCGCCACTCATCGCGGTCCACTCCTGGAGCACTTCTGCGGAGAGCTTGTAGCGGAGCCCTGGCGAAAAGGGAGTGGAGCTGAAGGATGCGGTGACAGTGAGCCGCTCTTCCTTGCCCTTGACAAGGTCATCCGTTAGCAAACGAAACTAGAAGCCCAGGTTGCATCTCCAAGTTGCGTCTCCAACCTCGGGAACCTTCCGTAACCATAGCTCGGAGACGCTCCGCATATCTTTGCGGGGATCCCAAAGCTCTCAGCCGGGGAAAAAGAAAGACCGGCATTCTGAACGAGACGTAAACAACAATAATACGAACAATAATATTTATACTGATAATGATAATAATAACAATGCTAATGATGATGATGAGAAACAGATAAGGAAATAAATAAATACATACATGAATATGTATATGTGTACATATATATATATATAGATATACATTAGTTTGTTATGTTTTTTCATTTCAAAAAGAAGAGAAAAAACACACACAACGAAGCGCCTTGCAGCATCTGCTTCCGCATCTGCAGCTCTGCCTCCTCCCCCACCGCCACCTGCCGCAAGAGCGCCGCCGCGGCCGCGCGCCGGGCCGCCTTGCGGCTCCGCGCCGCGCCGCTGCCCCGCGGCCTCGAGGCAGAATCTTTTGGGGCTGGGGGTTGGAGGAGCTGAAGGGGTGGTTTGGCCGCAAAAAGGTGGGTGGTGATTTCTTTGTCGGCTTGCCTGGTTGGTGTTTGGCCCGGTGGGGTTGAAATCAGTTTGATTGGGAGGGTTTGGTCTGGTTTGGGCTGGTTTCCTCTGGTGCGGTCTGGTTTGTTTTGCAAGGCGGCCCAGGTCCTGCTTGTTGAAACCAACTTTGTCCCCAGAAACCTGCCTCTCCGCTCCCAGCTCCCAGGTGATGTCCACGTGCTGCTTGCCGTCGCGCAGCTTCACTTCTTCGTGCACCTTTGGCGACAGCTGCACGCGCTGGATGGCGTAGAGGTACAGCACATTCTCCTTCACACACGTCCGTCTTGCACCACTTGCTTACTTCCCTCGTGCGCGGATCGTACACCCGATCTGCGAGCTTCAGGAAAGGAACCTTCATGGAAGCAAACGCCCAGCACGGATTTAGCTGCCAGGGCATAGAGAAAGAAAAAGGATGGGTCTTCTATGGTCTTCTAGAGGTTCACCCCTGGTAGGGAGGTCGTCCAACAATTGCCCACGACTTTCCTTACGCCACATGCCAGGACCCTCGCTTGAAGAGCCGGCCCAGGGAAGCCTCTGACTCGCTCAGTTTGCAGCAGACTCGAAGCCGCCTCCGACTGGGCGTTGGACGAAACAAATATAAGATGTGGTCCCTTCTTTGCTTTCCCTTAATCACCAAACTCCGACCTGCTGTTGGACACCTCCAATCTGTTTCTGCCCTCCTGAACCTACTCCAGAGAGGCACCCTCGTGGCTTGGCAAAATTTGATTCGGAGCAACCAAAAGGGACCTTTTGAACACCAAGTATATACAGCATCTGCCACTATCAGCTCCAGGCAAACCTTGTCTCTCCCTCAGATACCCAGTGGCCATGGGAAAAAATGGGTATCTTTTTTGCCTGGTTGACTTTAAAAGGGAACCCTTCCCTTAAAATAAAGGGCGGAATCCACTGGGCAACTGGGCTCCTCATTCCAGTAGTGCTGCTTGAAGCCTTTCGCCGCACATCCTGCGGACCACCGCAGCGTGGATTCCCAGCGCCGCCCTGGCCCTTTGAGCGTCCAGGTCCAGGCGCGGGCGAAGCACGCATGGGCCATGGCAAAACCATCGGACAGGCAGCGGGCTGCTGGTTACGTCGAGTCTTAGACTGGCCTGGAGTTGCCAAAGAGGGTTTCTGGCCATGTGATAGCAGAGCAACTCCGAAAACCCCGGAACAAAGGTGGAAATTCGGGTGACCAAAGAAAACAACACTTGGAGGCTCCTTGGAGGCTTGTTAGGGGCTCGGAACACAACTGCAAATCTTGGCGAGTAGGGTGGCACTCCCGACCATCCTTGCGGCTGGCTTGGCCAAAGAAATGTGCTTTTTTGCCGGCAAACGAGTTTGAAAACGTCGGATTTGGCCGACCAAAGGCAAGGTTTCAGGCTAGCTGGCTCTAAGCTTTGATCCTGCAATATCCAAGGAATGTCTCTTGCACTTGAAAGGAAAGATCCTGAGACCAACGTTTGTGTGGCAGCCGTTGCAAGAGCGCCGTTGCTGTGAGAGCATGCCCCAGGACAAGTCTGAATCTTACAATGGCAGATTCAGCAACCTGCCGCGCGGCTCATTGCTCTGACCTTTTTGCTGGGGGGGGAATAGCAGCGGATGCTACCAGCGAAGCTTCGAGCCAACAGGAAGGACAAAATCGGGCGGCGGCACCCAGCCAAGAGCAGAAGGCAAGGGAGCCTTCGCAAATGACCAATGTGAACACCCCTGTGCCCAAAATATCCTCGATGTGGATGCCCGCAGCACCGTTCTCAATGAACATCTTGGCGAGCTTCATCGTGGCAGTGAGGCCGCCGTGCCCGGTGTCTGCATCAGCAATGATCGGGTTCAGGTAGTCCACAACCGGCGTCTTGGCACGGTCCGCCGGCGACATGCGACGTCGCTCCTCGTACTGCTTGCGGTCGTGGAAGAGCTGAGCCCGGAAGAGCTGGTCCACCTGCCAGTTGGCAAGAATGACGAGTCGGCTTTGGTTTGCCTTGCTGCATGATGCCCCATAGGCAACTGGACCGCACTCAAGAGCCATCCCTGCTTTTGCTCCATGCATGCGTGCACCGGAACCAACTGACTCACTGTCGACCCGAGGTCAATCCAGGACAACAAAGTATCGTGGTGGCCATCTGTCATCCTGTGAGAGCTGCTCCAAAACGCTGCAACTGTCGCAACTCGCGCCTTGTTGGGCACGGTGTCGTACGGGTAGTCCGCGACGTCCGGCCCGGGCTCGTTGGAGGTGGAGGCGGTGGAAGAGCACTGCCAGCCGCTCACGTACACGGAGGTCAGGTACTTGGCCATCTGGGTCACCTGCACCACAGCGTGCTCGGATATGCTCGGATGATGTTTTGTTTTTTGTTGGCTGAGCATAAGTCAGGTTCAGTGAATCTGCAACGCTTCGCAAACGGTGGCGCTTAGCAGCCCTTAGTGATGCTTAGCAACGGTGAGCCAGTCAATCATGCTGTGAGGGCTGCTGCTCGAATCCCAAGCATACCTGCCATGGCGTTCGGCCCCAACATCCCCAAGTCGCCAAACCCAACCCAAACCCCAGCCAGCCCAACCCTGCCATCCCCCCCGACCTGAGCCCCAAACTCCAAACCCCAAACCACTCAAACCCAACCTCCCCTCCCCAACCTCCCCCAGGAAACATGCAACCTCAAACCGGCGCCTGCACAGTGTCCAGTGCGCCGAAGGTGTGCGAGCAAGTGCCCTTGGCCTGGCATGTCTGCCGGTCAGCCACCTCCGGTTTTGCTTCGGTAGACTTAGACTCCTCCCCCTTCCCCGCCGCACAAGGTTACTGTTGCATGTTGTCTGTTGTCTGTTGTCTGTCCTCTGAGAGGGGGTCGTAACCACGACAAAAACGCGATTTTGTTACCATGACAAGGTGCAATGTTACCACGGCAGAAAAAAAGCGTTACAGCGACATGTTTCTTGCGGGCTTATCCCGACAAGCAGGGAAATAGAAAGGAATAAGAAGGCATGAGAAGGTCAATAAGAAGGAATAAGAAGGAATAAGAAGGTCAATAGAAAGGAATAAGAAGGAATAAGAATGTGAATAGAAAGGAATAAGAAGGAATAAGAAGGTGAATAGAAAGGAATAAGAAGGAATAAAAAGGTCAATAGAACGGAATAAGAAGGAATAAGAAGGTCAATAGAAAGGAATAGGAAGGAATAAGAAGGTCAATAGAAAGGAATAAGAAGGTCAGTAGAAAGGAATAAGAAGGAATAAGAAGGTGAATAGAAAGGAATAAGAAGGAATAAGAAGGTCAATAGAAAGGAATAAGAAGGAATAAGAATGTCAATAGAAATGAATAAGAATGTGAATAAAAAAAGAATAAGAAGGAATAAGAAGGTCAATAAGAAGGAATAAGAAGGAATAAGAAGGTCAATAGAAAGGAATAAGAAGGAATAAGAAGGTCAATAGAAAGGAATAAGAAGGAATAAGAACGTCAATAGAAAGGAATAAGAAGGAATAAGAATGTGAATAGAAAGGAATAAGAAGGAATAAGAAGGTCAATAGAAGGGAATAAGAAGGAATAAGAAGGTGATTAGAAAGGAATAAGAAGGAATAAGAAGGTCAATAGAAAGGAATAAGAAGGTCAGTAGAAAGGAATAAGAAGGAATAAGAATGTGAATAGAAAGGAATAAAAGGAATAAGAAAGGAATCAAAGGAAAAAGAAGGTCAATAGAAAGGAATAAAAGGA
>CAUJNA010000324.1:17500-100000 GCA_963377175.1 Effrenium voratum | reverse complement strand
AACTGCTGAAAGCACGTCTTGCGATGGGAACCCGCCCAAGCAGAACTTCCTTTCCAATGTCCCCCCCCCCTCCGGGTTCTGAACAAAAAAAGGCTCAAACAACAAAGAGAACACTGGGAACATGCAGGTGCGCCATTGCCCATGAAGCCATTTGCCGCCGTGGCTTCGCCCTCGACCTTTTCTCGCAGCCAAGAGGCCATGTGCCAGCCTGCCAGTCTCTGGTCCGACCCTCGCCCCCCCCTTTCGTTCGGAACATGCAAGGTAACAAGTCCCGAACAGACCCGCTGGGCTAAGTCCACCATCCAGCCAGAATAAGTGTCAAACTCTCCCGGCCTTGGCTGAATGAAAAAGACGCCCACCAACGACTGTTTGTTTCAGTTTGCCAACTCAACTGGCAAGCACGGGCTTTGGGCAACTGGCTCGGCCTCAGTCCCCCAAGCTGGTTGCGAATGCGCCCTTGCCAAAGGGGCCTTTGACCCATGGTTATTGTTGGACTGTTGGACCGTAGTTGGAAGGATTAACTCGCAAAGGGCAACTTTGGCAGAAGGAACCTCTAATTTACGCCCCTGGGATTTCAGCCCAGGTCCCGCCACCGAAGGGGCCTCTGTTTTGCTTACGGTCGCTTCAAAGATCGGCACAAAAAGAAGACCCCCAAGAATGAACAAGACCAGGCGGCCCCCGTGTCTGCACAATGTAGGATTCACCGATCCCAAAGAGGGCTGTGCGGGGAATCGCAAAAATCTGACAAAGCCTCCGGTCTTTAATCCGCGCAAAGGGTGTCATTTTCGCAGGGTGGGTTCGGCCTATTGCGCGTTCCCATCGCTCGCGCAAGCGTGCTCGCGCGAGCTTGCTCGTGCGAGATTCCTCGTGCAAGTGCGCTTGTGCGAGTTTGGTGAGGCGAGCTTGCTCGTGCAAGTGTGCTCGTGCGAGCTTGCTCATGTAAGATGTCATCGCGCGAGTTGCTCGTGCAAGCTTGCTCGTGTAAGTGTGCTCGCGCGAGTTTGCTCGCGCCAGTTTGCTCAAGCGAGCTTGCTCGTGCAACTGTGTTCGCGCAGTTTTCGCTCGTGTAAGCGTGCTCGCGCGAGTTTGCTCGTGCGAGTTGCGCGTGCGAACTCGCTTGCGCGAGTTTGCTCGTGAGCTTGCCCGTGAAAGTTTGCCCGCGCGAGCTTGGTCGTGTAAGTGTGCTTGCGCGAGTTCGCTCGTGCAAGTTTGCTCGTGCAAGTCTGCTGGTGCGAGCTTCCTCTATGAGTGTGCTCAGGCGAAATTACTCGTGCAAGCGGGATCTTGCGAGTTTGCTCGTGCTGGTATGATCGCGCGAGATCGCTCGCGCGAGGTCGCTCGTTCGCGCGAGTTTGCTCGCGCGAGTTTGCCCGTGTGAGTTTGCTCGCGCGAGCTTGCTCGTGCAAGTGTGTTCGTGCGAGTTTGCTCGTGCAAGTGTGCTCGCGCGAGCTTGCTCGTGCCAGCTTGCTCGTGCGAGTTGCTCGTGCGAGCTTGCTCGTGCTTGCTCGTGCAAGTTTGCTCGTGCACGTGTGCTCGTGCAAGATTGCTCGCACGAGTTTGCTCGAGCAAGCTTGCTCGTGCAAGTGTGCTCGTGCCATCTTGGTCGCGCAAGTGTGCTCGCGCCAGTTTGCTCGCGCGCGACCTTGCTCGCGCGAGTTTGCTCGTGCGAACTTGCTCGTGCAAGTGTGCTCGCGCGAGCTTGCTCGTGCAAGTGTGCCTGCGCGAGTTTGCTCGTACAAGTGCGCTTGCTCGTGCAAATGTGTTCGCGCGAGCTCGTGCAAGCGTACTGGCGTGGCTTGCTCGTGCAAGTGTGCTTGCGCCGCGCAAGGGGGGGAGCCCTTCGCGATGCTTTCGGGAGGGAGAAAAAAAACAATAACGACCGTCTCGGGGCTTCGCCGCACCTCCCCTCTCGGCCGCTGCGCGGCACTCGTGAAGCGGCGATGGCTCCAAACAGGGCTCACTGCTGGCTACTTTGCTTTGCTTCGGCCACTCTTTGCTCATCATTCTCGTTCCTCATGGGTCACAGGAAATATTTGAAAAGGGTGGTCTAACGTTGCGGCTGCCGAGGTGTCGTGGTGGCACTGCTACTTGCGCCCAGGCTTTGTTGGAGGACTCCGGGTGTTGCGCGTCTTCTCGCTGGGCTTGATGCCGCCTTGGCTACCTCCTCTACAAAACGCCTCAGAAGCTGTAAGGGACGGGCGAGGATAAGCAGCAGCTGCAGCTGAGACCAATGCGTTTTGAGAGAGAAAACACCTTTGGGGCACCGTGCACCTTGTGCGGCACCTTCGGGAGCGAGCAATCAAAGCGATCTCTCAAAACCAACTGCTTCAAGAATGCCAGCACCACTTCAGAGCAACAGCGAATGCCCTCAACTCACCGTGGATGCCGGCAGTTGGCAGAAATATGATGAAATATGCTGGAAATACAGCAAGCACTCGCCGGTGCCTCATCCCCAAATGGCAGCCATCCGGAAGAAATGAAGAACGGCTCGATCCATTTGGTTGGGCGGCTGGCATGCTTTTCTGCGCGCATTCATCGGCCTTCGGCCCAGCACTGCAATCCGGCCAGGCCCCAACCTCCAACTCAAACTTCCGGCACTGCAATCCGGCTCTCTGCCACGGCGGAAATTTCACCTGCGAACCACAGAGGCTTCTGCTCAGCGTTCAGAGGTCCCAAAGCAAGAAAAGTCGGGCTTTCTGAACCAACTAAAAACTCCCATCAGCCCGAAACATCTGGAGCCATAGGAGGCACTGGTACCGGCCATCGTCTCACGTGGCCATGTCCTCCTCGGAGATGGCTTCTTCCTCACGCTCGCGCCGCTCGCTTGGCCTTCGCGTCACCTCCGACCTGGCGAACCGGGGCCCGGACCCCAGGACCTGCCAAGAGTGTGCTTGGTGGTAACCTGGGTGTGGGTCAAAAATAGGTACCCAGAAGGGAACCCTGGTAAATGGAAACATGGACCAAAACCTGCGGTCTTCTGATGGTTCAATTTTGACCCATGCCGGGTTCGGCGGCAGAAGTTGAAATAACGCGACTGCCCACAACAAGTTGAACCATCTGTCAGGACTCATCTTGCCCCCTGGCCAATGCACCTCCCATGTCTGTTCAAGGGGCTCCCGGTTTTGCGGTCTCGGTTTACCTCCCGAGATGCGTGAGACGGCTGTGGGCAACTGGGCTTCGGAAGATTCATCCACGGATGCAAGCTCCAGGCGATTTGGTTGGGCCTGAAGGCTCAAACCGCTCTTGCTTCCGCATTCTCATCTCAGCTTCCCTTCGACCAAGTGAGATCTAGTGACTCCTGTGCATTTGGATAAGTCCCGGCCCCGATTTCCTCCAAAGCAACCCACCGGCTGGAGCGCCTCCGCAGCAACCCAACCAGATCCTGGCAGAACGCGCAGATGGCTGGGCGGGGCCCCTTGAGTAAGTCCTGCAAACTGACATGGACGACAAGTGAATAATTTCGGGTTCCATTGTAATTTTTAGAAAGGCTCATCTGAGGGTGACAGCTGCGACCATCTCTAGCAACCATCAGCTGTCCACTGGAAAGGAATCAAGAAAGTCAGACTTGTGGCGAGTCAGCGGGGAAAATCATGAAAGCCGAAGATGAAAAGTGGGAACTGTCTTCCTGCGGACTTTTGGGATGTGATAGGAAGCGCGCTGCTACAAAATATCCCGGCGCATGGGTAAAACGTTTTGGACATTGACCCAGCCTCGGCGGCTTCGGGCCGATAAAAGTTGTCCATCACCTCCTCCTTGATCGCCTTGCGATTTGGGCCAACCCCACCACATGGGCATGCCACTGGTCTCTAAACCCGCTGTTCAAAACTTATCTCCTCTCTCTCTCTCTCTCTCTCTCTCCCTCTCTCTCTCCAGCATCCGCGATGTCTGGCTCGTCCCAGATGTTTTGTTCAGGTCCCCCTTTCTCAAATGCGGCTACAGCCGGGCTTTTCAAGAAAACGTGTGCAATTTGCAACCAGCCGTTCCCAGTACGAATAGACGCTTGCACGGCTAAGCCACGCCCTTTGCTGTGGCCGGCAGGGTCAGAGAAACAAGCACTTTCCACCTGGAACCTGACGCGCGAGCATGATGATGCGGTCTTTCCCTTTAGCGCGAGCAGCGGCCCGATTTGGCCTGGTGGTTGAATCTTGACCCACGCCCATTTCAGCCCGAGGCTCCCGTACGATGCGCAAGTGCCCCTGCTCGAAGCAGCAAATGCGCACTCGCATCGGATCCTCGGCGCGGGGCTGCCAGTTGGTCCTAGGAACCATCTCCGAGACTCCCCCGAACCTTAGATCCTCAGGACATCCTGGGATCTGTGCACATCCTCGGCAAATCACCCAACTCGCCCCAAAGACTTTGGTGCAAAGTTAGAAAGGGCTCCGGGAAAGGGAACGAACAATTGTCCTGTAGGCGAAGGGTGCGCAAAACAGCTCCAATTTGTCACCGCCCCCGATCAAACGCTGCATATCAAGTTGCCAACCACCTAAGGTTTGGGAAGCAATGCCTTGCTTGAGGCGAGTGTCCGCCGGGTGTGCAGTGAAATCCCGGTAGACGCTCCGGGCTGCCGCAACAGCGACCTGAGCTTCAAGCAACGGGGCGGGACTTTTTGCAACCCATTCAGGTCTGAAATGAAAACGCCTAGGTGAGCTTTGCCGGATGGTGAGCGCACGGATCCGGTGATGTGAGGGCACATGGGTCTGATATCAAACTAGGGTGGGGGGGTGATACAAAAATGGCGGGATGCTCCCAAGTTTGGGGCCCCATGGCCAGGGGCCCCATCCAAATGAGCGACTTCCTTTCAAAACCCCCCCAGCGGTGGATTCTCTATTTCGAGGCTCGCAACAGGAACCTCGGCTGTTCTTGATAGCCTGTAGGACTCAAGAGTCAACCAGCTAAGACAAAGGTGCCGTTTTTTCCCATGCCCACGCGTCTGGGGAGTTAGGGTTGCCTGCATTTCCTCTTTGGGTTGGTTTTGGCATCACCTTTGAGTGCCCCTGGATTGCGGTTAAGATTTGTGGGGAAATATCGAAGGCCCGGTGTTCATAGCGTCTCTCGCTCCGGAGATGAGGTACCTCTGTTCAAGAATCAAGTAGTCGCCCGTGCAGGAGGGTTTTGGAAGACAGCCATGCTCTTGAAAAGGCTCTAGCGGTTTATGGTCTTCAAAAGGATGCAACAAAAGGCTGTAAGAGGGTCAGGCGCTGCCGAACTCTCTGAAGGAATCGGAACCCAAAGCCCCAAAAAAGTCGCTGGGGGCAACTGGGCAGCAGCTGCCCACTAAACCGCGCCGAGCTGCAAACTGCACAGGGATCCCCACGCCGCCAGTGCAGAGCGTCGGCATGGACAGCGATCTGTACCCCGCCTCGCGCCTCGGACGGCGCGAACCACGCGCCCCCACCACCAGAAATCGGCTGCATGGCCAGTGTTGGTGTCAAGCCCTCTCCACCGTTTACTTGGGGTCTGAAACTTCTGAAAACTTGAGGCTAAGGATGCATGCCAGCCATGGTTGAAAACATCAAAGTCTTTCTGGTGGGGTATCCATGGCAACGAAGTCGAAGTAGCAACATCCTAACTTGCTGCTGGCCTGCTGCGAGGCAAACCGCCTGAATGCTACCGGGCTACACTTTGCTGATGAGTGCATCATGGAGGCGGTCCAACCACCTCAGCGAAGGCACACGCCGGGTATGGTGACTTGAACTCCTTTTGGGTGTCTTTTTGGAGGGTGTTTTGGGGGGGGGGGGGTGCTTTTGAGGGGAAATTATGTTGCCTTCATGTCAAAATCCTGTCAACAGAAAGCATAAGCCACACGGGCATGCCTTTTTAAGGTTTACCCGTCTTGGTTGTTTAATGGTAGGGGTGCCTCGTTTGCCATGCACACCTGTCATCTTACACGAGTCTCTTTTTGTCAGAGTCCCCATGGAGCTTTGGGGGGGAGCTTGTTGAGGCGACGATTTGATTTGGGCCAACGGTAGAGGTGTGTTAACCAACCAACCAACCAACCAACCAACCAACCAACCAACCAACCAACCAACCAACCAACCAACCAACCAACCAACCAACCAACCAACCAACCCAGCCCTAGTAAAAATACCACCCCTAGGAAATGAAGAAACACCGGATCCTTGGGCCAACCCCAAGAAGAAAAAAAAAGGGAAAAACAAATCTGGGTGAATGACTGGTCCGTCGTCACACCACGCGGCGAAGCCCATCCAGCCGAGGGCCCGGCGCCATGAGAGAATCCCATCGCTCCGTCTCCCCCTGGCAAGCCAACAGCCCCAAAAGCTGCAAAGCGTGGCTGGGATTGGCTTAGGGTGTTGCAACCGAACAAATACATGTTGCATTTGCCTTTTTCAGGCCCCTTTTGCACTCTTTTGGGGGCTGCAAAAAATCCAAGCCTGCGACATGGCTCCTTTGACAAGCTGCTCGCCACGCTCACCGTGAACAGCGAACAAAATAAGCTGCGGACAAAAGCTCATTTCCTGTGCGTTTCCCTGTGGGAATTTCGCCAGGTCCGCCGCATGAAAAACTCGGAAGGTTTGCATCACGTTGGAGGGGACCTCTGTCAGGGTCAAGGCCATCTTGTCCTCAGAGAGCGGCATCGGCTTGCACAGTGGTAGGTAGTAGGGGTGCCTCTCCAAAGAACAAGCTGTAGCACACGCGCGATTCGGCCTAGCTGCTGGGCGGCAATCGGGCCCGGATTGGGATTTTAACATCCAGGAAACAACATTTGTTCAACATTGCGAATAGTTACCCCCCCGCAGGTTGCTGACGGGTACAAAGATCTGCGGTGAGTCTGATTAACCCATTCACTTGGTGCCACCCAGCCGCCGAAAGCGCTCCCCCATGCACCTGGCCCAAAGCGGGCGGCGGGCTCGCATGGGGAAAAAGGAGGAGAAGGAGAAGGCAGGGTGGCCACAACTTTTTTCCATAGCAAAAGAGCCTTGAAGGATTTCTTGGCAGCCCCAAGGGCGCCAGCAGCCCTTGTTCACGCCAGGCCCTCGAGTGTTGAAGCCTGCGTTTATACCCAACGCCATCTAAAGAACAGAAGCGACAGCCTTACCTATTTCTTGCTAGCTGGTGCCGGCTGGAGCGTAAAAATCTCCCATTTTCCCTCTCTCACACGTGCGACGCCGCTAGGGTTGACAGGGCCTGACGGTGAATGAGACGTCGGCTCAACAAGTGTGAAATGAAGAGCGGCCAACCCTTCTCGCCAACGCCAACGTCCAGCGCAAGGGAAAAAACATATGGCCTGCGCTGGGCCAAGAACCGCCAAAAAGCCTTGCGCCAGAAGCAGGGCGGGCAATTTGCAGAGGACAAAACCAAGCCAATGGGGGAACAAACGGCCACGTCAGCATCGCTCCGGGCATGTTGTTGGCCAAGCTGCTAGGCCCAAAAAGCCAGAGATAGATCACAATCAAGTGTCATAAAATCACAAAGCATTCCTTCAATGGCTTGCAGTGAATGAGGGACTCGAGCATGCAACGCAAAACCCAAAAAGATATGGGCCACCGAGAAGACAGTCTCCAAACCTGGAGAGCGTAGTGGTGGCGCAGCACAACCATAGTCTGGCCGAATGGGCACGAAGCCTCACCTCAAGAACGGTGGGATGGTCAAGACGAGGGACCACTCAAGCTAGCTCCCCGGAGGGACGCCGCAACTGCAAGACGCAGACGGCTGCGCTCCACACAAGTCCGAATGGGTAAGGGAGGCCTTAAAAAGCCACCAAGCCCCACAAAGGCACCACAAGCGACACACTCCGCGCACAAATGCTGAACGACATGGGGCGGAATCAGCGCGAGCTTCCTGATGGACGGCAAATGGATATGGCGAACCGGACCTGCACCTGGCACCCCAAAGCCAAAGCTACCTGGGCGGTTTGAGCCTCAGAAGCCATGGAAACCTCCCCTTTACTCGTTGCTCGTCGTTTGTCCTGCTCATTTGCTCCTCTCCAGAAACCCGCCCCCCCCCCGCCAAGAACCCCACCAGCGTGACCAGCGTCGGCTCCCAAAAGCTGCGCTGCAGCTGGGCGATCGCCGCCTACAAAGCAAAAGGCAGAAACAAAGCAAAGATTTGCCTTGCTTGTCATGCATGGGAAATGTCAAGGGATTTTGAGACTGAACCCAAGGAATTCCCTAAAGAAGCTGCAAGGGATCGATTCTAGTTGATTTTAGTGGTCCTTCCCTCATGGCCCAACCCTACTGAGAGCCCACTTCGAAACTCAGGCAAATGAGCGGTGAAGTGGGTCCGCGGCCCAGCAATTCTCTCTATATATATATATGTGTGTGTGTGACTAGGTCTGAGCGGCTGGGTGGGAAAGTGGCCAAGTAGCCAGAAGAATTCCGGCGAAGTGACCGAGAAGCCAAGCGGCTAAGTGGCTAAGTCTGGGCAGCCCAACATGTCAAAGGAGGCGCAGCGGCCAAGTGGACAAGTAGCCCAACATGTCTCAGTAAAAAGCGCAGGCGTTCAAGCAACATGCCGCCGAGCCACTTGCGCACTGAAGGAAAATGTGGTTCGGAACTGTCTTGCTTGATTTATCTCTTTACTTGTTTCTTTCTTTCTTTCTTCTTCCTTGCTTTCTTCCTTTCTTCCTTTCTTCCTTTCTTCCTTTCTTGCTTTCTTCCTTTCTTCCTTCCTTCCTTTCTACCTTCCTTTCTTCCTTTCTACCTTCCTTTCTACCTTCCTTCCTTTCTACCTTCCTTCCTTCCTTTCTACCTTCCTTCCTTCCTTTCTACCTTCCTTCCTTCCTTTCTACCTTCCTTCCTTCCTTCCTTTCTACCTTCCTTCCTTCCTTTCTACCTTCCTTCCTTCCTTTCTACCTTCCTTCCTTCCTTCCTTTCTACCTTTCTTTCTTTCTTTCTTCCTTGTTGTTATTTTCTTGTCTTTTCTTTTCTTTTCTTTCTTTCTTTCTTTCTTTCTTTCTTTGTTTCCTTCTTTCTCTCCTTATTTCTCTCTCTCTCTCTCTCTCTCTTTCCAACCTCCTCGCAAAAGTCTCGCTCATCCAAGATCAGGGATGCGACAACAGCATCTAACACAGGAGGCTTACGAGTCAGTCAAGCAAATGCCTTTCCTGACTTCAACCTAGCTACCCATGCCAGCGGAGCCTCAGAAACTTTGCAAAGCGTGCGTCTCATATCAAGAACGGTGCCAAAAGTTGGCAAAGCATCGAAGACAAATCCACTGGCGGCAAGATCCATCGGAAGCAAACAGATTCAGCAACGAAAGGATCGTGCACCAATGTTCCAGGCAGTGCTGCAAACAGGACTTCAAGAGACTGAAATCCAACTGAAGAGGTAAGGTGTGATACCGCCACCCCTCACTACGATCAAGCTCTGCAGAGCCCATGCCAGAAGAAAGACCGGCTCACTCCCAGGGTGTAGTCTGCTTGATTGTTCCTTACTTGATTGCGTGCATGCAAAGCATGCTGAGTACTCACAGACAAGGTGAGTTACGTAGCTACAAAAAAGATCGGCAGTTACCAACACAAACACAAAGTCACAAAGTCACAAAGTCACAAAGTAGCGAGATTCTGTTTGACAAAAAGCCAAGGCGTGGGGCCAACCCAACCTTCGCAGTCGCCTTGGCTCCACGTGCCGACTTCCCCCAAATCCCCCCGGGGTCCCCCCGGGGTCCCCCCGTGCCTCCGTCTCGCTTCCCGCAGCGCAGCGAATGGCGCCCTGAGCGCCCACGCCCAGGTTCCTCAGATGGGTTCCCACGCCCCTCGTTTCAGGCACTTGGCCTTTTTTAGGCTTCCACTTGGAATAACCTAAGGAGGTCCTATTTAAGAACTCACAAAGTGATGGATTCGGCGGCCATTTGGAACCTAAAGGCCAATTGGCTGCGGATTCTGAGAGACAACTGGGTGGGGCAGAGCCCACGAATGCGAACGATTGGGAAGCGCGGGCGACAGTTGCAGGCTCAAAAGGGTTTCGACCATGAAGAACACATGAAACTTAATGCTTGATGAATTATGATGAGATGAAGCATGTCTGGGGGAGGCATTTTGGGGCAGGGGGTCCCTTACTGTAAGAGAAACCCACTTGCTGAACAACCAGCCATTGGAGGGTGCTGGTCGGATTTTGCTTTTTTTTTTTCCCCTAAGGCCAACCTGTTTGGTTGTCAAGGTGTGAGAAAAACCTGCGCGAATTGTTATGAACCATCCAGCAGTTTGAGAACCATGAGGGCGTGCCTACGCCGCACCTGTGCCCGCTGTGCCTGATTCGAAGCCTTGCCTACGATGTCGGATCAAAAGGACTCCCTCATCCAAAGACGGGGAAACACGGACTGCTCCTGGTTGTCCCTGCACTGCAAAACTTTCAGAATATTGAACAATGGTTACGAGTCCTGGGATCTGGTTTTGTGGCAACCCCACCCCCAAAAAAAAAAAAAGATCTAGGCTCTGACCCCATCCCACCTCAAACCAAAAACCAAATGAGCCCTCGCTCCAACACTTTCTCCTGAAATACTGGCCAGTTATGCCTATGCACAAGCGCCTGCAAAAGCGTCCTCTTGAAACCAGTCACACAGGTTCTGCGTGCGGGGCTGTGGCCAGACATGGGATAAGTTGACCAACTGGCTTTCAAACATTTGGCACCCACGTGCCACCATCGCCCGTGTCACAGCCCCTCGAAAATCTGTCCAAAGTCGCGAAAACCGTAGTTCGACTCCAAGCTCTTGCTGGAGTCTGAAGAATCATGCTCAGAATTGCTTCTCTGTAACGCCCGCGGACATGATGCCGGTGGAGGACAGGCCGCCGCTCACGATGTTGCCCATCTCGTCCACGATCTCCGATCCACTCCACTTCTGGTGGGTCAAGGTCTCCACCTTGTTCTCGCGCTCCTTTCGCTGGATCATCTGCACGTATGCCGCCGCACCGTGCTTGGAGTACTCCTTGGCAAAGAGATCAATGCTGAGGGCATCGCAGTGGAAGCCGGCCAGGGTGATGAATTGCCAGCAAAAGCCGAGCTTGGCAAGGTCCCAAATGAAGGACTCCATCTGCGCATCAGTCATGCCGGCACTGTCCCAGTTAAAGGACGGGCTCAGGTTGTAAGCCAGCATCTGGTGAGGAACTGCTGCGCGCACCTCCTTTGCAAACTGCGTGGCCTGTGCCAGAATGGGCTTGCCGGTCTCCATCCAAATGCAGTCAGCATAGGGGGCGAAAGCAATCGCACGCTCGATGCAGAACTCAGTGGAGCCCTTAATGCGGAAGTAGCCTTCCACGGAGCGCGCGGAATCCCAGTCAAAGAAGACATCGCAGCCCATGTCTGCGGCTGCCTTGCGCATCTGGTCAATGGACATCTTGCGAGAATCCTGGAGCCACTTGGCTGGGTCCTGGCCCTTGGCCTTCAGGGCCTTGGCAACGGCATCAGGGAAAGTCATGCAACCCGAGCGCTCCTCCCAATCCTTGTCCGTGCCCTTCCTCATTGCTTCGTACAAAGGTTCCACACCCTTGACCGTGGCACCCTTGATGTGCGGGTGGTCGATGGTATCCTTAGTGGGGCTCAGAGAAGAAACAAAAAGTACGCCAAGAGCCTGGCGGGAAACCAAGCCCAACCGAGAAAACGAAAATAGGGCCCTTTCCAAGATCTCTCCTGGCAAATGGATCCAGAATCTGGATCCATTGAAATGACATCCTCAAACTACGGAAAAGCACACTGCATCCAACTTTGGCCGGACCGAGCCGCAATGTTCGAGTCGATCATTGTGGCCGCCTCCGCATCGGTCCGTGCCACCACCACCAGGGCCGAGTTCAGCACATCCGCCTGGTGCACTCGCTCGGCCGGGGCGGGGGGGGAAGCGAAAACTAGGCTAGCAGGCCAAAGCTGCTCCCCATGCAAGAGTCCAGCCTCCTTGCATGGGCAACACAGTGGCTCTTTGGCACAGGGGTGCGCATGAAGTACGGGGAAAATGACCACGCCCAAAACTCTAAGCAACCAAACAGTTTCTGCATGTGACGTTTCGATCTTGCAACATGAAAGCTCTGGCTTTCACATACTTGCATGCCCTCGATGGCACATGGCACTGCTCCATGGCCAAGTGCATCCGCTACATCGCCCGAGCTACGCCGCAAGAAACAACAGCTCAAGTCGCGCAACGTGTGGGTTCCCCTCTATTTGACCGACTGGGCGCTCCGCCGGTGCCCAGTGACCGGTGCCCGGTGACCGGTGCCGTGCCCAGTGCCCGAGCGCCTGCAGACGGATGGCAATGAGGCGCTGGATGTGCTCCTGATTCAATTCAGGCCAAAGAAGGGCCAGAGAGGAGTCAAAGCAGGGACGCTCGATGTGTTCTCCAGGCAACCTTCACATTGACGGCATGCCCGGCAAAAGGCTTCACAAAGGAAAAGACTTCAGGCGCGGGCTTCGGCGAGCCACCAAGCTTCCAGTTTCCGTGCAAGACTTGTCGCGAACATTTGCCCCAAAAACCTTGCTGGTAAAGGGAGGGGACACGGCTGTGGGAGCGCAACAGCTGCCTGGGTGTTTGCATGGATGCCCGCCATAAAGACTGTGCCGGAATTCGGAAAGGCGGGTGTTTGGATATGTGAGTGCAGGAATCGTGTTTCACCTTCTGCCTCAATGGTGTGCTTCTCCACGTTCAGACCGTCGCTTAGTTGCCCAGAGTCCTTGTGGCTCAGCCTCCCCAAGCAAAACACCGGGGATTGATAGGGCAGCACGGATGTGTTACTGGGGCAACCTGCCCCCACCACCCGCCCCCCCCCCCCCACTCTCCTGGGTGGAGACCAAGACCTTGCCGCCCATATGGCCGCACTTCTTGGTGCCTGGCTTCTGGTCCTTCGGAGGTCAATCCAGACCCAAAAACGCGAGAGATATGGAGAATGGAGACATAGACACGTGAATGCCTACACGCATTGGCACATCGATACATATCAAAATTTTAAGCCAAGAGGTGGATATAGTTCTGTAAAAAATGTCTAGTCTTGTTGTATTTGCGCTCCAGCTACGTTCAGTGCCCAGCTGCGACCATTCAACCAACCAGGAGCACCAACCGACTTTGGGCAAGGGGATTGAAGTGGGTGAAACACCGGGAATGGCCTTGGTGCTCGCCAACTGTTTGATCTACCGCCGCCCCCATGGCAAATTCACCATGTTTAGCTTGAGCTTGGAGCGGAGCCTCAATGTGGATGCCCGCAGCGCCGTTCTCAATGAACATCTTGGCGAGCTTCATCGTGGCAGTGAGGCCGCCGTGCCCGGTGTCTGCATCAGCAATGATCGGGTTCAGGTAGTCCACAACCGGCGTCTTGGCACGGTCCGCCGGCGACATGCGACGTCGCTCCTCGTACTGCTTGCGGTCGTGGAAGAGCTGAGCCCGGAAGAGCTGGTCCACCTGCCAGTTGGCAAGAATGACAAGTCGGCATTAGTTTGCCTTGCCGCATCATGCCCCATAGGCAACTGGACAGCACTCAAGAGCCATCCCTGCTTTTGCTCCATGGATGCGTGCACCGGAACCAACTGACTCGCTGTCGACTCCAGGACAACAAACTATCGTGTTGGCCATCTGTCGTGCTGTGAGCGCTGCTCCAAACGCTGCAACTGTCGCAACTCGCGCCTTGTTGGGCACGGTGTCGTACGGGTAGTCCGCGACGTCTGGCCCGGGCTCGTTGGAGGTGGAGGCGGTGGAAGAGCACTGCCAGCCGCTCACGTACACGGAGGTCAGGTACTTGGCCATCTGAGTCACCTGGCTAACACGGTCTGTACAGAAAAGGCATCAGCTTGCCCTTAAAGATGGGAATGAGCATGGTGATCACTGACCACGGCCATAATGGTCGTGGTGCTGGTGGCAGTGGTTTCGCTCCAGCTCCCACTGGTTCTGCTGACCTCTCTTACCTGATTTGGGCTCCACCTGACTGGACCAGACGGCAAGGGCTCCGGCTTCCTCAGTTTGCTCCTCAGCTTCCTGCTCCGGCTGGGCTCCGGGACTTCCCTTCCCGAAAGCGTCAAGCCCAAGGCACCGGGCCGCTGATGCATCGGGCATGCCCAACGGCGACCTCAACCCTTCCGGAACCCAAGCGCGGCACCCCGAACCCGGAGCCCCCGGAGCCCTGAGACCCCAAAGCTCCGCGGCTTCCCTTTGCTTTCCCTTCGAAGCCTCTCCAATTTGGGCACCCCAGCTGGGGCGAACCACGCGAACCAGCCAGGCCCGCGGTTTGCCCTTTTTTCCTGCCTGCACGGTGTCCAGGGCTCCGAAGGTGTGGGAGCAGGTGCCTTTGGCCTCAGCAACCCGAGATGCTTGCCATATGGCTCTGGGTCAAAATCCAAATCGGTTAGCCCCCAGTGAACATCCGATTCAATCCAACCACTAAAATAGGTTCCAAAAATGGGTGGTGAATTCACCTACCCCAACATGGTACCATTGGTTTTGACCCACAGCCATATGGCGCGGTGGCAACACATGAACACGGATTTTGGGGGTTGCTTCCCTCTTGGCCTCTGTACGGGTCGCCCCAACCTGCTAGGTCAACAGGACTTATTCTATTCTGATGTGTCGGCTCCAAGCCTTCCCAACCAATCAGCTTGGGGGTGGGGACGGGGGAAGCATCTTGGTGCGGCTCCCACTTGTGGTGGGGGCATTCTGGGTACCGATCCCGGGCCAAAAGCAACTCCGGGCCTGGTGCTCGCGGAGCATCTTGTAGAGCTTGTCCGAGATCTTGGCGCCGTTGAACTGCAAGGGGAAGGTTCCCTGAAGCTTCACGACGTCCTCCACCTGGGCACAAAGAACTGGGTGCGGCCACTCTCGCTCCCATTTGGGGCGGAGTTTTGGGTTGGGAACTCTTTGGCGGACGTGACTTACAGCGGCCGCTTTTGAGGAGGGCCTTCATCACAATGCCGGGCATGTGCTGGTTGCTGGAGGGGCTGCACTTACAAAGGCCTCCATTCCAAGTCAAGGCTCCTTGTAGGGGCGGGTGGTGTGCTTGAAGCGCTCGCTGCCCATGAACTCCTTCATCGCCTTCATCTGCGCCTCCCAGTGCGCATCCTCGCCGCTGGACACGGCTTTCAGCTCCACGCCGCCCGAGACGGAGGCATCCTCAGCGGGCTACGGTCACGAAACTTGCCCTTCCTCCAACAGTGATGCCCCTTTTAGTCGGGACTTTTTCCCTTTTGCTCGTTCGGGGGTTTATGAATCCAGGGTTCTCAGAACCAGAGTTTGGCATGTACATTTCGCAGGTCTTTGGTGTGGTCAGCGACTTGGGGGATGGCTCCCCTTACATCCGAGGTTGACATGAGCTTCGCAGCCACGCCCCTTCCACCTTCAACTACCGCCGGCACCCATTCGGAAGGATCCTCTGTTGGATGCGATTCCAGGGAACTCAGGCCAGGAACCCAACCAAGATAGGTGGGCCCCGCACTGTGGACGGACGAAATCCTGCACCACCCAAAAAATAAACCTGGACTGATGATTCCCCTGTAAATACCAACGAACGTTGTGGTTTCCTATGGTTGCGTCGTCGTGGTGCGAAATAATTTTCATCCATCCACGGTATTAATCCGCAGGGGTGAACTGAAGGAACCACCCACCCGCAGGCAAGGCACGCTGGCCAGCACATGGCCCTGGATGGTGCGGAGGCGCATCGCCATGGCGATAGAACCGGGCGAAGGGCAAAGCAAAGAGCTGAGCGAGACGGAAAAGGCTGCGCAAACCGATGTTCGCAGCCAAACAACGAGCACATGTATTCCTTTCAGGACAAAAATGGAGTGCTCTCCGCTCAGTACCTGCAACATCCTCCTGGCACCTCCGCTGACCTAGGTGTCCTCTTCGAACAAATGGTGGCAGTAGCCAATGATTGAGAGAAAAAAAATGAAAAAAAATGAGAAAAAAAAAGCGCGATGACGTTTCAAAAACTGCGGAAAATTGCGAACATGGGCTTCATCCTCGCAGAATTCCAAGGATGAACATGCTGCAATGCTGAATGGAAAAAAATAATTAGGGCTTTGGCCGCACCACCACCGGCAAGCAAGACCGCAAACAAAGTTCTCCCCTTCTTGTTTGGTTTGACAAAAAGAAAATTACGGGCTGCCCACCAAAAAACAAATGCCTTTCTCAAGAAAAACATAAAAAGCCAAACCCCGCCCCTCAGAGCCGATAAGGAATGGCTGCAGGACGACCAAAGTGGAAACTGGCCTTCTGAAGCCAGATTGCCGAAGCCATTAGCGTTACAGCAAAAGGTTCCGCAGCTTCTTTCTTTGAAAGTCTCTGCGGGCCATGCCCTAGCGGCGGGAATATTTTGCTAATTCTCCTAACCACCATGGGTATAAATTTACTCTGATAATTTTTGCTCGATCAATCCAGCGCGGACAGGGCATTCTCAGCCAAGACAATAGCCCTACGCCAACTCACACAACGAAGACGCAGTCGGAGAGTAAAACTAGGCCGGCGTTGATAATGAAGTTATCAGCCACCTCCGGAACCTGCGCGTTGCCAAGGCCATGCGCTGTACAGCTCACCCCTTCCGGCCTTGCGCATGGTCATGCCCAGCGCATGATCCATTTCATGCTTGCCCCGACTGCACAGCCGCTTCTGCTGTCCAACTTTTGGTCCTTTTGTCTTTTGGAGAGCATCCGTGCTACGGTGCACATAATGGTTTCGCCGAGCTCAAAACAGTTCTTTTAAGCCAGATGTTTGAGAGCATGTGCTCGGCTCACAGGCTGTACAGAATCTGCGTCTTGGGGGATGAAAAAACTGAAGCCAGGCAGCACACCAAGACACCGAAAGGCCGTTTCAAGCAAGAGACGTCAAGAGGCCCCAGAGCAGCCGACAGCACGAAGTTTAAGAAGGAATTTGGCGTCAAGGGTGTCAAGGTGCCCAACGCCCACTACGAACCAAAGCCAATGCGGAGCCAATGAGGAGAGCGGCTGACACGGAGAAGCAGGACACAGCAAAGAGCCAGTAAGTTGTTGTCAGCAAGACGTAGCATGACCAAGCGACGGTGCAGGTGGAGCGCTGTCGGCTGTGTAAGAAGTTCCCAACCCCCCACCCCCATTTGCTGGCTAACCGTCTCCTCATACCTGAACCAGCTGACACGTCCGTCGTACGATGGCGGCCACGTGGCTGCTTCCTCGACGCTTCTGCCTCGGACAAGGCCTCCATGAAGACTTGTCCTCTGATGCGATCTTCTGCTATGTGCTCCGCTACCGGAGGGATAGTGAGGAAATATAGGACGTGTCCTGGTAGAAGTTTCCGACAATCTACCTAGCCTTTTGTCACTCCGGCTACTGCTGTCGCTGCCTGAGACTAAGAAGCCCGGAGCCCAAATGTTGAAGATACCTGCATGGCTGCAAGAAGAATGTGGAAACAAACCGAGACCACCTCGTTTCGGCCCCGCGCCGAGCGGCTGCAAGTTCCTCGCCACAGGGCAGGCGACCACCGCGAAGCCCGCGGATTGCCGGTCCGCGCCTGGGCGGCAGGCGATGCGCCGATCTGGGGCCACAGGTGCTGATGAATTCCGCATGTTTGACTTGGAGCAAGCTGAAGGAAGTGGTTGTTGGGTGTCTTTTTGTGGTTTTTTGGGGGATTCATGTAGAAATGTGAATTCGCACAAAGGAGGATAGAAACAGAAACGTGGGGAGAGGAGCCGTGGCAAGGTCCGAGTCAGCAAGAACAAGCAGGGAGACAAGTGGGGAGACAAGTGAGGGGCTGGGAGCCATTTTTGCAGGAATAGAGAACCCAACAGCTGGGCTGCTTGGGGAGAAACCTGGTTCATGTTGATGTTGATAGGGTGTCCCCTTTTAGTGGTAAATCCTCTTTCTGTGTGACACTCCCCCCTTTTCGGGTTAAGTGCGTCTGTTGGACCTCCCCTTGGCAAGGCGCCCCCCTGCACCAGCTCAAAGCTCTTCTCGAAAATCCGCTTCAGCCCGCGGGCGACTCCTCAGCGCCGGGAAACGAAGGGGACAGCAACCATGGGAACGTGACAGTGGGGCAGTTGAGGCTGCTCACTCGATTGACCAACTGGTCCTTAACAAATGCCAAGCCGGTCGGAAGCACAAACGCGTGCAATCAAACGAAGCTTGTATGCGTCAAAATGGGGGGGAGGCTCAGAAACAATGCAATCACATGAAGCTGGTATGCGTCAAACTTGGGGAGTTGCCGGTTTCTGTAGTTTTCTTGTCCCCCTGTTAAACCTCACGAAAACGGTACCCTCAAAGAAGCACAAACCCACATGATTCTGTGAGTCCATCCTTGTTCCATACTCTGCCTTAGATGTTTGAACGGCAATCCCCCTTAGGAAAAGACGCATAAGGGAAAGGCCGCCTCTTCGGGAAAATGAAAGAGGCCCGCGAAAGGCCCTCCAGTGCCCCCGGTCGAAAGCACCAGGCCGAGCCGCGATACACGTTCGGCCCGGCCGACTGCGACTGCGCCAGTCGGACCATATCCACCTCAGTGAGGACCAGTTCCTTTCTGTTACCTGTCTTAGATGGTTAACCCAAAAAAAAACAAAAAAAAACTATATAAACCGACAGCCCCGAAACTGCTGAGACCAACCGCAAGCTTTCCAGCAAAAAGGTGGCAAGCCCTGTGTCTCTCTTCTGGCCCCACTCCGCTGGGTAGGACGAGGTGCGGCACTCCTTTGAATGAGCCGCAGACACAACTCAGACCTTATCTGAAGCCCATGTGAAGATTGATACGTTCCCAAACAATTCCCGCCGAGGCTCAGCGACAGCGCCGTGCCCGCGCTGCAGCAAAGTCACCCACAAGGCCTGCGCCTGCTCAAGCTGGGTCAGGTTGCAAGCATTGGTGGAGCAAAAGCAGAATGCGCAGAGTCTTTTACCGGAGCCCACAAGCCGTGCCATAGTTAGAGGCTAGAGATCTTTTGCCTTCAAAGACTGCGCACCTTCCAACATCATGGCAGTGTGCCACAAGGACAAAGTCAGCTGTTGCCTTTGGTGGGCTGGGAGGGGCACCCTGTCAAGCACTCAGACATCTGAACCACTTGAGCAACCCTCAAGTCAGGGATGGCCCCCTCCCCTAACCCTTGCATTCCTTTCCGCCTTGCTTCGTCATCCTTAAGCACCGTTTCTGACACGGCGCCACGCAAAATGAACTTCCAGGTACCCCTCTTATTCGCGCCTTGGAAGCCTGAAAGAATCGGCGTGCCGGCGCTGTGGCGCGTTGCCGGGGGCCAGGCTTCTTTGTTTTCGTGCGGGGGAGGGCCGAACCTAAAGGAGCGGCTTTGAAGATTGTTTCACGCGCCATGCCCGGGGAGGTCTCAAGGGCCACGTCTGCTTCGTTTCTTGTTGTGCCTCCAGGCCGCGCCACAGCGCCAGGCGCATGCCGCGGCTGGTGCCGCTGAGGGCCGCGCAGGTCCTCAGGGGGTCCCTTTGTGGCCGGGTTGTGGACAAGGTGTTCTCTTCAATCCTGTCCAGGTGGCGGTGAACCACAAAACTGAGATCAAAGGAGAGCGAAAGCCCAAGCCGCACAGGTGCTGTAACATCGCCAGATTGCGTGGTGCTATCCCTGCTTTTTTCTTGGGGCACCGGCCCTGGTGGAGAGAACGCTGGCCCTCCCATCAAACACGCAGCCTGACTGAAGTGTCCTGGCAAGCAAATGTCCTCCGCTGTCGGGTTCTATATTAGGCGGGGTAGCTTATGCTCTGATGCCGCAGTTGGATTCCCATTCCTGTAACCTATGGCAACTTTGTCACGTTCGGGTGCCAAACTTGGCGCCCGAGCACGACGCCGCTTCCCTTGGAAAGCATAGCACCGAAGCAAGCAAATTGCAGCCCACACCTGCAACCACTCCTGGAAGCCAAAATCATCCACGACTCACTGCCCAAACCAAATTAGGAAATGGCCATAACTCACTCTCCAACCTCGTCCCCGAAACTGGACCGCAAAAAAGGCCAAACTCTCCATTGGCCCGGGGCAAATCACCGCGCAGTCCTTGCAGCCAGACCCAGGGCAACACGAAGCGCCTGCAACATGTCGCTCTCGCAGCCACTGTGCCCACTGTACCCTTTTTGGGTGGGTTAAAACTTGAAATGACATCTATTTCTAGCCCCCCTGACTTGAGGAGGGGGGAGGTGTTCAAACACATTCAAATGGCCGCCACGAAACCTTGGCATACAGTAAATCACAAGGGCTTCCATCCACAGCCGTCCCCTTGACCCAAGCATCCCCGCCAGGAAGCTGGGGAGGTCCAGGAGGCTCTCAGAGCTGCTCCAGGCATCCAGGTCGCAAACCTCCTCGGTTTGCTCAACCCTCGTCCCAGCCTATGAAGAGGTCAAGGGGGAGTGCGGCAGCCTGTTTTGAGACTGTTGAACCCTGCAGGTAGCGGGTCTGGAACAATTGGAAAACGCTCATCACCTTCGGAATCCTGTTGGGATTGTAAAGGGTGACACGGGAGTCATATGAGCACGTTGGGGGTGGAGCAAACTTCAGTCGAACGGCGAGTTGATAACCACCTTGCTGACTGGGATATGTTCTTGTGGGGCTACCCCCAAGCAAGAAGTAGGTGTACAATCTTCGACTTGTGTATGCATCCTGATTGATTTACTACACTTCGATGAGGCAACTCCACCGACCCGCGCCACCATCTCCGCCCCACCAAAAGACATCGCTGGCCATCGCAGCGCGAGCGTCAGGGGCGCGCAAGTGGCTTGGCCTCACCAGCAGCTGCTCGCTGCATTCCGCGAGGCCCACCACGAAGCGCCCTCCGATCACGCAGAAAAGAGGCCAACCCGCCTGTTGGTCTGGTCTGTGAGCATTAGAAGGAAGGGGTGGTGTAAAGAAAGTCGCCGGAGGAGTTGGGGGGAGGGCGTTTTCTCCCTGAAGAGGGAGGGAGGGTTTCAGTGGAATTTGGAGACATGCCCTTGCCAAGGACTCACCTGCTGCCCCAATTCCATTCGGGAAAGACGAAGGCTTCTGCCTGCGGACCCGCCGAAAAGAAAAATCAAGAGGTCCGAAACCGCCCGACTCCTCAAGTCTGCAACCCGAGAGCGGGTTTCCCCTTGGGACGGGATATGTCCCCCGACTTTTTGCACACCCTGGCACATTCTCTTGAGGTTGTTCCCATACCCGCGACGCGAGCCTTAACCCCGACAACCACGTATCCTTATCCGAAAGGGCCGCGTTCTTCAACGAGCCAGTGTTTCAAGGCGCCAATCCTGTTTTACATAGGCTCAGCCCAGGAACCCAAAAAGCAACCTAATCTAAGCACACGCGCTTCTGTTCAAGCAGTTCGATCCCACCAGTTTCTTGGCAACACCAGGGCAAGTAACCCAGAAGCACCATCATTTGGAAGCCGAAGCGAAAATCCCTAATTCCCCATAGGAGTTCCCATGGGAAGTGGGAGACTGAAGGAAGGCGAGTGGAAAGAAAGTGCCCCTTCCCCTTCCCCCAGCCCTTCCCCTTCCCGCAGCCCCCCCGGCCTCCCCGCCCCTGAGAACCCATCAACAAAACTCAACATCCAAACCTTAGGTCTCCAACTCGAAAATATATTTGGTTGACATGTCAGATATCTTTGTCTTCAATTTTGAAGTTGACGTGTAGCACATTCACAAAACAACCTCCGGCTTACACGTCTCGCGCGGACGCCCCGCCCAGCCCCCCGAACACAACCCTCACTCTCGCCTCGCTCCGCGTCCCAGTCCCTGACCTGCGAATCCAGAAAGCCAAGATGCGCAACGACGAAACCAAGCCTCAACCGTTCGTTCAGGGGAAGGCTTCTTGAAGCCCAGGTGAACCGCAACCGCGGGTTGCGGGAAGCATGCCATGAATGGCGGTGGATTTGCCAGATGGCTCGTGCAGAAACAAACCAGCGACTGGCCAGGCTGGCACGAGCGAGGCCTCCGAACCGACTTCCGGGACCTCCCCGCAACCAAAAAAACGCGCACGATGCCCTGCACCTCCACCAGCTGCCCATTCAGCTCCTTCCGCATCTCCAAGCCTTCCACATGCCTCGAGGCTCAGGAGTGCGCCAAGAACAAGAGAAGCCGCTGATTGCAGAGGACGGGTGGGAGCACATGCCCCCAGGTGACTGTGTTATGAGGCGGGACCATCGCTCCGGCAGGGGCCTTCTTGGAGTTGGTCGACGCGCTCTGGCAAAGGCGACTCGCAACCAGGAAGTTGAACGTCTGCGGCTGTTTGGCGAACCCTGGAAGGAAGGGATCAAGCTTCGGGAGTCAGCTCAAGCCGCTAGACAAAGATCCTTTCATAGGAAGCTCCTGCGCCCGAACATTTCGACATGAGAAGCTTCCCCCAAATCTCCTCCCGGAGCCTTCTGTAAACCAGAAGAAGCGAACCAAATGCGACCAGACGGCAGGCAATTGCTCGTCGGGAAGGTGCCGCCAGGCCGCCCATAGCTCTCCCACAACAACTTCCTGGAGCCGCACAGAAGCCCAAATGTGTTTTTCACTCAGGCCAGCGCGAGGCCTCCTTCCAGACCATAAACAAATGACCCCAGACTGAAGAAACAACTACTGCAGCACCACGCTGGGCCTTGCTCTGAAGACCCCTCACTTAAATAAGCACTTCATTCCCCCAAGACAAAAATGCCCCACATCGCCTCCCAGGAAGGCTTTGGTCTCCTTTCAGAGTTCCCGCCGCACCCGCAAAAGGGAAGGCAGCAAAGTCGCGATCTGTTTCGCCGAGAAGCGGATGGACCTGGATGCCGCCCTTGATCATCGGACCAAAAACGTCGGCGCCATGGCCAGTGGGGGCTCAGTATTGGCGGTGCTGGTGGGATGAGCGATAGAGTCGCTGCGTGCCTGATCCACGTCCATATGGTCCATACGTGCTTGTTTGCATTTTTTACCACGTGCAGACCAACTAGTCTGAGGTCCTTCCTGGTCAAAGCTAACCAGAAAGGAAAGCTAAGTTGCCCGAATTACTGGTATGGGTTCTCTGCTCCAGAGAGTCGGTAACGCTGAAGCGCCATGGTCAATGCAGCAGGACTCTTGGCTTTGTCCAACTCGCATGCTCCAAACTCATCAAACCTTTTGGGATGACTTGAACTTGAGATGCAAAGCCTCCAGACCGCCAAAAGTCGGTGTGGAACCCTGCAAGGATGCCATGGAGCATGGCACTAGCAGCAGCTTGAATCTTCCAGTCTGCGTGGCATTGCTTTTAATGTCTTGGGAATCCACCACAAGGGCGTTTTGGCCAACAGCATTTGCCCGGAACTATATATCTAACCAAAAGAAGACCTCGTCAGCCCCGACTCAGAACAACAGCCACGTTCCGGCATTCGCATCTTGCAGTTGACCCTACACAAGGCTTGCCACACAAAAGCAGAAAAATGCGACATGGGCACCCGCTGCTGTGGGTGGGGCCACACAACACCCCGCCCCAGGGTCCGGCCCCAGCTTCCATCTAAGCGGCTGAAGGAGGCAACCCCCAGCATCTCAGCAACTGGCCAACTGGGTGCCTGGAAATCTGCCCTTCGCTTGTAGAGCGGGCCGACAACATGCTTTAGCATGTTTGAACAACTACTGTTTTCGAACCACCTATTCGTCCCCAGTAGTTGCCAGAGGGAGTTGAGAGGAAGAAACCGTTTTGGCAGCCAGATTCCACGCCGGGCGGGATGTTTTTGCTTCTTTTTTGTTCTTAAACAAACGTCTTGCATCCAACCTCTGAGAAGACACGCCTCAGGAGTCCTTCCCTTTCCCACCTCTCCCGAGCAACCGACTCCCAGCTCCCAACCGGGGGGGGCAAAGCCAACCTGCTGGGAGGCCTTGGCCAGCTGCTTCTGGGCCCAAGTGGCCAGCTCCAGCGCCTCGGGGCCAATGGATTGGTCCGTGGGCTTCAACAGGCTCTTGCTGAAGCCAACGCCCAACCCACGGTGAAGCCCCGAACAAGTCCCAACTAACGTCCAATAGGGTCGGCTTACTCACAGTAATGCTGACCAAAATGAGTCAAATTCGGTGAGCAAACTGACTTCTGAATTGTCATTCCCCGAGGTCTGGTCAAGCAGTGTTCCCCCGCAAAAAGCGTTGTTTTCGCAAAATTGGGTGGGTTTTGGTGGTGGGGGGGGGGGGGGGCATGGTTCCCATGAATGTCACACCACATAAAGAAGGGAGCTGGCCAGAGTGGCTCCTTGGTCCCTTGGGCTTCCCTCGGCCATGCCCCGAGAACGTTGGGAACTCGGAAGTCGGAAGTCACCTGCTTCTCCCCGCCTCCTGCACTTGCTCTGACGCCTTCTGTCCGGCAGCGCGCTGCACCTGGCGCAGTCGAAATGCGGGGCGTTTGCCGTTGGCAGCGTTGGCCGAAATTGGCTGAAACAAAGCAAGCACGGCCCCCTTTGCAAACGGGAAGCCTAGATGAGGATGTTTCGATGCGCTGACATGGGAATACCAAAAGGGATTGTAAGCCTGTCTCCCCCATGGGGCTGCCCGGAAATCCATTCACACACCTCAAATCAGGAATGCCGCAATGCCCTTCACCATCTGAGGTTGCAGATGGAGGTGGTCAAGAAAGCTTGCCCTATGGCTCAAGAGCTTCATGTCCTTCCTTGCCTGGAAGTCCCCATCACGGATCTGGCGCTGGGCTGCCTGCCGACGAATACCCGCTTTGGAAGGAACTGGTGGGGAGATC
Organism: Effrenium voratum; assembly: GCA_963377175.1. Classification (NCBI taxonomy): domain Eukaryota; class Dinophyceae; order Suessiales; family Symbiodiniaceae; genus Effrenium; species Effrenium voratum. The sequence continues at coordinate 75,467 of CAUJNA010000324.1, read as the reverse complement.
CGGCTGAAAGTAAAGAGGTCAAAGTATCCTCTGTCCAACCATCGCGGTGGACAAACTTTGCCTGCCCTGTAAGCTTCTATGGTCGGGAGAGTGCTTAAAGCCACGGCTGTCCTGCCATGCGCCCACGCCGCTTTCTTAAAGGCAAGTGGAAGGAATAGCGGGCGAATCTCCCCGGCCAGGATCCACGCGTTTGCCTCAACCACAGTTTTGGCTTGCCTCTACTCAAGGTGCCCGCACGTTGCTGCACAAAAGATCTTGAAAACACGGGATTCACCTTTCTGGCGCCTGAGGCATGACCAAGCATCAACGCCACTTAACTGAGCCTACTCAAAGTAGCAGAAATAAGAGCTCGAATCCCTTTACTCCGCATCTGCGCCACCAACCTGAAATATATGATCGCCAACTCATTTGCCGTCCTCCTGGAAGCACTAAGAAGTCAATGCAAACCACAGCAAGCAGCCATGTCTAAGCTCTGGTGGGAGTCAACCAATGGCGCCGCGCTTCCTTTTCACTGCGAGGCATCAAAACCTAGGTGACCGAATTAGCGCGGCTCTCGCGCGCTCAAGCTTTCAGCGCCGTCTGCGCCAAAGTCAGCCCCGGGAGGAAGAGCGGGCCCCGGGTTTCGTAACATGAAAGCCAAGCCACAGAAGGGTGAAGGCACCACGTGGTAAAACTCATGATGTTACAATGGTACACACTTAGCAATCTATCAAGCAAAACGACAGCTTGGCTTGAAGAAGTAGCCAAAGTTGCCGGCTCCTCAGCTGGCACTCACATCGGCCCAAATAAATCAAACCATGTAGCTGTCCCCCAGGATGATCTCGGAGTCTCCCCGAATCTTGGACCGCACCCAGTAGAACCTAACTTGTCCAGTCTGGAAACAAGTGATGACTTTCTGGAACATGGACTGAAAGAGGGCATAGCTTGGGATCGCCATTTTGACGGGGTACAGTATGACACCTGGGTGTCTCTTTTCTGAGGGGACCCCCAAGGTGGCGATGGTTGTCCGATGTATTTCCATTTTAAACCAACAAAAAGAATGCCGCGCGCCCAAGAAAAACCAATCCCCAAAAAAATCCCCGAGGAACAGGAAGTCCGACAAGATCAGCAGGTTCAGGGTCTCCGAGGCCATCTGGATGCCCCGGTTGTCCGGGTAACGCCACACGAAGACCCGCGGGTATGCGATCCAAAAGCTCAGCGTGAAGACCCGGTGCAGGGCCGTGAGCACCTGAACTTGCGAGCCCTTGCCGGATGGCTTGCCTGCAAAAAAAACAAATCAAACCAAGCCAAAAGCAGGACCACCCACCCATCCCCCAGCCAAAAAGACCAAAGGAAGGACCACCCACCCCACCCGTCCCCCACCCAAAAAAAGACAAGACATGAGGAAACAAGGGGATCGAGGAGTCCACTGCCACTGGGGCGCTACAAAGTTGGCCAGCAAGGGCGACACCCGCTTGTCCTGATGGAACATCCATAGCTGAGGGATGAGCGCCATCGCGCCCAAGGCCTCGTAGTAGCAGCAGAAGTAGCCTGAAGCTTCGGAGTGAGGGAGACTCCGAACGGGTTTGACACCGTTAACGGGTTGCTCAAGTCTAAAAGGATTTCGGAAACCATCTGCTGTACATGTTTTTCCTTGGTTTCTCAGGTGCCGAACAAAATGTCGCCAGTTCTTTATATTTTCCCGTGATCTAAGAGGATTTTGCAATCCACAGGGATCCAGGTATTTTTATGTTCCTTGCTGGTGCGATGGGCAGGGAATGAGGGAATGACTTTGGTACTTGGCCTTTCGGCTGATGAATATGAAATTTGAGTGTCAATCCAACTATCTGCAAGCGCTTTTCTAGTTTGCGATGAGCGGGGAACCAAAAGCATGCCTGTGAAGAACCGGGTAGCTGATCAGGAAAGTGCGCTGGGATTTCCTCACAGCATACCAAAGCAGCGCCAAGATGGCCACTGCTACATAGAGGAAAGATGCTGCGGCAAACGGGCTCGTCCGAAGTGGGCTGTTCTTGGGGATGAGCTCGAATCGCTCGAAAATGTGGATGCCGAAATTGTCCTTCTCCTTCTCATAGCTTGGGTAGTAGTAGTACACAAAGGACAGCAGCAAAGCTACCCCTATGCAGGAACTCACCACATCAATGGTGGGATAAATGAACCAGGGCAACACGTTGGGCACATAGTGCAGCCTGACTTGCAGAATCATCTGGCCAAAATGAGCTCTTTTGAACCGCATCTCATTCCCAGCTACAAGCATGGAAACTAGGGAAATACTGTGGGTGGACAAAATCCTGGAGCACTTTGAAACCATGGGAAACCATTAGTTTGTTGCTATTTATAGGGAAATCATCCTTCCGGGGTTTCTTAGGTGGTGCGAACTGGATTTCGTCCATCCACAGTATTGGCTGAGAAGACAAGAAGGTCGCTGCCAGTGAGAAGCCCGCACCCGTGGCTAATGAGGTGGATGACCCTCGCCCCCACGATGGTGGACAAGGTCTGGAGCGAGAGCCCGGCTGCGGATCTGTTCTTCCGGAGCTGCAAAAAGAGCACCACAAAAGTGCCGCTGATGCACAGGTCCGAGCAATTGATGAGGAGGTCCAGCAACAGCTCCTGAGCCATGCGCCGATTTTCAGGGGAACGAGGTGCGGTGGGACCCCTGGCTCGATTTATGCGGTCTTCCAGTGACGCCCTCCCATCTTAAAGGCAGAGTCGGATTTGACATCATTCAACATTAAAACAAGCGCTCCGCGCGTCTGCTCAATTGACTTGGCCGGCGCAGCCTGCACGCACACACACACACACACACACACACACACACACACACACACATGCCTCACACAAAGAAGCATCTTGGGCTGGGTAAAATACGGGGACGCTAAAAGAATGCATTTTGCTAAGGCTTCCTTGCAAAACAGCGTGACAAGGCCCTCCCACACAGGCCGCAAATCCAGGAATTTGCAAAAACACAAAAGAAAAAAAAACGAAAAACTCAATCTGAAATAGTCTGAATCTGGGAAGACTCAAAAGAAACTCAAAAAAAACTCAAAAACAACTCAAGCAACAACTCAAGCAGGGGTCTGGGGAGGGTTCTGGGGGTTGGGGAGGGGCAAAATGCAAAAACAACCGCAGAAAACAAAAACTGGAAAAAAAAACTCAAAAAAAAAAACTCAAGCAACAACTCAAGCAAGGGTCTGGGGAGGGTTCTGGGGGTGGGGGAGAGGCAAAATGCAAAACAACCGCAGAAAACAAAAAAAAAACTCAAAAACAAAACTCAAAAACAACTCAAAAGAAACTCAAAAAAAAAAGCTCAAGCAACAACGGTCTGGGGAGGGTTCTGGGGGTGGGGGAGGGGCAAAATGCAAAAACAACCGCAGAAAACACAAAAACAACTCAAAAAAAAACTCAAAAAAAAAAACTGAAAAACAACTCAAGCAAGGGTCTGGGGAGGGTTGTGGGGGTGGGGGAGGGGCAAAATGCAAAAACAACCGCAGAAAACTCAAAAAAAAACTCAAAAAAAAAAAACTAAAAAAAAACTCAAAACAGACTCAAAAAACACTCAAAAAGAACTCAAATATCCTGCTGTGTTTTTTGTTGTGTTTTGTTTGAGTCTCCTGCTGTGTTTTTCTTGTTTTTTTTTGAGTCTCCTGCTGTGTTTTTTTTTTTTGAGTCTGTGTTTTCAGTTGAGTTTTTTGGCTGAGTTTTTTCTGAGTTGTTTTTTGAGTTTTTTTTTGTTCCGCTAAAACCTCTCCTGTCTGAGCCCGTCTGGTTATAACGACAAGGGCACCCTGAAAAACCACACACATCAGCGTTGTTGCAGCCCAAGCTGCACCCCACTGCATCTCCAGCTCAATGAGGATCAGGAAGGCTCACTAAGGTTTCGTCACTAAGTTTTACTAACACATCTTCAATCCTTTGAGCCGGAACACAGCGCAGAAGCGGCAATCAGGCCGCCAAGCAACTGCCGGAGGCCCTCATGCTAAGTCTAATGATGTAAACCGCCTGATGAAGCAACAAAGGATGTCCCATGTTCGAGGGGATCCTTCACTTTGGGGCGAAACGGCAACCCTGCAAGGTGTCGGACGGCGACAAAACGGCATAGCATGCGTGCCGTGAGTGGCCGCGGGCCGCCCTTCTGCACGCCCTTGCCACCCTCAGTCGGGGTGCGGAGTGGCCAACGACCCATTGGTTTTGCCCGCTATGCTCTACCCACGGAAACTCAATCTTCACGGAACTTTGGTGGACCTGGTGCATATGGGTGTGTGCGTGTCCAAAGAAAGGACCCAAAAAATGGTTCTCCTTTGCGACTTCCCTTGAAACCGACCTGAAAAGGGTACCCTCAAACAGCATCAAAATCCTGGAGTGATAGGGAACCGCTGAGTTGTCCTTTGTTCATGCAGCATGTTTGGGGGCGCTCTGTATTTTTTGATGGTTAATTGTTTTCCATCTCTTCCCTGTCGGTGGGGTTGCACCATCCAGCAAGCTCTGAAACGCCCGCAGCCAAGACCGGTCCTTTTGATATATTTTGATATAGGTGTGCCTCCGGATCTCTCCCCTCCCGCTGTTTGGCCGCCGCTTTTTCTGGGCACCGTGCCCCGGCCCACGGCCGCTGCGGTGGCGGCTGCTGTGGCGGCGGCGGTGGCGGCTGCGCGTGGAGAAGGGCCGATTCCCCAGGGACGCAGCTTCCCTTGAAAACGGTGGTGAAATCCCCGTGCTTGAAGCCATATTTGCCGGCCACATGGGGCACCCCAGAACCTTAAAACCACAAATTTCGGGGTTCCCTATGTTCGCCCCGCGCATCACCCCTGCGCAAACTCACCTCGAATGGGCCAGACAGGTGATGTTTCGAAGAACCACCCTTCCAGGGAAAATATATGGGGACCGCTGGGTGAGAATTCAAGCTGCTTATGCAGAGGTGCTTCGCTTTTGCAAGCATCGGGCAAGACTAGTGTATGGAAACAAACTGTTTGTTAAAAATCGAAACAAGGACGCCTAAAAGAACGAACATGATGCGTCGGCATCGAACATGGAAAAGTGGAACCCTGCGGGAGCAGCAATGGCTGCCTGGAGACGTAGCAAAGGTCCGGTTTGCTCTTTTTAAGGTGATCGGTTGGTGTTTTGCTGGGCTGCTGCTGCACAAATGCAGGTTGTCGTCCGAGGTGCGTCTGGTGGTTGCCCGTCTAAAACTAACAAGGAGGCTTTCACATGTAGAGAGAAGGGCTGTGAGCCCTGAAACGCCATCCAACATGACTACACGGTGCGAGGGCCAACCAACTGGGAGCCCCACCATGTAGGCGCGCATCTGCGCCTGCGCCTGCAGGCGAGTACTCTTCTCTCTTTCTCTCTCTCTCTCTCTCTCCGTCTCTCTCTCTGTCTCTCTCTCTCTCTCTCTCTCTCTCTCTCTCTCTCTCTCTCTCTCTCTTAGGTAACAACATATGTTATGTTCATTTATGTTCTATATCTTGTACATCTTATACTAATTCTAGATTTTAATGCCAGGAATTCTTTACTTTCGCATCCTATCTTCTAATAACTCGTGACAAAGATAATGGATTCATGAGTTGCTCTCTGTCTGTCTGTCTGTCTATCCCTCTCGCTGTCTGGCTGTCTGGCTGTCTGGCTGTCTGGCTGTCTGTCTGTCTGTCTGTCTGGCTTTCTCTCTTTCTTTCCCTCTTCCATTCTTCCTTTCTTCCTTCCTTCCTTGCTTCCTTGCTTCCTTCCTTCCTTCCTTCAGTCCTTTCTTCCTTCCCCTCCTCCTTCCTTCCTTCCTTCCTTCCTTCCTTCCTTCCTTCCTTCCTTCCTTCCTTCCTTCCCTTGCTTGCTTTCTGTCTTGCTTGATTTATTTATTTACTTATTTCTTTCTCTTTCTTTCTTTCTTTATTTCTGTTCTTTCTTTCTTTCTTTCTTTCTTTCTTTCTTTCTGTCTTTCTTTCTTTTCTTTCTTTCTTTCTTTCTTGTCTTGTCTTGTCTTGTCTTGTCTTTTTTTCTTTCTTTTCTTTTATTGTCTTTCTTTCTTTCTTTCTTTCTTTTCTTTCTTTCTTTCGTTCTTTCTTTTTCTTGTTTTCTTTCTTTCTTCATTTCTTTCTTTCTTTATTTCTTTCGTTGTTTCGTTCTTTCGTTGTTTCGTTCTTTCGTTCTTTTGTTCTTTCGATCTTTCGATCTTTCGCTATTTTAATATTTCGTTCTTTCTTTCTTGCTTTCTTTCGTCTTCCTGTCTGTCTTGTGTTATGCATTATTTCTTCCTTCCTGACTTCCTTCCTTCCTTGCTTGCTTGCTTGATTTCTTTCTTTCCTTATTTCTTTCTTCTTTCTTGCTTTCTTTCTTCTTCCTTTCTTGTGCTATATATTTATTGATTTCTTCCTTCCTTACTTCCTTCCTTCCTTGCTTGCTTTCTTTCTTTCCTTCCTTCCTACCTTCCTTCTTTCTTTTATGTCTCTGTCTCTCTCTCTCTCTCTCACTCTCTCTCTCTCTCTCTCTCACTCTGCGACTTGCCTCGGGGGTTCGTGCAATCGGGCCCAAAGCCCTAGCCAGAAAGGTGTTGGATAATGGTACGGTATGGATGAGGAAGCGTGGCCATTGTGGCAATGAAAAGTTGAAAAGCTGAATCATTGAGGGTTGCCCACCCCGTACTGTGCGCAGGGACTTCAAAGGCACACATCCCGCCTCCCCCTCGGGCCGCACGTACTGCACCGAGGGGCTGTGGGGGTTTGAAGGTGGCATTGCGCCACTGAAAGGTTGATATTGGCAATGACGCCAATGACTTCAGAAAGCTGCAAGAAAGGCAGCAAAAGCTGCAAGAAAACGGGTGGAGCACCAGGCCAGCAAAAGGGCGGGGGGAAAAAGCAAGGGCAACCCAAAAACCAGGCAGCAGGCAAGCGCCTCTTTGAAGCCGTGTCAGGGCACTGTCACGCGTCAACACCAGCCACCCAAGTTCTCTGATAACAAATTGGTCGAAGCCACTCGTGGAGAAGATGTCTCGGGAAGAACTGGCCCTCCAGGATACGCAGGAAGTGCGCCAGAACATTGGCACGCTCAACCTCCGGGACGGTGAACTGTTCGACCCGTTCGACGATAGAGCAAGGACCTCTTTACTGATGCGGGCACCCAACTGTCGAGGGCGTGAGAGCTGAGCGGGCCAGTGCACGATCGTAAGGTTGCCCTGTGGAGCTCAAGGTGGGAGAGAGATGGACCTCGCCGAACTGGGTGAGGAAGATGTTGAGGCCAACAGAGGTGTCGCCATCATCCATTTCCAGCAACAAGGATGTGCCGGGTCTTCTTGAACTAAGCCCCGCAAAGGTGTGAACAGCACATGGGTGTAGAGGAAGGAGCCCCTGGGCAAGATTGGCTGCAAGCTCATCTATGGGAGGTGCTGGTGAGCGTGATGCCCAATCGGGGCAGCAGTTGGAGGAGTGGTTTGGGCGGATGGTCGAAGGGCCGTGTGTGAGGGGGCCAGCCTGTAATGCTCCATGTGAGGTGGCCAATCTCAAGAGTCCTGAGGGGCAAAAACATGGGAGAGGCCATCGAGAGATGGGTAGCGAGGCAGCAGGGGGAAGTGCTCGCACTTGCGGGGCCAGGCATCATCAGCGCCGAGCTTTTTGTAGAAGGCAGGGGCTGTGCGGAGGCAGCTGCGGAGAGTTGCCGCGGGCTTGGTGTTGGCCAGGATGCCAGCCTCTCTCAGGAATTGTGAAATGTCTTTGTGCTCAGTGCACTGGATCTTGGACAGGAGCTCGCGGAGCACTCGGCGCAAGACATGGGTGACGCTTCACCTACCCAAGGCAGAGTAGCTTGGGTGATGAAGGGTTGGGGCCATTTGCGGAACAGGCGGACCTTGTGGAGGAAGGCCTGTACTGCGAGCGTGGCCCTTGCATTTCCGGCACACATGGCGAAAGAGAGCAAACCACTCCCTGACGGTGATGCAGAAGAGCTGGGATCGACAGCGGCGAAGCTCACCATGGGGCAAGTGACCACAGGCACCTGCAATCCACCACGCTTTCGAAGGGGACAGGCAAGGCGTCAAGGGCTTCAGCTGCTGGTCCGGCTCTTGAAGGAGTGGCCTGCGGGTGCTGAGCATGCTGAGTAAGGCGGGCAGGAGGTGTGGGGCAGAGCAGGCTCACTCGGGCCAGACGTTGGCGTAAGGCCCGGCCAACGAGAGGAGGTGGGCAGTGCTCCAGCGGGATCTTTCTGAGAACGCGGGGTTCATTCAAGGGGGGCTGCTCTCTGGAAATGACATGGGCCTCCAAGGACAAGCATTGCGCAGGGGAGCTGCAACACGCGATGGGGAGGAAGAACAACTCCGCAGCAGCGTGGAGATTGTTGCCGTGGTGCAAGTTGCAAAGGACTCGCATGTAAGGCTGTTGCTGCGAAGTAGGCCCATGAGGTGGAGACGCAATCTGTCCTGGAAGTGCGTGGCCTTGCCGATGTAGAAGAGCGATCGGTGGGGAGACCAAATCATGTAGACAACGTGGGATGCTACCAAAAGATGGGCCTGAGGCGGCCAAGCGCTGCCAGGCAGAGTGGTTGCCAGAGCACGGAGCTTCGCGTGACAACGCCGTGAAGACGACATAGGAAAATGGCCGGACAGCATCATTGACATGCTGTGAATCTGGAAAACCGCACGCCAGGGTAACGGATCCCCGGAGTTATACAGGGAGGACTTCAAATCACGGAGAAAGGCAAGCATTGCTTCAAGGTCAGCTCTCTTGGCCGGGGGTCTTGGGAGGCACGGCATGCTGTCACTGCGCACATCCCAAAAGCCACCAGCTGACCGTGCGTTGGGCCGTAGTCAAGACTCATGATGGTCGCAGCGAGCTTTCACTGCGGCCACGATGGTGCTGATCTGTGAAGCTTTGGATTCATCAAACTTTACCCCGAGCTTGGCAGAGATGCGCTTGAATTTGGCGAGGGCGGACTGGTCCTGCAACTTTTGAGAGTTTGCCTTCTTGTCAGTCCGGAGAGTCATCCGGGAGGGCAGCCTCATCGATGGCCCACTCAATGCTTCGGTAGTTTTTGCCCGGGCGCAGCCGGTCGGGATGGAAGTTCTTGAGGTCAGCAAGCGTCAGGCGATTGCTGGCTCAGGGCTGGGGAGATCTGCGTCCGATTTGGGCTTCTGCGCCATGGCGCGAATGGCCTTCTAGGGCTGCCTGGCCCTCATCCGCGGTCGACATTGCAACCTTCTGGATCATGCGGGGGAGGCTGTCCTTGCCTCGCATGTTGTAGGGGGAGCACTTGTCCAGCCGGGGGAGTGGTGAGGGGGCAGGAGGTCAGAAGATGTCCTCGACGCCCACATCCTGGACATAGGGGTCGGCTGCGGCCACGGCTGCGGTCACGACGCTGGTGCCTCCGCGACATTGAGGATGGAAAGAAGCTACCTGTCTCCCTGAAGCAGGGCACTCGGACAACAATACACTGGCTGCAGGGCGTTGATTGTCGACAATGATTGGCTGATGGGTTGAGAGTGGTTGTATGATACTCAAAGGTCGGTTGCCGACAGTGGATTAATGAGGGGGTGACATTGACAGGCACAAGACAACCGGCAGGACATCCCGTTCACGGTCCAAATCCCAGAGGTGTTGGATAGTGGTATGGATGAGGAAATGTGTGGCCATTGTGGCAATGAAAAGTTGAAAAGCTGAATCATTGAGGGTTGCCCACCCCGTACTGTGCGCAGGGACTTCAAAGGCACACATCCCGCCTCCCCCTCGGGCCGCACGTACTGCACCGAGGGGTTGTGGGGGTTTGAAGGTGGCATTGCGCCACTGAAAGGTTGATATTGGCAATGACGCCAATGACTTCAGAAAGCTGCAAGAAAGGCAGCAAAAGCTGCAAGAAAACGGTCCTCCAACTTGTGATCTGGATTGGTGGTTGGGAGGTTGGGTGGTTTCCCACTTACCCTCCCTCCACTAACATGGCACCTGACAGGGAGTCCCTTGAAGAGGAAAGTGATCTTCCAGGTATCCTCTCCCAAGTGCTATGTCAGTGGGAGGAAGGGCATCCTCTACAAACAAGGGTTCCAAGCCCGACACCACCCATCCAAGCCACCAATTTGAGGAGCAAAAAACCAAAACCGCCCAGCGAAGGCCGGAGGCCTGGAGCTGGGCCTGTAGCTGGGCCGCCTGCAGCAGCTGCGCCTGACACGGGACAGGCATCCGCAAGTCACTCGGGTGGCCATGGGTCAAAACCCCAGTTAGCCCCCAGTGAACATCCCAATCCCCACTAAAATTGACTAAAATGAGTGGTGCACCCACCCCAAAACGGCACCATTGGTTTGACCCACAGCCAAGTCTCTGTGGAACTCAGAATGTTGACCCAGGAATAAACCCGTCCCACTTTTGGGGGAATGTAAAGTGGTCTGAATCCCCACTGAAAGGGGGCACCCCCCAATAAAAATCAACCAGGGGTTTATTATCCGGGGTTAACATTACTGCGGATGGTTGCGACATGAAACCATGGTTGAAACCAGAACGTTCCTTGGTATTTACATCATCCTTCCAGGGCTTCTTGGTGTCTTAGGCGGTGCAGGATTGCGCCCATCCACGGTACACACACGCATGTCACGGCAAACACGGTATATCCGCAAGCTTGGCAAGAAAAAGGGAGGATATCGGATATCAAGACCCCTGCAAAACGTAGGGCAATTTCTTTGGATTCATTCGCGACAACGCAGGCAGTCCGCCCAAGAAAAAGGGAGTCTCAGGCCAACAAAAGGGGTGTGTGTGTGTGTGTGTGTGTGGACTTGAAGTATCTCTAGCAGCCTATCACACGAAAAAGCCGCGGATAGCTCTTTCTGAGCTGTTGAAGTTGTGACGGCACCCCCAACGCCAACACCCTTCACTCTTACGAGCTCTCCGTTGGCACAATGTCTGGAGTTCCCAGTCTCAGCACACCCAAGGCCGGGCGCTGCTCAACTAGCTGGTGATGTCTGGTTGTGTCTTGTGGGATTTCTTGTGGCAGCATAAAAGGGGCTTCCCAGAAAAGGCAAGAAACGACACCCGGCGTCATCCAGTCATCCTGGACTTGAAGGGAATCTCGTCGTTTGGCCAGGCAACTGGTCGCAGGAATGGGCTAACCTCCTGTTGAAACAAGCTTGTCTAAGGCTCCACGGGCTCAACCACGTCCCAAGGTGACGTACCCTTTGCCATCGGAAAGACGATAAGAGCAGCTGACCAGGCCCGACGCGCAGTGAGACCTACAGTGTCACCCTCAGCGCCAGGATGCCTGTGGCACAGTCCGGAGATGGATGGGGAGATTCTGCCGGCTGGGCGATTTAACTCGGTACATGCTTTGAACTTGTCCACAAAGTGACCCATATTCGAGACCAAAGGTGCTTCTTGAAGATGGACCCACGGCTCCCCACAACTTCCTGCATGACTTGGTAGCTAACCCGCAAAGTGTGAAATCACATCGCGGGGGGCCCACTTCTGGCTCCAAAACGCGTTGGCAGTGTCTAGCCCAGGTTCCTGCACCCAAAAAACAGTATTCAGCAGAAGGACCACCCCTTAGTGCTGCAGTGGTTCCGTATACTTCGGTTCTCCACATCACCCCGCCAAAGGAAACTCGCTTTACATTGGCCCAAAGGTGATGCCAAAAGAACATCACGTGGTAAAGATAGCGAACCCTGCGTGCCCACAAGCTTATGAGAACCTTGGAAACCTCTGGATGCACAAAAGTCACTGCTTCTGCCTCAGCCGCCTGACCAGAAACTCTGCTCCCCACAAAGCCAGCGCCTGGCAGCATCCATCTGGACTCCAGATATGAAATTCCGGAAAGTGTCAAAGCAGAACCTATGGCTGAAGGGCCTCCAATGCCAACAAGTGAAGCAGGAACAATGAAGACAAATGGAAAGGGACTCTCTTGCACAGCGAAAACCTCTTGGAAGCAAATGACAGAATTCCTGTCAGGAGTTAGGGCAAAAACTGACAAGGACTCACTGAGCACAAAGCAGCGGCCAAACATGGGAAGGTCCACCTGGCTTTTCTGTCTTTGCTCCCACGCACCCTCCGCCCCCTTCCCCGCCCACTTTTGGCCAGCGCCCCTCCCCCACGCGCCTTGGGGACAGCTTCACCTAGGCGTCTGACGAAAGGCCTTTCCCCAGGATCAGCATTGTTGGTTTGGATCGGTGGTTTGGAGCTGAAGGTTGTTGTTCCTCTCCCTCTCCAAGGGTTTACACTTCTAAATCACCACTCCAGACTGGAAACCAGCAACTGAGAAGAGCCTGACAGGAAGGCTCGTGGAACGCAATGGCAAATGCGGTGTTTTGTTCGAAAAATACAGCAAGCAAGCAACCCGTTCCAATGTCCTCCAACAAAACATTCCCACCAACCGCCAAACCCCCAAACCCCAAACTTCCATCCCCCGCCGCACATCCCGCGAGCACAAGGGAACTCTCACGTGCGCCCGACTGTCGTACCTGTTTTCACGCTGAGCCTGTTGCTCCACGGCCCACGTTCTCTGGCCCAGGTTCATGGACAGCGCCCAGCATTCTGACCCGTTGAGCTGCTCTCTGCTTTCTCCCTACAACTCTCCCCATGAATTAGCGCGAGCTTCTGCAGAAAAATCGGGCTGCCAAAGAGCCAAAGCCGGCAACCACAAACGGTGCCTCAGCAAGGCTCTGAGCACTAAGAGAGTGCTATCCTTTGAAGGTTCGACAAAAGTGGGGGAGTGTAACCGTGTAACAAATGCCTGGCCTGCCAAATAGAACGAATCAAGAATACAAAGGGATGCCACCTGTTGAGCAATTAGAGGGAATTGCAAATCCAAAGCCCTTTCCTGTGAACGGGTGAACGGGACGAGGGCCGAGGGCTCTCCAAGAAATCTGGTGCCATGTCAGAATTGGTCCCGCATATGAGGCGGGAGCCCAGGTGTGCAGGCTAGAGATGCCAGAAGAATTGTGTACAGACCTGTGTTTGGGGCGCGTTTTCTTTCTTCTATTTTTTGACACGCACTCGAAGAAAGGGCATGCCAGACTCCCTCTTTGGAGCCTGTGGATGTTGCAGAACGCCGGCCCCAGAACCCCGACGCTCCCCTTCACACGGGTCTGAAATGGCAAGCGGGATTAAAACCAAGGTGCGCGAGATGGCTAGAAACGCCTCTGCACGGCCACTCATGCACTCATGCAAATGTCCAGGTACAAAAACTCCCAGTGGCTGCAATAGCTTTCCGCACCTAGCCCTGGCTGATCAGCTTGGGCTCGTTTGGCGAGCTTCTGGCACTCGGCCGTTCACGGGATTGCCCGTTCTGGGAGCCATGTGCATTGCACCGAAGTCCCCTCAGCCCAGCCCGATTCATCAGGCACACGGCAGTGCGAGCTGAGGGCGCCAGCAAAATAGACAGTTGTCAGCATGGGAAAACCAAGAAAACCAGCAAAAGACACCACGGAAAACAAAGGGAGCGAGCCCCCTGCAATCTGACGCTCCCATTCCCTCGCCAAGCAAGAGTGGCTGGGCATGGCTGGCACACTGTCGAGCCAGCACTTTGCTCGTGGCCCCTCCCTCCAGCTTGGCCAGGCAAAAATTTAAAAGAAGCCTAATCCAACAACCAGGGTATCATTCCGGAGCCTGTCTGGTGAGGCTATACCCGGGATGATTTCAATGCCTGCCCCCTCTTCCTTAGTCGCTTGCCTCATTCCTCCACTCAAGGTGCTGCATTGAAGATCATCACCCGTGCATGCTGCTGTCAGCCCACAAAGCCTTACGCGGGGATGCTTTATCATGAGTAAACTGTTCAGCACGAGTTGTCCGCAAAATGATGTAGTCGTTCTTGTTGGCCAGTCTGACAGTGTCACTTGAACTTACCGCCACCTCTCATCTTCTAAAGGAAATCGTGCTTTCTACTTGAGACAGATTTCAGGGTCGTAGTTCCCATAGGTTGGGAAACGACAGGACCTTGAATCTTAGGGTGGAATATTGGCCCTATGAGCTCGTCTTGGGCCCATCTTGCAAACATATAGTCGCCAAGACTCTGCCAATCCTAGGCTTTCAAGCTTGAGATCCTGGCCCTTTTCACTGTTTTCTTCTGTTGTTTTTTTGACTTTTTGGCGCCCCAGTAGATAAAGGCCAGATGCCAAGCCCAATCAACGTCGACTTTACCGGAGAGGGGTCGGGCGCTGTGCAAAAGACGGGGCCGGTGACTCACTCCAGGCGCAAGGACGAAAAAGCATCTGCCACAAGCTGCACGCTTGCCTGTGGCTGCCGTGGGCAGAAGGGCCCCTGGTGGAATCGAAAAAGCAAAAGGAAATCCACGTGTAGAAAACTCGGTTGCTTTCTGCTCCCCTGCTAAAAGCTTAACTTTTAGTGGTTTAATGGAAAACCCGTTTGTTGGCAAAAAGTGAAAGTCCTAACATCCAAGCAAATGCACCAAAGAAAATAGGCTGGCTGTCCAAGCACGAGCCCCCTCTTCGAAGGGAGAAAACTAACCTTGAAAAAGGTCAAATAAGCACAACTGAATATTCTTCCTGAAATCATTCATCCTGCAAAGAATCTATGACGGAAACGGTCCTCCTGGTCTTCGTTTCTTTCTTCCCCCTTCGTTAATGTTTGGTGGGCACTCTTGAGTGTCCTGCTTGAGGCTTCAGTACGGGAGCTGCCACATATTGTCAACGTATACACGCGCAAGCCTATGCTTCCGCAAACATGCAAGCAAAAAAAGATGTTGTTTGGATTTTCTGAGCCTGCTTTGATCAAGATCAAAAAAAAAAGAAAAGAAAAGCATTAGATTACAAACGCAGAAGTCATCATGTGCACTAGAAATTTTTAGATGTACAATGCGCAGTGTAATGCATTGCAGTCACTTAAGATCGATGGAACCTGGAAGGCTCATGGGTGAGCAACGAGCGGTATTGGCTCCTTTTTCGCCTGTGCAAACTCCATGCTCCGAGCTGTTGCTCGCTTTGCTGCCGCAACCTCCCCTTTCCCCCGGCCCCCCCCCCCCACCAAACTGCCCCAGCCCAGGCCAGCAAAGCCAGGCCGCTGCTGCATCCTCGGTGCGCGCAGTGCCCATGTGAGTCGCGAGGCCGATGAGGTTGGAGAGGTTCATCCGACGCAGGGACTTGGTGAGGTTACCTCAGTCGACACGAGGCAATCCTCCGAGTGTGGGCTGAGGGCGCCTCTCGCTTGCGAGGCGCGCCCATGCAGGGACCTTGAAATAGAGGGTTGTCCGTCCGTTTACAAAGGGCACTGCGGGGAAGCGGTTGTTGCGCAGCGCATCTCTCATATACTCTGAAGCGGCAGTGAATCATGAAATCCAGCCTGGCAACCCTTCCCTTGATACCAAACTGGGCCACACCTGTGATACTTTGTCATGTTCCGGGGGGAGATCTTGGTACAGAACGCGGCCCTATTCCACAGCGAGTTGCCGCTCAAACCGCGCATGTGTCCGAGGCCCACACGCACATCCCGCTCGAGGATCCAGGCCGGCATCGGCGGACATTCGGCGGCCCCCTCCTCAAGTTGGCGCGGACGTCTGCCATACCGAGAGAACCGCTGCGGGGTCTTTTAAAGTTATGAGGCTGAGCTGCAGCCGAACACTGGAAATCAAGTCTCGAAATTAATGTCCACAGGAACGTCTAAACACTCCAAAGAAATGGCATCCTAGGCTACACTGACTCTGCCAAAATGCATCTTGGGCAAGCACGAATTTCCTGACATGTGTTTGAGAAAGTGTCCAAGCTTCACTCTCACCGAGTAGCCCTCCAAAGATGCATGTTTGAAGGCTTTACCAGCCGAATATGCAACTTAGCTTGTACATATGCATTTTCCCTAGTCCTCGAGAAGCCCTTCAAACATGCATTTTTCAAGGGGTCCTCGGCTCAAAAATGCATATGTGGCTTGTAACAATGCATTTTCCAAGGTTCATTGAAGGCTTCGGCAATTCAACTATGCAATGTTAGCTAGTAAATATGCATTTTCTCAGGCTTCCGAGAAGCCCTTCAAAAATGAATCTTTCAGGGGGTCCCCGGCTCAAAAATGCATATGTAGCTTGTAAAATGGAATGTTGAAGGGGTTCGCCAACCCCAAAATGGAATTTTACCTTCTTCCAAGACACTCTGAAACAATGCATTTAGCTAATATGCATTTTTGGGCTCGGGAGCTTTTCAAACACGCATTTTGGAGGGAGGAGGCATATGCCATATGGAATTGTTTATCAAGAATGCAGATGCTTGAGTTGACGCGATTTCTCCAACTTGCGCCACACTGGCCAGCCTCAAGGCACCCTCGCTCCAATCACGGAGGCTGGCAAGCGCCGGACTCTAGACGTCGCCGACTTTGCTTCGGGGAAATCCGTCCACTTCCCTTCGGAATCCCAAAACCAAAGGAGCCAAGTTCCCTCCTCCAGGCGTTCTAGGAGCTCATCCGCAAGGGACCCCAGCTCCTGGGCCTGCGCATCCCGCCACCAAAATCACCGCAGGCGTAGGGGCGGCTCAAACCAGGGGGTTTCCCTGCCTTCTCGTGTCGAGAGGAATTGGCTTACCCGGGAATCACAGAAAAAAACAAAAAACAAAGCACTGCCACCCAAGCTCTAGACGCGCGGCTCGAAGCCTGCGACAAAAGGCGTACTTCATATATACGTTTCACTTCCCTTACAACAACTGAAAGGGGCTCAGTATCTGGGTATTTGTCAAAAATAGGGGTCCCCTAAAATGCGTGGGCCTTTTTTTTGGCTTCCCCTAAAATGCCTGGCCCAACATTTTCAGAAACCCCAACTTGAGAAACCACACCCCTTGGACCGCTGGACCGCCGGCCTTGGTGCGGCAGTAGGGCAGCACCAGCGCCAGCAGTTCCCGGCGGCTCAGCTGCTGCATGATGCCCCGCTGCCTGCGGGCTCCAAAACCGCGAGCCCAGTGAAGGCACGGTGGGATGGGAAGGGGGCGAGGGGCGACCCCGAAAACCAGTTGTATGGACGAAACCACTGTTCTTGGTTGGGTCTCGTGTTCGCTTCCATGCGAAGGCAGATGGACTGTTAGGATGCGGCAAGCGGTTTTTTCAGCTTGGTTTGCTTCAGAGTTGGCTTGTGCGTGCGGAGGGGGCCAAGGCCAACCGAAAAGAACCAGGAAGGAAGCCGACAGCAAATCGAAAAAGAGGTGCACAGAACAACAAGCAACTTCCAAACCAGTTGCTTCCGCCGCTTGCTCCAGTTAAGAAATCGACGATCCACCCCTCGCCCAGTTAAGATCCAGTTGTGCCAGGACCTAAGGCCCCCTCGTTTTCTCATTTTGCGTTCGATCTAGCTGAGCCGCCAAAGGCCCCACGGAGCTGTTTTGGAGCCCCAAAATCATTCAATGTCTGGGGTGTCAAGCGTTGAAACTTGTATTTGGTCCCAGGCATCAATCAAAGACCACCGCATACAACTTCTAAAGTCCCAAGGTTTTGTCAGTCACCACGAACTCCTTCTCCCCCCCCCCCAAACGCGCCTCTTGTCCAGCTTCGGAGCCTTCTCCACATGGTCCATGTGGCAGTAGTTGCAGGCGCTGCCGCTCTTGCATTCCCCGGCCGCCAGGTAGATACAGGCCCTTCGGCACAGCTCGGGGTGGCCCAGGCTGCCAGAGCTCGGGGCCTGGCGAACTTTGTGCTTGCGTCTGAACAACTGGAGGTGCAGGGGGCCTTGAAACCAGAAGTTTTGCTGGTGCCCCACCTGGGCGTCGGCGTGAAAGTCAGCCTGCGTGACATCCGAGCCAGTGGTGCTCAGCGATGAGCCAGTGGTGCTCAGCGATGCCAGGCTTCCGCAGCCGCCAAAGAAGAGGGAACACACGTAGACCTGAGGTCATTTCATGCTCAGCTGCCGCACAATCCACAAAGAATTCACCACGCCCGTGCGCAGGAAAATAGTTTCCAAAAGGCGTCTGCGCAGGATGATTGAAAGATACGTGCAAAATACACAAAGCTGGTACTTGGTGTGATCGTTTTGGATGACCCAAATTGCATCTCATCAAAGCAGTGCTTTTTCCCCCCAAGGCCGCCTGCATCTCCGCCTCTTCTTGCTTCGCCGGCGTCCATTCGGCCGCCCGGTTTGCAAGGGGTGGGGCACTGCTGGCGCGGCCAGTTCGAACTGAGCGCTTCGAGACTTCCTCAGTGCAGCTATCACTTCATTGGGCCATGGTCAACAATTGTGTTCTTTTAAGTAACCAACCCCAATTTATTCAGTCAGCATGCCACCGCATCCCTTTGGCGACCGCGCATGACTGAAATTATTGCCCGTTGCCCATTCAGATGGGTGGTTTGGACGGGGCTTAAGTTTCCCTCCTCCCCTTTAAGCAAGTAAAGGGGAATGATTAGCCCAAAAGCATGTTGGCGCTATGTTTTGTCACGCTCCCGATCCTCCCACTGCGATGATAACACAAAAATGAGAGTCTTCCACGACACTCTGCAGGACTTGGCCCTGTGCAAGCGCAGCTTTGAGTTTCTCTCTGCACATTGCTTTGCACAATTGCCTTGCGCAGGTTTTGTGTGAAGGCTCTTTCCGACTGCTCTGTGCGAGCTGCTTCGCGCAAGCTGCTGTTTTGGCACTGTTGGTGCACTTGCGCTCTGCACAAGCCGCAAGTCTGCGCGTCAGTCTCTGCGAGCGCTCCGTTGCTTTGCGGAGGTTGCCCTGCACAAAGTCTCTGCGCAAGATACGCATTGCAAGTTGCTCTTTGTAAGTGCTCTGCGCAAGCTTACGCAGACTAGTACTCATGCCCAGACTATACACGCACTACGCGCGCCCAGGCTATCGTGCCCAGACTATACCCAGACTACTCGCCTCTGCGCAGGTGGCTGCGCGCAAGAAGCTCTTCGCAGATGGCTCTGCGAAAGTCTGCGCAAGTTTGCTCTGTGCAAATGAGTCTGTGCAACTGACCCAAGTTGCTGTGTGTAAGAAGCTGTGCGCAAGCTAGCTCTACGCATAGCTTTGTGCAAGTGGCTCTGCGCCAATGGCTCTGTGCAAGTTGCTCTGCGCAAGTTGCTGTGTGCAAATTGGTCCAAGGGCTCCGCACGGAAGAACCCTTCGCCATGCTTCGTGAACAAGGGATTAAAACCCAAACCACCAATACCAAGCACCAACTAAGGGTACTCAGTATCAGCAAATTGAGGGATTCCTTACGCATGCCTCCCAGGCTATTTGGCACCCGCTCCTCCACATCGATGAAGCTGTTGCGGTAGGTGAGCTGAAACATGGCCGTAAGGGAAGCCCACTGGACTGAGGGATGCAAGGGTCTGGGCCAAAAGGCGCTGCAAAACCCCGGGCCAGTCCTTGGCTCTCTCCATGTGCAATGAGTCAGTGCGGTTTCCCTTTAAAAGGTGGAAAAAGGATCCCAATGAAAGATGAATGGTTCTGGCTCTGAAGCCCCTGAGAAGGAAAGCAGGTGACTTCTGGCCGTCTCAACTCTTTTCCGCCTGGTAAAAACAAACTTCCATGGGTAAAGAAAGGCCAATCCCTGCAAGAGCCTCCTCTTTCAGAAACGCTCTTGACGAGTTGGCATCCCATCCAACATGCCCCCAAGACAAACACAATGTGCAAAATAGAGCCATGATAACAGCTCCCGCAACAAGCTTGCAACGAGCCTACCCCGCACGGGTAGAGGGTCCGGTCAGTCACGCTGGCCTATTCTGGCCCTGTGGCTGATAAACGACCCCACCCCGCAGCCAGCACCAGATGAACCATAGCCAAAGCACGCATCCTAGGAGGCAATGACCCCTTGCAATTGCCTTGGTCCTCTAAACCAGACCAGTAGCCGCCATGAACAATGTGTTTTTCTTGCCCTCCCTTGTCATCATGCTGGGCCAACAGCTCGGTTAGGTGCTGACCTTGTGACCCCGCTTCCTGGTGCTGGCAAACGGCCCCCACAAACAACTTTCGCTGAGGAGGGGCGCGCAAATTCAGGCCCAGCGGGAAACCGCGTGGTGGTTCGCAAAGCCCGTCGCGCTTGAAAAACAAGGAGGGGGCAAAACAAAGGAATCCTTTGGCCTTTCACTCATCTCAGCTCCAAAAAAGGGATGGAAGTAACAAGTCCTGGCTTCAGCTGAAATCGAATGCAAACCAAAAACCCGCTCAAAATTGGCCATGGGCTTCGCGAGCCAAAAGTGCCTGGGGGCTTCGAGTGCAGTGCCTTGCGATGATGGCGCAAGCACATGCAGTGAAAAGCTGGTATTGTCAACGTGTTCGAACATCCTGTTGGACACACACACACACAATTCTCCGCACCCATCGGTTTCCAACAGGTGTTCAAACACAAATTGCAAGGAAGGCATGGCCAGCAAGACTGAAAACTTGATCGAACAGAGCGGTGCGCCACCTAGCTTGGTCTTTGACTCACTCGAAAAAGCCGAACAGTTTTGACAGTTAGTGAGGAAACAACCACTTTCCCAAAAGGTCGTACTAAAGAGCAACCAAGCTGCCTGCATGACTCACCACAAGCAGTTCTCCCTGAGCCTTTCCAGCGCATCAGCTAGGCGCTGCGCGCTGTCCTCAGCGAACGGAAAGCATGCAGGAAAAAATCTGGCAAATCACAGGAATGTCCCATTTCAGGGAACTACACAGGTCCCATTTGTTGTCCAAAGCTCGTCAGAAGTAGTGAAGAACCAAATCGTTATATAGATGCAGCTGTGTGTCAACGGTACTCCCCTCCCTGCATGCATGCATGCATGCATGTGAGTGCTTGTGTGCTGGGAGGGTGGGTGTGGCTGTGTGGTGCGTGGTGGGTGTGGGGGGGGGGGGGGGGGGGGGGTGGAAATTTCACAAGTGCAAGCAACCATGACCAAAAAATAGAACAATTAGAGATCCAGAAAAACATCTATCCAAAATATGTTGATGATTCTAGTTGGTTAGCAGAAGTACAATATTTGGAATGATTAAACGATTTAGGAAACAAAGTGTCCAAGATTCTAGTAGACCCAAATGGTTGAAATAGTTAAGGAGGCAAAACATGGTAAAATGGTTTCAACTTTTTAAAATAGTGTCCTCTGATAATGCTTTTTTGGCACATTTGCCATTCCCCCCCACCCCCCCACCCCCCACCCCCCCCCAAAAAAGAAAAAAAGAAAAAGGGGAATTCTAGGAATTCTATTTTTACTATTTTTTCCATCAGCAACACAACAAACAGAAAACAAAATCCAGAACAACAAGCAAACAAAATAAATAATCACAACCAGCAACAAAAATATTTAATCACAGCATACAACATTAAATAATTCAAACAAGCATACCAACAAAACAGCAACACTCTAAACCATCAAAGAACCCAAACTCAAACACACACATCAACAAAAAAACAAAGCAACATACCAACAAAAAAATATCAGAAGAGTATCAAACAAAATAAAAACAAACAGCCAAAGCACGAAAAAACTGAAGAAGCATACCAAGTTCAAACAACGCACTTTGAAAGAGTCAAGCAAATTAGGAAAATTAAAATATTTCAATCTTTACAAACCATAAGTTCAGTATAATTATAACATATAAGATTTTACATGTTTTTATTATAGTATGATTATAATTTCAGTACATGATAATAATTTAATTGATTTGTCTTGCTTCTTTCATACATCATTTTAGAAATATTATTAATATCTCTCAATGTATTTTGAATATTAAACTTTTTACTTTCAATAAATAATTTGATATTTTCTTTAACATCTTCTCCTTTCTCTTGACTATAACCCAACATCCATAATATCATAAATCATGTCATATTTTCTTACTGATTTTAAGAAACTGTTTAACATAATCGTAAGGTGGTATTTTATTTACAGTTAGAAATATTAAAATCTCATCTTCTACATTTGTATTATGTCTTCCTTTTATTCTCAACAAACATTTGATTAAAACTCTCTCCAATTTCTACAATTTTCACATTCGTCTTTTTCATCTGTTGAATAATTGATAATATTATTCACTATTTGTACAATTCCATATTTTCTTTTTTGAAGTGACAACAATCATAGCATTTTTTATTGATGTAATTATTGATTTTATCACCGTTCATTTTCCTCTTATTATATTAAGGCACTATTTCTTTAAGTCATTTTTGGCTAGGGGGTTGCTGGTTTAATTTAAATGTCTTAACCTTCTTGTTATATTATAAAGCAATGTTTAATCATATTATAATTACATATTATGAATAAACAAAAATCAAATTTCAGAATTGGTAATGCTACAAATGTCAAACTTAATTTACTTAAAATATGAATAAACTGAATCACTTCTGCTTTCCATCTTCCTATTCCATCCCACCAGTATTCAACCATTCTATTTTGGGTTTGTTCCAGTCTCTGAAAACACCCTCAAAAACTACCCACTAACACACCCCCTGTTCCACACCCCCTGTTCCACAAGGGTTGTGTTGGTGTCTTTCCTGTTCTACTTTTTAGTGGCATTTACAAGGGGGTTTGACGAACACACCCCCACTAACACACCTCCTGTGGAACGAGGGTTGTGGTGATAGTTTGCTTTGCCTATTTTTGCTGGAAAAAACACCCACTAACACAACCCCTGTGGTAGTGCGACGGTCTCACTAACACACACCCTGTGTTAGTGCGATGTGTCGACCTTTTGATTTCAAAATTTGAGGACAACCCTGAGTGTCCTAAAACAAACAAACAAAAATATCACTAATCAAATCAGTAGGAATTTTGTATAACTCATCTTGTTTATGTTTGATGTATCCCTCTCCCCAACTATCCCGTTTTCCTGAAGGCAACCGTTGTGCTTTTTCAACATGTTTCCCAATCCTAATTTTCCCACAATCCCTTTTACATAATGGTCTAGGTTTCCATGATGTTATGTTCGTCCAAAGCCTTGTTCGCTTCCTATAACTCATTCCATATTTACAATAATCCACATCATAGTAGTTTAAACCACTCATAAACGGTTGTTCCTTTAATAATCCAGTCTGAGGATTTTCTAACCAGTATGTCGGATTGAAATAATCTATAATTTCAATGGTTTTTAAAACGATACTATTAGCATAATCTATTTTTCTAACCCCAGTAGTTTTAGCACGACTGTATTCGGTACAAGGAGGAGATGCCCAAATCACATCAAACTCACCCACATCAAACTGCTTATAATCCCAACTCAAAATGTCAGTATTTATATCAGCATTTTTCAAATCCAATGAAATAACATTGAAACCCATTGCTTTTGCAACAAGTCCAACACTGCCTGTCCCGCTAAACATCTCTAATAAGTTCATTATTAAAGATATTTAGATAATATTATCTATGAATAAAAATCCCTGCTTCCTCGTTAAAAACTAAAATATGTTTAGTTTTCACCGAGTAAATGCAACTTTATGAAAAAAGTTGTGTTTCCTCATCATAGTCAATTTGATAAAATGTCATAGTGGAAGACTTCGGTTCTTTAATTTCTTTGTTATTAAGTTTGTTTAAATACACTTGTTTCTTATTTTTATATTCACCATTGGTTCTACCTACTTCTTTACTTTGATAACTGTTTGTTAATGGTTTCTTCTTTTCCATTTCTTGTAAGGTTGCTAAAATATTCTTATTCTGTTCTAAAACCTTATTCAGTTTTTTAACCATCTTTTCTAATCCTTCATCCATGTAAATTAAGACTATATTATAAAACTAAACTTTTAAAACTAAATGTTGCAATTATGTTAAATCTACTCTTTGAATACTAATTTTTCATCATTTCACGTAGGGTTTTCTGTGTGTCATTATCACCATTATCGGACGGTGATGCATGCCTTCCCCATTTGATAGCAATATTATGAACATCTGTTTCTAAGTTTATACTGTCTTTAGTTTTATCAATATTCCTTTTCTTATCATTTTTACTTATTTTGAAACTTGTCGGAATACACGAACATTTACAGTTTCCTTTTGTATTTCTAATTCATTCTTCATTTCTAACATATTTTTACACATTGGGCAAGCAAACTCAATAACTGATGTTTCTTTAACAATTTCTTCTTGTTCTTCATCAGTTAAAGAAACAACTGGTTCAGTCTTATTCTTTTTCTTTCTCCCCATCTATATTAATATTTATACTTTTAATATATTGCATCACAAACTTAACTAATTCTAAAACAAAATAGCATACTTTTTGTATCTATTATCAGTTATAACAACTTGTTCTATATTCTCTACTTCATCTATTATATCAATATAATCTGAATAACTTCTATCCATATTAAGTAATAAGATGAAATAATTATTAAAATAATTATTTGAACTTATTATTTCATGCACGGTAGAATATTCGGAGGGCACAACAAGGGAGTTTCTTTGCACTGGAAAACACAAGCGAGGTTCAAGCTAATTCAAACTAATCAGTCTCAATGCTTATGATTGAAGTTGATCAAAGAGCCTGTTCTACTACGATAGACACCATTCATATCGTAGCAATGCTTTCATACAATAAATAATATTAAATTATTTTCTAAATATCTTTAATATTACTTTTATTATGCCTGATGTAAAACCAATTGATGAAATCAAATATGACTTTAAACAAAGTAAGCACGAGGTCGTCCCTAAATTGCCGATGAGAGCTATGATTGTAGGGCCGTCAGGCTCTGGAAAGAGCACCCTACTTGTATCAATGATACTTGATATTTATGGAGGTGCATACGAAAGAATTTTTATCTGGTCCCCATCTGTAAATTTGGATAGTATTTGGTTGCCAGTGAAGAAATACATTAAGGAAGGATTGAAAGTAGATACTGATAAAGAACCGTGTTGGTGGGATGAGTTCAATGTTGTAGATTTAGAAAGAGTTATAGAAACTCAAAATAAAATAATTGAATATCAGAAAAAACAAGGAATGAAGAAGTTATTTAATATATTAGTCATATTGGATGATGTATCTGATAATCCAGCAATAACAAGAAATAACAAATTGTTAAATTCTTTATTTTGTAGAGGTCGCCATAGCGGAATATCAACGCTTGTCAGTCTTCAAAAATCATCAACCGTTCCACCAATTATTAAGGTAAATATAAGTCATTTGTTTTATTATAAAGTTAGAAACTTCAAAGAGATAGAAATATTGCAAGATGAATTATCAGCAATTGTTAGAAGCGATAACTTACACGAAAGCAAGAAACTAATTTATAAAATATATGAGACCGCCACTGATGAACCGCATAGTTTTTTATATATTAACCTTTTAGAAAAGAACCCAGATAAAATGTTTATGAAAAAGTTTTCTCAATAATTGAAAATTACTAACTAAATAAAAAAATATATTAATATTATATGATATTTTATGATTTACCATTAGATATTACAAACCTTGTATTATCTTATAATTTAGGTGATGTTAGATTATTAAAAATAAAAAATAGTAATATTGTTAGAAATTATATTAATAAATTTAAACCAGTATACAAGTCTTACAAATTAAATAATGAGCAAAATTGTGAAATTGATAATATCAATATTAATAATGGTATATCATATATTTGTAATTTAAGTGACTTAGATAAATTACATCAAAAACATAAACCATTAAAATTATTAATTGAATATGAGATACTTGCTACATCTACTTCATTGAAATTTTGAAGCAAGTTCGTAATCGTACTTTAACATCAACTAATTTATTTGATATTTATTATTTTCTTAATAGAGACCTTCATGAAACTAAATTTGTGTATAGTCATAATATGGTTAATTTTATTTCATTACAAGTAAAAAAAATACTATTAAAATAATCGATGATGATAAACAAAGTATTATTAGTAAGTCTTATTCACTTTTTTAATTAATAATGTTAATAATGTTTAGTATTATTAATTCAGAACAAACTATAACTACACAAATTTAACGCTGGTAATTTATATATTAATTTGTCACATTTAGTTGTCTCCAGTTTTTCTAATCTTTCACTCATTTGCTTAATTGCTTTCAACTGTAATTTATCAATATTATTTAAATCTAAATGTTCTATATTAATATCATCAATTTTATCAATACTTGAAGTTTCAACATTACTGTTTGAATTACCCATTGTATATTATTATTTTGATTTTTCTTTTCACTATTTAGGTTACAATATAATAATAAATATTCAAAGGAAGTAAAATAGGAAACATCACCCCCCAGAAAAAAGGATTTACTATCTTATCATACTTATTTATAAATCTATCAAATCTTTCTTGTCTTCTCTCGCTTTTTAATTCTTTAATATATTCATCAAATTTAGAATGATTAAAAATACATTCTTCATTATTACATTTATCTAATGTAAATTCATTTTTATTTAACTTAGTAATTTTACAACCACAATAACATATTTTTCTCTCATACTACTATATTGAAATAATGCTTTTATTTTAACTTTCCTGTCAATGTCCATATATCTATATATATTAAGTATTTAATTATATAAATAAATTATTTAGATTTTTCTTTTTTCAATTCCTTATTTTTTTTCAAGTTTATCTATTTTATAATTTAATTCTAATACTGCTTTATGAACTAGCACGGGTAAAACTAAATAATTCAATCCTAAATAATCTCTATCTTTACATACAATATTTTCAAACTCTTTAGGAATTGCTTTTAATACTTCATCTGCGATACATCCTATATGAGTTTTACCGCCATCATTTCTATCGTGTCTCTTAAACTTCTTTGGCTTAAACTTCTTAATAATATTCATACAGTTAGATTTGACATTGTCTATGTCATATTTCAACCGCGAATCAGACGAATCAACAAACGTTCCGTTAATGGTTACTGTCGTTGCTGTTAAATCTATATTAGTTCCTGTTGATGGTTCAAGTGTATTACATAACAATTTCTTCGTTCCTAAAACTGTTACATTTTCGTTAAAAGTTGATGGAGCATTATTTGAAAAACTTTCAGTATTTACTGTTGTTCCAAATGTCTTATCAATAGATAATAAAACTGAAGGTGTACTCGAGCTATCTGAAACTCTAAACGCTGTGTTTGATGTTTTGAATATTACATCAATTGTAGATAAATTTGTTCCATCATAATAAGTTGATATTTCCGATGTTCCCATTTTAATATCAGTTCCAGTAGTCATTGAAATATTATCCAAAAATGAAACCGTTGTTAAATCAAATGATTGAATGGTATGAGTTGCTAAATATGCATTTTGAACTGCTAAATTAGTATCAACGGTTACTAATGTTCCGCCATTAGGCGCTATATGATTGCTTCTTAATGCTCCATTAGTTTTAACATAAACATCATCAGCAAATAAATTACCCATAAAACCAGGAGTAGCAGTATTAAAAGTCCATCCGCTAGAAATATTACCTGCTCCAACTATATTAGATTGAATAGCAGGGTCTCCACAGATAAACCTAATTGAAGAATTAGCATCACTATTCCTCATATCAAAAGATGAAAAAGCACTAACATATCTTTATATAATTCACAATTTGTATCAATTGTTAATTTACCATCAGTATCAATATTAACATTATCACAGTTAACAGCAGCATTTGTAGAAATATTACCTAACACATCAACATGTTTATTAAAAATAGTTTTATTAACTAATCCATCACACATAAAATATTGATTAGAAGCATTACTGACATCGCCAACACTAATAGCAACGAAATCATTATGAGCCATATATAAGCCTTCTATAGCATCATGAGTATGTCTTCGTATTGAACCATTGTTATTAAAAATCAAATATGAACCATGGTTAAGACTTATTGCTTTGTCAGTTCCCATAAATTGAACTGCGTCAGTAAATCTTGCTTGTCCAGCACAATGTAAAACATAACCATTAACTCCAACGGCACCTAAACCAAATCTATCCTTTACCCAAACTCTTCCAACATTAGCATCTCCTATTTGAGTTTCCCACTGACCCCCACTTGAACTCATCCACATTCTGCCATCTCTGTTACTATTAAATTCACGATTGAACATTTGAAAAGTCATTTGCAATCCAACATTAGGCGACGATGTGGTGCTAAACTTATTACATATTATAGAACCAGTAGTCAACATATTTAAATTACTGTGTAAAGTTGCATTATCACTAAAATTAATAGCACCTGCTACTGATTGAGCGTTAGTATCTATTTTATCTAACTTTTGTCCTAATGATGTATCCTGTGAATTATTGATAGTAATTATTGAATTAATTGTATTTGTATTTCCTGTTATTAATCCACTTAATCCATCTGATTGTAAAACATAACGAGCGTCTGAACCTGCTATATCTAAAATAGATGAACACGAAAATACACCAGATACTTGTAAATTACTTAATATTGTAGTATTATGATTTAATATTATTTTATCATTTTCAAAAGTTGAAGATTATTAATTTCTACATCTCCAAAACCTCTTTGATTTAAAAACATAGTTGCTCCACTTAAATTTCCATAAACATAACTATCAAAAAATTATTGTACATTTCAAAGAAATTATTATAATTCCAAAATTTGCTATATTGAAAATTGAAGTAGTTGTTATATTATGAATTAATGTATTATTTAATACTGATGTATCTAATTTTTCTGATAATAAATTATTCGTTGTTATTTTATTATAGTAATCTGTTTCATTAAATGAACCTCCATTCTGTAAATCTAAAATTGCAGTAATATGTGAATTTACTGTGCTATTTAATCCTGTTATTAAAATTAAATTGGAACTAATATTATGAAAATTAGTTGCCATAGTAGAATTTAAATTATTTATTAAGTTTGTATTTAATGAAATATTATTAAAAGTTGTATTAATTAAATTAGTATTTGAAGAAATATTATTAAAATTTGTATTAATTAAATTTGTATTTGAAGAAATAGTATTAAAATTAGTTGTCATAGTAGAATTTAAACTATTTATTAAACTTGTATTTAATGAAATATTATTAAAATTTGTATTTGAAGTTATTGTCAGATTACCTATTAAAAATGAATTTGAACTAATATTATTTGATAATACATTAATTTCTGTTTTGTCATATGTTTCAATTATATCTTAGAAATTAGCATTTATCGGCTCCTTTGTGTAGGTGTCTGCTTGGTCTGCTTTACTATCTAATACTGTTTGAATGTCAGATTTACTTGCGTAAAGGTCTTCTATATCATTGACTGCTCCATCTTTTACTTGCCTAATTCTATTTGCTGTAATATCGAAGATATTCATTAAGTTTTTGCTCATAATATTATATTATTAATTAGAAAGTTAATAATATCATATTTTTTATTTAATCATAAAATGTTACAGAATTTGAACGGATTTCAAGTATGCACTCATGAACCATTAGAATATAAAGTCTCTCTGACATTTTACTTTCATCATATAATGTTGAACCATCCAACGCCTTTATTTTTATTACACAATTTGAGTTTTTTTTAAATTTAAACCTGTATACGCTGCTGATTCTAATTTTTGTAAGTTAAAACCATACATAAAAGCGTGAGACCTGTAATCTTCTGCTCTAACCAACATTGGTTTATCAGAACAATGCATAAGATGGGCGTATGCTTCACGAACACCTTGAATTTCTTGACTTGGTATGACTTGATTACCGATTACTAAAGAAGCGGATAAATCATATTCTGGGGTATAAATACCTACATCATTTGTTATATTCCCTAATGGGTGATACATACGATTATACTCTTTCAACAACTCTCCATAACCTCCAACATAAGTTGTTGTTGATGGGTTTGAAAAAGAAATACACAATTTATTTAATTTAGATACATTACGGACAATTGTAGTAAATACTTCAGTTTTAGCAGATGCTGTTTGTTCTTGCATGGATTCAGTTTCAAAAGTAATAGGGAGAGAACCAGTTTCTAAATTTTTTGAATATTCTGCGTAAAGGCTATCATCGATCGTGTAGACCGTGCCTTTAAATATTGGTTTGGTCACAGACCACCCTATACTCGTATTTGTATCAGTAAAAAGTCCTGTTCTATTCACAATTGGTTTTAATACATTAGTGGTTAAATATAATTCAACTGTTATTGGACAATAAGATAAAGGTATCCAGTTTTCACAAGTCTTGAAAAATTCTAAATTTAAATCAAAATAGACATTAGCATTTTTACCTGCTTTAATTCCTCTATAATTACCATTGGTTACATTTCTAGTTACCGCTTGGGTAGTAGAAGTTCCAGTAGCATCACAAACTAAAAAACGTCCATCGTGATTGAGTAGAGTATTTCCAAAACCCAACGCTTCATCAATTCTTTTTTGTTCTGATGATTTTAATACATCTTTCATTGCGCTCGCACGAGAAAGAGAATTCAAATCACATACAATGACATCACCCATTAACACACGCACCCTATCAAAGAAACCGGCTGTATCAATTGGTCGAAGTTCGTGATTTGCTGTGTTATCAGTGTTGTTTAGAGTAAATCCTAATAATAGAGATGGTAAGGACAACCATTGATTAGGTGGTCCAGTAATGTGAAATCTAATTACTGAATTTGTATCTGCGGTATAAGTACTTACCGACAAAGGATAAAAGTTTTTACTTTCTTTTGACCGAACATAAGAACCGCCATCTTTTAATTTAAAGCGAAGGTTCTTCTCTACGAGTACATCTTCAATATCTAACGTTTCCATAACTTATATATTTAATAATAGAAAATAGAAAATATTTATATTATTCTATTATTAAATTAATGTATTTTAAAGTGTGAATAATCCACAACTTCTTTTTTAGAATTTTTATTTAATAGTTTTTTAGATTTATTTTTAATATTATTATTTTCAACCTTATAATTAGGTTCGTCTTCTACAACCTTTTTAATGTCATCATAACTGACTTTCTTTTTACGATTTATAATATTTTATATCATTATTAGGCATTATATGTTATCTGATATTATTTAATGCTTGTTGATGTTTGTTGGTTCTTTCGTGTCGCGCTTTATGCTTTATTGATAGTTCTGCATGACAAACATCACAAGTGTATTTGATATGTTTGGTCTTTTCGTAGCATCTTTTAGAAGACTCGCAACATTGTTTCTTATGTTCTTTTGAATACATTGACCTTGTCCTACCTTCAATCTTTCCATTTAAAGCGCCTAATTGTCGAATATAGTCGCCTTCTATGGCACGTAGCTGTTCATCAAAATATTTACAAAATAACCCTGATAGAAATATTCGTTTGACAACTTACGGCGCTCCTTTTGTTTCAATGTCATCTAAAAATGATGATGGTTATACTAATTTTAGAAGTATATTAGACCCAATATCAGTGGCAGACCGTGGAGCAATTACAGTAGCAACTGGAAGTTTAAACCCATTGATAAATCACGATTATAAGACTGGTTATGGCGATGCTGGTAAAGATGTTTCAAGAAGTGTTGAACCTGTAAGGGAGATTTTGTAAAAATAATACATTTAAATACAAAAACATATGTTAAGATAATACAATGGATTATTCCAAGGCAAAAATTTACAAAATCTGGAATATGATTGATAATGATATTTATATAGGTGCTACTTGTCAGACTTTATCAAGGAGAATGGCAAGTCATCGGTTTTATATGACTTCACCAAATACAATGAGTTATCCAGTATACAAGAAAATGAGAGAAGTTGGCATCCATCATTTTTACATAGAACTAATTGCAACTACAGAGTGTGAAAATGCTGATGCTGATGCTCCAAGACTATGACTAATAACTTCAGTTACATTATGGTTTTCATCAAGTATATCACTAATATCTCTATACCTTTGACTGTATGAACTGAAACCAAATGGAATTGTAATATCACTTAAAATATCATTAATATTTGATTCTATATTATTTTTACCAAAAGTCCAGCAACATATAGTTTATTGCCATCAATAAAGAAACCTTTACCATTTGTATATGCTTTGTTTAATCCTTCTGTGTCAGATAAATTATTATTGAATTAGGCTTGAATAATGGTTTTTCTTGTTGAATTTCATTAAATTTTTTTCTATACATTTCGCTATGACCTTGATGAAGCGGATTGTATGATTTTAATTGTCCTTCTTTTAAATAATATTTAAATTTCATTATATTAAATACTGATATTTTTCTAATTAATTAATATAACTATGGCAAGATTTAGAAAAATATACATTGATACACGACATAGAAATCTAAACCAAAGTGTGAGCACTTCTGACTTTGTTATAGATTTACCAGAAACAAGAAACAGGAGCAAATACAAAACTATACTTCCACGAATTATCACTACCTAATACTATTTATCCTATTGAAGAAAATGTAAATAATAGATTATATTTAACCTTAGGAGGAATATTAACAGGAGCGCCAGTATATTATTTTATTGTAGCGCCAGGTAAAGGTAGTTATGTAGGTAGTGAATTAGCAGCCGAATTACAAAATAAATTGAATACTGCTACTAATGGAACTGATGGAAATAGCGACTTTTTTAGTTGTAGTTATTCATTAAAAACAAATACTATAACTATAACTGTTAATTATGTTTCTTACTTTTTCGTAATTCATACAGATAAAGAATTGCAAGCTAACTACGGTTTTAGTATTGGTTATGACAGAAGCCACACAATGTCTATTAACAATGTTTTAGGAACACTGTTGAAAAAATCACAATTTTGCACCTGACCCTTTCGTTAGTGGTTTTGTTAATTTATTACCAATGAAAAATATTTATTTAACCAGTGATAATTTAACTAATGGAAATCAATTAGCACCTTATGGAGTTGCCCGTGTATTCAAAAAATTCCTATTACTGCTGGATTTGGAAATGCAATCTATGATAATGAGATTTTAATGAATGACGCTAATGATGTTTCAATGAGACATTTAAGACGCTTACATTTCAAATATGTTGATAGTTTTGGTAAAACTGTAGATTTACATGGGGCAGACAGTAGTTTTAGTTTAACATTTGTTGAGAGTTGAAAAGCATATAATAAATATTTTAATATAATTATTTACTATATACTAATTATATTAAAATATGTTAATATATATATATATATATTTATTATATACTAATTATATGGTTAAAGATATTGAAATGGTAGATGTAGGCAGTGAAAATAATGAAGCACCTAAAGAAGTAGAAGAAAGTAATGAAAAAAGTAAAGAAGTAGAAACTAATAATATTCTAAATGAAGAAAATAATAAAGTAGAAGAAGAAGAACGCGAACCAAAACAAGAATTAAAATCTAAAACATACTCAACTGAAAAAGTGGAGTGTCCAAGGTGTAAAAATATTTAACAAAATACACTTTCAAAAATCGCCATAACTGTAATGGAATACCAGTTAAAAAAGAAACAGACCCTAACAAAGTTGTTCGAAGTCAAATTATGCATCCTGCACAAGCAAAAGAATTTGAGAATAATGTATATGAAAAGGTTAAAGATAATATTCCAAAAGTTGGTGAACAAGAAATAGAAAGAAGAGTTGAAGAACGATTGAAAAAACATTTAGAAACAACTGCTAATAAAGCATTTGAAACTGCAAAAGACCGTTACAATAATATTAAAATGGAACGAGATAAAAAAAAATAAACAGAAAATTAGCAATGTAGCAAATAAAATTATTTGATAAATATATTTATAATCTAATTATTATTATAATGATTATTGATAAGAAACAATTGCTTATGCGTCGTAGAGAAATTTGTGACAACGTTGTAAATAGAATAACAGAACCGCAAAATAAAGACAAACCGAATATCAGTGATGTTTTTGATAGAAAAGCAGTTTTTGAAACAAACAATCCAAAAAAGAAGAATAAATATAAATCAACTCAACATTACTATTATGAAGGAGACAACAAGGCACACCAACCTAATTACACATACTTGAAAGAATTACAAGAACAATTAGAACGTCATAGCGCTAAAAAAGATTATGCTGTATTTCAAAATAAAAGAAGATATATGGAAGAAGCACAGGCGTATTTTAATGAAATCCAAAGGTTGGAAAATGAAAAATTGAGACATCATCCATCAAGTGAAACAGGTAAATCCTATTCAGAAATGATTAAGAAGAAAAAAGTAATAATCAATCAATTAATACAAGATTTTAATTTTGAATAAATTAACTAAATTATATTAGATTAAAAAAATATAATCTAATTAATTTTATATACTAATGAGATTAGACAATGCCCAGATGAAAACACTAAAATCTCAATTAAGATTAAGACCGTCTTATAATGAACTGATAAAGGAAATTACAAAGGAAGAATATAAAAATAAGAATATAAGAGATGTAATAGACAGAAACGCTTATTATTTTCGTGATAGTCCATTAGGAACAGTGCATGATAATAATACAGTAGATTTGAGACAACAACACTTTCATAAAATGTTGGATGGGGAAAATCATACAGAACATTTTGATATAGCGAAGGACGATGAAATGGATGATTTAAGAGAAGGAGCAATGCAAACACTAGCTACCACAATGGACGATGCCGAGGAACAACACGAACAGCAAATTAGTCAAGTTTCAAAAAGAGTTAGTTGCAAACAAATAGCAGACCTACACGAACGAGCACAGCGAGCAAGACAGTTAGAAGGACAAGAGGGGAGAAGACCAAGTATCCAGTCAATGATGACCGCAAAATCAAACGACTCTGAAGACTTACCACCGCTGGAAGAAATAACCACTGAAAGAATGACAGCAGAAGCCGCATCAAAAGAATATGTTAAAGGCCTTGTACATCGTCAATCAAAAGATGTAGCAAGGAAAGTGGCATCATCATTTGTCAAACAAATTACTGAAAATAAAGCAAAAGAGTTGGAAGAAAGAAGAGAACAAACAAGGGACAGCGCTGACAGTTCATCCACAGTCCAACAAAGACAAACAAGAACACATAAGGAAACCATTGACTATTCAACTGATATAAACCATTGGAGAGGAAGCACAGTAAAAGAAGAAGACTTATTATTTCAATTACATTTAAGAGGAGCAGGACTTACCGAAGAACAGGAACTACAATATTCAAACACAAAGAAAAAGGGGAAAGGTAAAAAAGAAACCGGTAGAACTTAGTTAGTTGGACTGGTGGGGAAACTCATAAACAGTGGAAAATGGACGACGAAAGTAAATGATGAATTGCTAAGGAAAAGAATGGAAGATTGGAGAGTTATGAAAGGAAAAGGTAAAGCAACAAAGGGTTAAAACATCTTTGTTATATATTTTATCAATAATTATATAAAATGATTAAAAACCACAAGCAAGAGTTAAGGAAACGCCCTACTTATGATGAAATGCTTAAACAAGCAATCACAAGCAAAATGAAAACAACAGTTATATTGAATAAATATAAAAAAGATATGTTATTGAATAATTTTGATTTTGATAAAATGGATTTAATGAATTATAAAAATAACGAAGGATATATGAACGGGCAACACAAACAGACCTACCAAATGATAAAGCGACACAAACTTATAATTTTGATGATATGACAAAACTATTAGGCGGTTCTTCAAAGAGTTTCAAAAGCAAACTGATAACCAAGGCTGAAGCAGAAGCATTAGCATTTACATATGACCCTGATTTATATGATGACGACGATGATGATGATGATGATAAAAAGGATGACTATATTGATAAATATAGAAAGAAATTATTTATATTGATGAGGATTATACAATTTATGTTGAGGTCAGGTTTTAGTATAAGACAAATAGTAGCACATTTAACATACCACACTACAATAACCACAATTCAAGGTTCAGAGTTATTAGTTAATTTAACAATGAATTCATTAGTAACATCATACGATATAGCAACTGCTATAATGAATTGGTTGAATACAAATGTTAGTGAAGAAGTTGAGTTAAATACATCCCCGCCTGTTAGCGTTAATAATTCCCCACCTATCACTGTTAATAGTTCTTCAACGCATACTGTTAATTCATCATCTTCATCAGAAGAAAATGCTAATTATGAAATAGCACCGTTGACTGACATTCCTGTCCCTACTGATGCTGAAAGTGAACGTGAAGAGAAGGATAAAGATAAGAATCAAGAAACACACTAAAATAATAATAATAATAATAATAAACAATAAAAAAAAATAAAATAAATAACGATAAGAAAATAAAATAAACCATGATAAAAAGAAAAAATAAAAAAAAAATGGAAAATAGAATAAAAATTAAAATACCAGAATTTGTAAAAATGCCTTAAAGAAATAACAACTTTATTATATAAGATAAATGCCATTCTATAGCAGACACTCAGATGATGGAAGCGATAGATTGTTAGGAGGAATACATGATGAAGATGATTATAATGACTTTATGAATATGTTATTTATGAATACTAGTTTTGCTGATGACATTGAAAGACATTATAAAAGTTCAGATGCTGATGTGTTGCCAAGTCCTACTGATAGCGAAGAAACAAAAGAAAATAAAGAGAAACAATATCAAAAGGATTATCATAAAAAATACTTTCAAGAAAAACTGATATAAAACTGATATTCTTTCAAGAAAAAAAAAGTGCCAGAGTACTAAAAGTAAAGTCTAATTTGATAATATTAATTTAATTTAAATTTAATTAATATAATCCAATTTCAATATATGAGTAAACTAAGTAAAGAACAAATATTAAGCAATCTGTATTATGACCTTGAGACAGGATATGGTTCTAAACAAAGCTTATACAATCAAGCAAAAGAGAAAGGAGCAAGTGTAACATTAGAAGAAGTGGCAAAGTGGTTGAAGAAGCAACCTAACAAGCAAGTAAAACCGTATCAGAATTATAACACTTTCTTAGTGCCTTATGCCAGAGCAGAATTTCAAATAGATATTATGGATATGAAAATATTTAAGAAAGAAGATGAAGAACGCTATGCATTGATTGTAATAGATGCTTTCAGTAAATTAGGTTTTGTGTATCCAATGTTTCAAAGAGACAGTCCAAATGCTTTGAAAGGGTTGAAAGAAGCATTTAAAGTTATGGGCGAGCCTGTGGAAATCTTTTCTGATGATGATGGAGCATTTAAAGCAGAAGTAAAGAAATATTTAGATGATTTAGGTATAGTACATAAAACAACGCTAACACATGTCAATATTGTGGAGAGATTTATTAGAACGATGAAAAAAGGAATAGGAGACAGGATGCACTTTACTAGAAACCTACATTGAAGAAATATAATAGCGCTATTCACTCATCAACTGGAATGAAACCAAGTGAAGCGCATGATGATGACAACAGAGCAAATGTAAAAGCAAACCTTACACTGAAGCAAAAGCATATGAAAAATACCCTAAATTATCAGTTTCGGACACAGTGAAAAAACCAAAAAGGAAAAGGTAATTATACATCGAGGAAAGAGACCAACCCAAAGTGGACAGAAAGGAGATACAAAATAGAAAGGATAGAAAAAGATATAACATTACAAACATACTATGTCTTGGAAGGATTGAAGAAACATTAATTGCGTCATGAATTATTGTTAATTGAAAATTAAACATAATAATTTATACTAACCTTTGATTAGTTATTTCGTTCTTAGAATTTTGTGACTTTAACAAAGACTTAAAGAGAAAACCATAAATTAAATTATATAGTTAATAATATGAATAGAGATTTACCGCCAGATGAAAACACTAAAATAGTTAAGTATCTTCTTAAAGAAATTTAGGAGATTACAAATTAAATAATGAAGGAAAAAAACTTAAAACCATAATTATAGGAAACAACCAGTATAGATATAATCCAGAAAAACCAATAAGCAATAGATTGAGTAAGAGACTTGAAGCAGTAAAGAAAACTAATGACTACAAAGCAAATCAAATCAGAGAAAGAGTAGGAGCAAGAACGGTTTTAAAACATGCTATTAAGAAAAAAAAAGCAGTAACAACAGAAGAAAGAAGCGCCTTTAGAGCATATGCTAACGCCTACACAATTTCAAACATTCATTTAAAAGAGTTGAACGGATTGACTTATTTTAATTATCAATTTGACAAACTTAATGAATACTTGAAAGAGAATAGAGGAATGAAACTGAATGCTACAATAAATATGAAAGTTATGAACTTATTTGATGAGGAGAGAAACGTAACAGTTAAGACAAGGCCGTACACTATTGTAAATGAAGAGGATTTAAGGAATGCTTTGAAAAGAATGAGGCCTGATGTTGAAACAAGAATTTTAGATTTGGCTTTGTATCAGTCAGGATTAATAATTAGCAATATTAATAATATTCATATCATGTATAATAAATACAATCCGACTAGAGCAGG
Source organism: Effrenium voratum (assembly GCA_963377175.1). Lineage (NCBI taxonomy): Eukaryota > Dinophyceae > Suessiales > Symbiodiniaceae > Effrenium > Effrenium voratum. Next base: position 37,331 of record CAUJNA010000324.1, on the reverse strand, counting down.
TAAATATATCGAACTTCCAGAATGGATTAAAAAGCAAAAGGCATGTATCAATATTAAAATCAAGATGACAAGTGCTTTAAATCTTCTATTGAGTGTGGATATTGTAAAATTTGTGATAAAGCACACCCTGAAAAGATGTTTCACTACAAGAAAATAGAAAGTGATTTGATTTTTGATGGTGTGAGTTTTCCTGCTAATAATATTGATATAGATATATTTGAAGAAAATAATAAATCAATATCCGTTAATGTTTATGAAATTGATGATAATGAACAAATTGTTATTACTAGAAATTGAAAAATACAGATGCTTCTTTTCATTCTGGTTTGTTAAGAGTTGATGATGAGGATTGCAGTCATTATGTGTCAATAAAAAGTTTGAGCAGACTTACTAATAATCAAAAAAGTAATCATAATGGCAAGTCCTATTTTTGTTAATATTGTAATCATGGATTTAGAAATGAAGAATTACTAAATAAACATTATGATAGTGGATGTATGGAAGTTGACGGACAGCAGATAGTAATGCCTAAGCCTTATGAGAAAGTGAGTTTTAAGCATCACTTCAAAAAGTTAAGATGTCCTTTTGTTGTATATGCTGATTTTGAATGTTTGACAGAGGAACTGAAAAAACCTGATGAAGATGAAGATAAAAACACTTTTTCTTATCAAGAGCATAAACCATGTGGTTTTATGCTTAATATGGTTAATGCTGTTGATAATACAAACTATGACTTTATGTATCGCGGTAAAGATGCTGTTGATGTGTTTTGTCAAAAACTTAATGAGATTAGGGCAGAAGTAAAGGAGAAGATGGGAGAAAACAAAAAAATAGACATGGCCGATGAAGACAAAGAAGATTTTAAAAATGCTAAAAACTGCTTTATTTGTGGAGATAAGTTTAGAATGAACTATAAGAATGCCAAGGAAGCAGAGAAATATAGAAAAGTGAGAGACCATTGTCATTTTACAGGTAAGTATAGAGGTTGTGCTCATAATGTTTGCAACCTTAATTTTTGTAATAGATTTTTTAAAATTCCTGTATTCTTCCATAACATGAAAAATTATGATGGTCATTTGATTATTCAAAATGCGGATAAATTAAGTAACAACAATAAAATAGGTGTCATCGTTCAGAACAGTGAAAAATTTATTAATATCAGTTTTGAAAGCTTGAGTGTTAAAGACACTTTTGGGTTTTTAACTGCTTCATTAGATAAGTTAGTTTCAATGAGTAAGTATGATAATACAGATGAAGAAGATAAAAGTAAATGGTTATTGCGTGAAAACTGGAAAGAAAATTTTAGGTTCAGTAGCAAAAATGATGTGATTAAGAGTCAGAAATGTCTAGATTTGCTGACTGATAAAGGTGTTTATCCTTATGACTACATGAATTCATTTGATAAATTGATAATGAGCAATTACCGAGAAAGGACGATTTTTATAGTCAGTTGAGTGAGGAAGGTATAAGTGATAACGACTATGAAATGGCAAAAATTATATGGAAGCATTTCAACATTAAGAATATGGGTGAATACCATGATTTATATTTGAAAACTGATGTATTATTATTGACTGATATTTTCGAAAATTTTAGAGATGTGTGTATGAAATATTATGGATTGGACCCTGCTTATTATTATACATTGCCTAACTTTGCTTTTGATGCTATGCTTAAAATGACTGGTGTAGAGATTGATTTAATATATGACCAAGAAATGTATGAAATGATAGAAGCGGGACTTAGAGGAGGGATGTGTATGGTTTCTACTAAAAAGGTTGAAGCAAATAATAAATACATGGGAGAAGATTATGATAAAAAGAAAGAAAGTAGTTATATTAACTATTTAGACGCTAATAATTTGTACGGGTTAAGCATGATACAAAAACTGCCATATAAAAATCTAAAATGGAATGATACATTAACACAAGAAGACATAATTAATTATAAGAATAATAATATTGGATATATTCTAGAAGTGGATTTAGAATATCCTAGAGAATTACACGATTTACACAATGACTATCCAATGGCACCTGAGGTTATGAATGTTAAAGCCAACATGCTGTCAGATAAACAAATTGAAATTTATGAATTTTTAAATCATAAAAAACCTACGGATGAGAAAACAAATAAATTAGTATTGAATTTACATGATAAAGAAAAATATGTAATCCATATAAGAACCTTACAATTTTATTTGAAGCAGGGGTTAAAACTTAAGAAAATTCATAGAGCAATTAAATTTGAACAAAAAGAAGTTTTAAAACCGTACATTGAGTTTAACACAGAGAAGAGGAAGAATGCTAGAAATGATTTTGAGAAAGATGTTTATAAATTGGTGAACAATGCCATATTTGGAAAAACAATGGAGGATAAGCGAAAACATTTAGACTTTGAAGTTGTGAGTGATGAAACTAGATATATGAAGTGCGTAAGTAATCCTAACTTCAAACATAGTCATATCATTATTGAAAATTTGGTTGGAGTTGAAAAGCAAAAAACAAAGTTGAAACTAGACAAACCTATATTTATTGGGATGAGCATTTTAGATTTGAGTAAGCAACACATGTCTAAATTTTATTATGACGTTATGAAACCTAAATATGGAGATAATATTAAAATGGTATATACTGATACTGATAGTTTTGTATTTCATACTAAAACCAATGACATTTATGAAGACCTGAATACAATTAAAAAAGAAATAGATTTTTCAGATTATCCTAAGGAACATAAATGTTATGATGAGAATAACAAGAAAGTATTAGGTAAATTTAAGGATGAATTAAAAAGTATAATAATAACAGGGTTTATAGCCCTTCGTCCTAAATGCTACGCGTACTCAGTTTATGGTGATGAAAAAGAATATAAGAAATGTAAGGGCGTAGCAAAAGGCACAGTAAGACGTCAAATGAAATATGAAGAGTTTGAGACGGTTTTAAAAACTAATGAGGTTATACATGAGTCATTTAATAGTATTAGAAGTAAAAACCACATAACTTTTAGTATAACAACTAAAAAATTTGCTCTTAGTAGTTATGAAAAAATATTGGATAGATAGTATAAACTCACTTGCTTACGGCCATTATAAAACAAATTCTTTACATTGTATAACTTATTACCTGCTAATCTGTGTAATAAAATAAGTGAATATGATGTATATTGTAATCAATGCAGTATAGCAAGAGACCTTGAAAAGTTGTTTGTTGAAGAATATAAGGATAAGGGATATACAAAGTTTCACTTACAATTGAAATTCTTTATGACATATCAAAAAACGATTTCCTGAATATTTTTCCATAAAATTACAAGAAAGTCAGTTGAAAAACAAATTGATGAGTTTTTTAATAATAAAGATTTGATTAAAAGGTTTGGAGGAGAACTAAGCATTAAACCATATAAATCATTTGCTAAAGAATTTCGTGATTTGTTTGAAGAGATTGATTGGCATTTATTAAGCAAAGATAAAATAAACGAGGTCTTGAATGAATTTAGAATAACTAAATATACTATATGGTATTACCGCAACACCAAATATAAAGTATGTCTGTTAGTTAATTTGTTCTTCTGGGAATATATTTATTCAATAATAGGAAAAGACAATATCAAATATATAGACATTGGTGATATTGATAAATATGTAGATTATCTATTTGAAGACATATTGCCTGACTGTTAATGTTGACAGTGTATTAGTAATCCCCCCCTATTAATCCGGTCCACCCGGACCCCCCCAATACTAAACAATTCATATCTCAGAAAAACCCCCCTCAATAAAAAAGAATCCAAAACAACCCCCCCCAATTAGACTGGTCCCTCCCCCAGATGGCTGCTGCTATCTCATTTTCTCCACTGCTTGTTGAAGATTGTGGACTCATGCTGCTTGCCATGCTTTCTCTGGGTGGTGTCCTGACAAGGTGCTTTGGCTCAGATGGGCTCGTGCTTTCTTCTGGTACCTTTCTCTTCCTGCTGCTGCCTTGCTTAGGGCTCTCATCTCCACCTCCTACTCTCATCTTGAAGCTTGGTGGATGCTTTTGGGCCTGCCCAAACCACAAAACAAAAAGTGTTCTCAGATGGTCGATTTCTTATTAAATCCTTTGCTAAAAAATCAAGTTTAGAAGGTTTCAAAAGGTACCCCACATTAGCCCCTTACACGCCCAATTAATAAACCCCCCCTAATTAGTGCGGTCCATCGGCCCCACCCCCCAAAAAAGACAACCAGGCCTTCTCAATACTAAATCAAATGGAAACTCAATTCCAGATCTCAAAAGGAAGCTCCAGCAATACTAAATCAAATGGAAACTCAATTGCAGATCTCAAAAGGAAGCTCCAGCAATACTAAATCAAATGGAAACTCAATTCCAGATCTCAAAAGGAAGCCCCAGCAATACTAAATCAAATGGAAACTCAATTCCAGATCTCAAAAGGAAGCCCCAGCAATACTAAATCAAATGGAAACTCAATTCCAGATTATTTAGGGGGTCAAGGCAAAAAACCTTCCAAAATCTTGCCCCCCCAAAACCTTCCAACCTTCAAGGGGGGGGGGGGGGGAGGTTACAGACTAATACGGGGTCAACATTATCTTAAATCCTTAATTCTTAATTGAAATATAATTATAACATGTAAAATATTATATGTTATAATTATACTATACTTATGGTTTGTAAAGATTGAAATATTTAAATTTTCCTAATTTGCTTGACTCTTTCAAAGAGCGTTGTTTGAACTTGGTATGCGTCTTCAGTTTTTTCGTGCTTTGGCTGTTTGTTTTTATTTTGTTTGATACTCTTCTGATATTTTTTGTTGGTATGTTGCTTTGTTCTTTTGTTGATGTGTGTGTTTGAGTTTGGGTTCTTTGATGGTTTAGAGTGTTGCTGTTTTGTTGGTATGCTTGTTTGAATTATTTAATGTTGTATGCTGTGATTAAATATTTTTGTTGCTGGTTGTGATTATTTATTTTGTTTGCTTGTTGTTCTGGATTTTGTTTCTGTTTGTTGTGTTGCTGATGGAAAAAATACTAAAGTAGAATTTCTAGAATTCCCCTTTTACTATTTTTCCCCCACCCCCCACCCCCCCCCCCACCCACCCCACCCACCCCTACCCTCAGCCAAAAGAAGATTCCTAATTCTACGAAAGCTAGCAGTTGTTGCATGAGATGGGTCGGTGACAGAGTGGATTCATAGGTAGCTTGTGTACAACGAGAGGCCCGGCAAGATTCGTAGGATGCGACACGCAAACGCACATGGTGGCGTGGCAAACCTTGAAAAATGAAAACAACGAGAGGCGTCAGAAGCTGTCTTAAAGCACCTCTGGGTTCTGCATGCTGCGTGTGCAAAGATTCTTGCGAGGTGGTTTACTGAGAAGACTGAGGTCTCAAATGAACAAGCTGAATCGGTGGAACATGTAAAAGTTCGTAGCACCAAGTCCAAAACGGGCAAACCGAGACTGCTGAACACTGAGCCACTGCCGGGGGGATGGACCAGGGAGGAATCGAGCCTGAGACCGGGGGGGGGGAGGGGGGGGGGGGGTCTAAATAATTGATGTTTTTCAATCTTTTCGGCTCAAATAATTGAAAAAATCAATCTTTCGGCATTTGAGCCCCTTACCTACGCAAGGAGAAACTTCAGCTAGCTAAAGCTAGCTTTCGTGAAAAATGGAAAACATGTTTTCCAGGATTCTGGAAAGCAGACCCAAATAATTCGAATCATTAGGGAAGGAGGGAAAACTGTTTAAAATGGTTGAAGCATGTTTAAATGTGTTCCTGGACTTTCTAAGTATTCTAATTGTTTGGGGTTGTTTGCACTTTTGTGATTTCCCCAAATATTGAGAATAATAATACATTCCAGGAAAATATTTAGAATGTTTTTTTTGCGGAAACAAAAAGTAGCATGATTAGAAAATCCAGCAGACCATTTTGCTTAAGTCTGCTAATTCTTCTACTTATCTGAGAACAAGTGGCAGAATTTGACTAACTTTTTTTGCGGAAGACACCGTTGTTTTACAAGATTCTAAAACAAAATTCGGCAAGAAGTAAACACATTCTAAGGTGTTTTTTTACAAGGCCCCCCAAAGAAGAACACACACACACACACAAAAAAAATGTGTCCTAACTCTGCTATTAATTAGAATGATTGGCAGAAAGAGAAAAATAGAATAACTACAATAATTTGGAAAACATGTTCTCCAGGATTCTGGAAAGTATACAAAACATCTTAAAACGGTCTCATTTCCTAAGAATGTGTTCCTCTGATTGTCTAACTATCCCAACTGTTTCCCACAGGGACTCCCGCCAGTGCGTGCATGACTGCGTGCATGCGCGTAAGAACATATACGCCAACAAAACTCAGCGCCAGTGAGACGAGGCTGATCCCGATGCCAGGCCCGCCACGGTCAGCTGGCACGTGCATCCCTTGCGCTGGACGAGTGGGCCTACCGAAAAGGTTCCCCGGTATTTGGCCAAGTCTCCGGCGAGTGCTTCGCACGGGAGGGCGCATGATGTGTGGCAAGCCCGATGAGGTTGGAGAAGTTCATTCGCTGCAATGTGCAGTGAAGACCTCCTCGGACGGACAGGCGCGCCAAGACAGAGCCTACACCTCTGAGAACGGGGGATGTTTGAAAGGAAGATCGCATTTTGGCATGGCGATCGCCGGTCAAACTCCTTGCCGAGAAGCGCACGTCGCGCTCGCAAACCCATGAGGGCAGCTTGGCGTTTCCCGCCTCCTCCTTCAACAGGCTGAGGATTTCGCGTGCCGGGCCAAAGCGACGGGCTTTGGGGCGGCAGAACTTCAACACGAGCGCCAGCAACTCCGAGCGGCTCAAAGATTGCACGATGCCCCGCTGCCTGGGCCCATGGGTTTCAGGTGCGTTTTCCTCTCTTCCCCTCTCAAGTTTTGAAACCCCCGCACCCCGTCGCCTCTTGTCCAGCTTGGGAACCTTCTCCATGTGAGGCATGTGGCAGTAGCTGCACGCGTCGCCATTGAGGCATTCTCCCGTGGCCACGTAGATGCAGGGGCGCCGGCACAGCTCAGGATGCCCAAGACTTCCGCAACTCGGCAGCCCCAAGCGTCGCACATCTTGGACTGGCAGCCTATCGAACAGCTCATCCGTCATCACCGAAGCTACTGTCTGTGGCGTGGTGGGACTGGTGGGAGTCATAACTGACAGAACTGTCATTGGTGTGTCGTCAAAGGCATCGGTCGTACTAGCTGAAGCCGGGCTGTCTGAGAACCAGCCTTCCATGGCCTTGTAGCTCACCATGTCGATCTTGGCAGGCATGCCCTCATCTTCGGAGCCAACGACCAACTTATTGGCCAGCTCTTCCACATAGCTGCGGCGGTCTGCTTCCTCATACTCTGCCTTGACGATAGTGCTGCAGCGGGCCGTTGGCGGTGGACAACTTGAGGGGCGCTCACGCTTCTCTTGCCCTGGTTCCTCATCTGAGTCCTCCACGTTGATGAAGCTGTTGTGATACTTGAGCTGCATCTTGGAGCTTTCCTTCGAGCCTCTGAATTCCTTGTCGCTGAATGCGTTGCTCGATGCAGTGCTGATTGTGCTGCATGGGCTGATGCCAAGAGGGCTGCCTTTCACCTGATTTGCGTGGTTGAAGAGGTGGCTGTTCGGGCGAACGAGATTCTTGCAAAGTGAATCCACGTAGCTGCGGCAGCCGGCTTCCTGATACTCTGCCTCGACCACGGTGCTGCAACGGGCTGCGAGCGGCGGACAGCTGGAGGAGCGAGCATTGGGATCCTGTCCATCATCGGAGTCCTCAACCTCGATGAAGCTGTTGTGGTACTTGAGCTGCAGCTTATCATCGGCCCGGCAAATAGCCATGATTCACTGAAATGAACGTGAAGCAAGGCTCCAAATGGCAACTGGTCGGGCGCGCACAAAGCTCCAGAAGATCGCCTAACCTGCCCCCTGGCTACGGACTTTCAGAGGCCCTATGGGAATCTGTCCACCACTTCCCTTCGATTCTGGTAACGTCTCTTGTCGTTTCTAACGTTTGGCAAATGTCAAATCCCTTGGGGTATGTGGCTCCACCGGTGGAAGGGGTCTGTCCCCACTTGATTTTGCTGGGAGAGTCAATGTGCATTCCGGCAATGGTCGTGCGTGTGTACAAGTACATGTGCATGCACACTTCCTTTAAGAACAATCAGCAGTATGCAACTCAGACTGTCAGATCCCCATGACTGAATGGACTAACGCATCTTTTCTGTTGCTGCCCGCTTGGCAAAAAATTCACACTCTAGAGAGTTGTTGTGTTGTTCTGGCCTAATGCCAAAAAGCAGCATTGAGCCGAAGTTTAATCTCAGTAGGAAAGGACTGGCGTGGAATATGGACAGGCCCTGCACATCTGCAACATGGGCCTGTCCCCAATGTTGAAATGTTCGTTGCAGCTGATTCCGCACACACCGAACATCAACTCGCCAGAACGGAAAGGGACGGTCACTTGCTTCCAGTGCGCATCTGCCACCCCACTTGTGGGCATGATGACTCGCTGTCGCGCTGGCCATTTGGGCCCTGCGACCGGCTTGCTCATCTTGCGCCCACGGACCATGGCGGAACGGTTGTCTCAGCCACGGCCCGAACGGTTTTACCGGGGGATGGTGAGTTCCTTGGCAGGGTTCCTGAAAGGGGCAAAAGCCACAATGCTGAGACCTTGCAGGCTTTTCAAGGAACCCTGCCGGAGAACTCTCCAAAAAAGGCAGGACATGTGCATGGAACAGTGATGGGCACGCCTCAGAAGCGAAACATGGAACTAGGAAATGTTGTATAGCTTCTTTGACTAGGCTTTGGGGTGCCCACAGTTCAAGATGCCTGTTCGTTGACCTCAGTCAAATACCCGATGAGAAACGTTTGCCGAAAAACACTCTGTGCAATCAAGGAAGTGGCAAACGACATACTGAGTATAGATCTGCTCAGCTCTTCGCTTGGCTTTCCAAGGAAGTCCGGACATTGCGGAGTCGCTCGAGGGCTGAAGAAAGGAGTTCAGACTTCTCCTAATTCGGAGCGGATCGGACGCGACACTGACACAAACTGGGCTTGGGGCTTTAAGGCAGCTGGGACGTGTCACATGGCTGCATGCAACACACAGTACCAGGCAGCCCCTGCTGCGGCCAACTTCCCCTGTTGCCGCGTCTTATTCAATAGGGACCCCAAAATGAGAACCACCTCAAAAGGGGTACTCTCCTTTGTGTCAAGGGCTGGGCTCGCAATTCCTGGGCTTACTCAGCCAAGCTTCCGGGGAGGCATGGTGGATGACCAGGCCCACGAGGGTGGAGAAGTTCATCCGCTGCAAAATCTTCGACAAGTTGCCTGAGGACCGGCACAGGCATCAAATCATCCATCACATCATAGACAAGGATGGATCCAATCGAAGGATGATGAGATGCCCATGTCTATGCTGTGATGTGATGATTTGATCATGGTATGATGCCCATGTAAGGTTGGATCATCTTGCTGCAATCGTGCCAGGGGCATGATCCAAGGATTGCGGCAAAATCTCACTTGGCCCGGATCCTTTTGCCGAGGCGCGCGCTTCCCGCTCGCCAACCCACTCCGGCAGCCGGGTGCCCTTGGCCTCCTCCAAGAGCCCCAGGATCTGGCACGCGGCCGGGCCCAGGGCTCGGGCTTTGGGGCGGCAGAACTGCGAGACGAGGCCCAGCAGCTCGGGATGGCTCAGCGCTTGCAGAGCGCCACGCTGCCTGGCAGCATGTCAAGCCGGTAGGCACAGGAGGCACAGGTGCCCTAAGTTGACATGCCTTGTGTGGCTCTGCGCATGGATGCTGACGGGAAACGTGGTACCCCCGGTACATAAAACACACGCCGCCCGCCTCTTGTCGAGCTTGGGCGGTTTCTCATGGTGAGGCATGTGGCAGTAGCTGCACTTGGTGTCATGCACACAACGCCCTGCCGAGAAATAGATGCAAGGACGCTTGCACAGCTCCGGATGCCCAAGACTCCCGCGGCTCGGCAGTCCATTTTCTTGAAGATCTTGAGCTGACGGCTTCTGGAAGTCGACATCAGTGCCGAATGCCTGTGGCGTAGCGACAAAGATGTTGCTCGTGGTACTGGGCAGGCTGGCAGCCTCCGGCATGACGTCATCAAGGCTCGCCGTGGTGCTTGCTGCGCCTGGGCTTTCCTCACAGCCATTCTTCTTGATGCTGGGAGCGTTGGGGTCGTTCACATTGCTCTCAAAGCCCAGCTTCTTGGACAGCCCATCCACATAGTTGCGGCAGTTTGCCTCCTCCTGCTCAGCCAAGACCATGGCACCACAACGGCCTGGTGGGGGACAACTGGAGGCACGCTGCCCGCACTGCTCATCCTCCAAGTCCTCCTCCACGTTGATGAAGCTGTTGTGGTACTTGAGCTTGGGGCCCTTCGAGCCCGACTCGCTGCAAAGGCCGGCCATTTCCCAAAGAAGTGTTTGTCTGGAACTCGGGCCAACGGCAGCTGGTCACCCAACGAGTCTGAGAGGCAAAGCAGGTTACAAAGGCAAACATTCCAAGCAGTCCCACCCAGGAGAAGCTGGAGGGGTGGGATTCGAAGTCTTCCAAAACGCGTGGGCCGCAAAACATCCGTTTCGCGAACCGAAAAACCAAAACCAGCGGCGATGTGCCGCTTTTACCCTGAACCCGAGCCCCCGGCCAGGCAAGTGCAAAAGGCCTGGGGAAAAATGAGCAGCGCTGAGCTCGGGGCTCAAAGCGAAGGCTGGACAAGGAGATAAAAGGCAAGGTAAGGTGGAGCTTCACTCTTGCCAAAAAAAACTAGCATTATCAAAGTTCCCATACACGACGTTGTTTTCTGCTAGGAGTGGCTCGCTACAAGAAGTGGCTGGATGTGACGCAACAAAACCAGGCAGGTGCAAACCAGCAAAAATACAAATAACACCCCTCCCCCCTTTCAGCAACAGTAAGCACGGCTGAAACAAGCCCCAAAACCTGAACACAGGCCAGCCCAACACCACCCCCAAGTTTAGCCAGTTGAACCCGAAACTAAGCCAAACAAAACCTAATGCCCAGCGGTGGTCAAGCCCGAGCGGGAGTAAAAAATGTCTCCAAAGTCCCCCCCCTCCCCCCGCAAACAAGAATGGCAAACAAAGTGGCGCATTGAAACATTGAAACCTCACCCCGACTCCGGACTTGAGCTCGGGACGAGGGCTCATGGGCCGCGCTCACCGGGCAGCGCATGCGCGGTCGGGTCTCACCAAATACAAGGTCTGCCACTGGTTCTCCCGAATCAGGCTGCTCCAGGTCCATGGCTGCTTTCCCTGAGCTTCCAATCAGCTTTGCGCCTTCCAAAACCGCGCGGGGTGCTGGAGCCGGGCTCCCGGCGGCTTGCTCTCCTAGACAAAGGAGGCTTTCTGGCAGGGTGGAGTGGGCTTCCGGACTGCGCGCCAAGGGCCGCGCGGAAAAGAGGCAAGAAAGGCTGGCCGCCCAAACGGAGAAGTCGACAGCCAGCCTGGTGGGCTTGCGCTTGCATCTGGGCCTGGCGCAGAGGATGCGGGCGAAGCCGGGTCATGGGGAAAACTGTGACATGGGTGGATTCCGCTTGGCGTTCCTTGAAAACCATCCAACAAGAGAACCCTCGTAAAGGACACACCGAGACGGGAAGTCCTCCCCGGCACCTTTCCCAACTACACCACAGGCTGCCTCTCGTGTGCCCAGAGGCAACCAAAAGCATCCCTTGCCCCGCTTGGCCGGCCGGAGGCCACTGGGCCGCCCGGTGCGGAGTGTGGAGCGGCCTGCCCCATTTTCCATGGTCCAACTGAGTTGGCTAGCTCCGTGTGGCTCCGGACGTGAAACTACATCGATGGATTTGGCTGAATCAAGTCTATGGGTGCCAGCGGCCTGGCTGTGCCCGCGGGGAACACAAAAGCACAAAGATTCTTCACCGCGCATCTGGAACTGTCCTGTAATCCTATCCTGCACTTATGGCTCAAGGCAATTCAAATGTCGGGTATGTTGACATGGTTGGTCTGGCTGGAGATGGTGTGTTTGACGTCATGCCGGGCATGCTTGGCATTCCTGGTGTTTGAGGCATTCCGGCAGGCATGCCGGGCACACCTGTCGGCATGGATGTGGAGACGGGTGTTGGCATTCGCGCCATGGCTGGCATGGACGGCATGGGCATGTTGTGAAGCAAAGGCCTCACGACCGGCATGATTGGAGGCGGAGGGACTGGTGGCGGTGGGTGGCGTGGTGGTGGCGGAGGGGCTGGTGCCATTGCATTGGTAGGCCCCGTGCCATGGTTTTGCATCATGGACGGGGGCATGGGCGCCCAGTTGTACCACTCCGGCACCGGCGCGCTGCCTGGCCGCACGTTCCACTGGCTTGGCCGGTGCCGGAATGAGCTGCCAACCTGGCTAGTGCCCATGTGAGCAATCTCGCCGCCGAAGTCGTTCTGGCTGAGGTGGTCCCAGCGGCTCCGCCGGAAGCGCGCAGACCGCGCGTCCCAGGGATGGTCCTGGAACGCCTGCGGCGGCGGCCGAGGGGAGCGGTACCGTGGAGACCGAGGGGAGCGAGGGGACCGGGATCTCGACCTCGCGGACGTTGCCGCTGGCTCCTCGCCGATCTCCAGGGAGTGCTGCCGCCTCAGCATCACCTCCAGCTTCAGGTTGTCCAAAGGGCAGGTGGCTTTCACTGCAATCCATTGGTCGATGCACTCCTTGTGGAAAAGGTGCAGGCACGGCAGACGCCGACACACCTGCCGTTCAAAGAGCCCAGAAAACAAGAAACCTGCAGTTCTCTCTGCTCTGTTTACACTTAAGACAGAAAAGTCTTCGAGATGGGCCTGGTACCCCATGCTATTTGATTGCTGTGTGCATTTTGTCTAACAACGTTGACCGCAGAAATTGCCAGGCTTGTTTGTTGGAAAACAGGTTTGCGCGCTACGCACGCAAAATGACCAGAACATCAGCCTCCACAAGTACACATGTATATGGTGCGCGTTTTCCACCACACTTTCAGGTGACCCCGCTTGACTACAAATCGCCTGGCCCCTTCCCCAGGCTTGCAGCCTGGCCCACGTGGATGTCGTCCCGGCACACCACGCAGGGCTCCTGACTCTTGGCCTCTGCCTGGAAGGTCGGGACCTCCGTCAGTAGCGCTGAGCTGTTGTGCGCGGGTTCGGCGAGGGGCGGGGGCTCGACCACCTCAGGCGAGCGAACCACGTGACCCCAAAGGCACTGCTTTAGGTATGGTTTCGCTTAGGCCGGACAGTGTGAAGCCTGCAAAACTCCACACATGTCCATCAAGGAAGAGCTGACCTTGCCTTATGCAAGGTAACAGACTACGGACAGCAGCAAACGCGAACAACTGAGAGAGAGGTACCCCCAAAACGCATCAGAGCCAAAGACTGAATGCAGAGAAAAGATAAAGATCCAACAAACCAACAGGCTTCAACGCACCCCAAATTGCCTTCAAAGTTGAGAAAGGCGACCTTCCGCGCTGAAGCGAACAAACCACTTGCAAAAAAGCTGGTTGGGTGTGGCTTTTGCTCATCGCCTTATTTTTCCTTTTTGTCCCCAAACTGCTTGGCTCACGTTTGCTCGCCCGAGTCGTCTGCCGTCTGCCTGGGCGGCCATGAAGTTGGGCACCATGGGGGGCACCAGCGGCCTCTCTGGCCAAGTCCGGCTCTCCGAGACCAGTTGGGCCAGCACCTCCTGCACGTGTCGCGCGCCCAGGCTCTCCTCCGGCACGTCCTCGCCCTGCCACACTTCACCTGGGAGCCGTCTGCTCAGCCGAGCGAAGGTTCGACACCAAGGAAAAGCCCAGAACGGCGAAAGCAAGAACCCTAGATTCAAGATTGCTGCTCTGCGGGGATCAACCAGCTAAGAGAGCCCGAATCGAGAATAGATTATAACTCCGAAACTGGCTGAAACCACAGGATTGATTGGCATTAGTTTGTGGGTGTGAAGGACCGGATGACTGGATGGGGTTGGTTCATTAGTGTGGCGTTGTTGGTGTACGACCTAGAGAGACGAACAAATTGTCAAAGCATCAACTGACTCCGTCCACGCGGCGCTCCCTGGAAGCACCCGGAGACGGCAGGCGCCAGCTGGGCCGGTCGTGGGGCTCGCTCGGCCGGCGCGGCATGTCCTCCCGGAGCTGCGTGACGGGCCAGCGCTGCAGCAACGAGGGGAAGTAGCGCCAGGGGCGGATGCACAGCTGGCGGGGCTGGGACCGCTGCCTGCGGGGAAGGTTGAGGAACAGCATAAAGCCTTCCAGCTACATTCGTGCAGCAATCCCTTGCATATCATGCCTAGTCAAGATTTCAGGCTTACATGGGTTTCGGCCAGTGGTCACAGCTGGCCTGGTCAGCGACTGGTGCAGCTGCCGCAGTTCCTCCACCAGGCGATTTTGGTCAGCCTGCGACACCGCAGGGCTGAAGCTGATGGACTCTCCGTCGAAGCGGATGGCCAGCTTGGCGCGGCGCGCGCACACGAAGGCGTGGACCCAGACTGGCAGAAACTGGCGGCCGTCTGCCGCCACCCCGCAGGGGGTGTACCCAAGCCGCAGGTCCCCCATGTTGAAGAAGGAATGGCACTGGCCACAGGTTCTAGGCTCCAGCCCCGGCCGCACTGGCTCCACATAGATGCAGGAAAAGCCATTGGATGCCGCGGACTCACCTAGTGAAGGGGGAGCCACTACATCATCTTCAGGGACTTGGAACCAAGACTCTGGCAAGGTGTCGTTGCCATGATCATCTCCACTATCCCGGTCGGGTGTCAGCGGCACCTCTGGCAGGTTGAACCTGCTCTCCACGGGTGCCGAGGAAGACGAGGAAGGCTGCGCCTCAAAGCCGGCCGCCCCCCAGCCATTGTCCCCCACCCGCTCCTCCTCCATCATCGGCAACCCCGGAGCCGTCGCATCCGCTCCCGCTCGGGCCGAAGACCGGGCCGGGGCCGAGGTTGGCCGCCGCTTCGGAGCGGCCTTCCGCTTCGGCAGCCGGACCAGGCGCCCAAAGTTCACGCTCAAGGCCGCGCCCCCCAGGTTGCGCCGCCCAAGCCGCCCACCCGTGGCCACCACGTCCCCCTCATCACTGGAGACGTCCATCAGGGAGCCTTCGGGCTCGGCGTCGTGCACCTCGTTGGTGACCTTGGGTCTTTGGTTGAATTGGCCTTAAATGGAGCGCGGCTTGCTAAGCAAGCGCGGCTTGCTAAGCATGCTGGATTTTATGGGTTACAAATAGTTGACCATCCAAACAAGCCAAAATAGAAATCCGATGATCCAAATATTGAAATATATATTTATATGATACAATATTAAAAATAGAACTGTTCCTTGGGATTTCTCCTCGTATAGCTGTCTATGACAAAGTTCCAAGAAGAAGAGATAGAAAGAGATCTTTCATTCCTTATCTATCTCTCTTTGTCAAGAAATGGTGAGATGTGATATTCCTCTCTTCACCATCTCTTTTCCCTTGGATCCACTGGCTATCCCATTCTCCAAGAATAGCCTTCCCTTTTGGGTGTTATTCATCTCTGAGATTGCTGGTGGGCGGTTCCTTTCATCTCACTCTCATCCTCGCTCATCCTTGATTCGCTTGTTGGATCAGTGAGATGAAAGGATGCAAAGGTTCAAAACAAAGTGCCCCCCCATCAGCGCCACAAAGAAATGCCAAAAGAAGAAAACCCGATTTTCTCATCCTCTCAATGTCGCACGCTCGTCCCCGCCTCATCGACGTCCACAAACTCGTCCACCACCAGGGCACGCGCAACCAGCGGGATCCGCGCCCGCCGCGCATGGCGCGCCAGGCGCCTTTGGGCCCGGCCGCTGAGGTTCACATCCATCACCTGGCGGTTTGCGGCTTGGAGTTCGGGGCCTTCTCGTAGCTTCAACTAATGTTCACCCAGGACTACTAAACCCGTCCTCGGGGCCCCCAATAAAAATCAACCAGTTTATTCATCCGGGGTTAGAGGGTCCGGGATGGAATGCGCCAACGTCACCCCGCCTCCAGCTCGGAACGCCGGGCACCAATCGACTCGGCCTCCTCCGTGGGGCTCCTCGAGGGCGGGAGAGGAGTGGACCGATCGAAACGAAAATCGGACAGGGGGCAAGGGACAGCTTTTCACAGCCAAGGGAAATTGATGACAAGTCTCATGGTGACGCTGTCGGGCTGCGTAGACGCCACTTCCCCGTCCACATCCGCATCCGCATCCCTGGGGAGACTTTCCTCGCCTTCCATGGTTCCCACCGACTCGTCTGCCATGGCCCATCGCCAAACGTCAGCCCCGACGAGGCACTGACAAAAGCGGAAGCAAGGCAAGGCTTCAAAGGCGAGATGTGTGATGCTCTGACGACTCGTGGCTGTGCAATATGCGTTTTCCGTCACGTGCATTGGCCTTTCTGAAGCTGTGTAGATTCTCTCTGGTTCTCTTTGGTCACAGAGGTGGTCTTGCATGGCACCTTGAACATGGTGGCGCTGCAAGGCACGGTCACCCAATGTCACCACAAACTTGCAAGGAGTGCAGCATGCCCTGCCAGCCGGGTGGGGAAATTGGAAAACTGGCAGCCAAAGCGGTGCAATCCACCAGCCTGGAACTGAATCTGCGCCTGGATGTGCGCCTTTTGCGGTGGCCCCGCCGGCTCAAAGGTGCTTCTACGACCCGAGCCTGCATGCTCATGGGCTGAACCGGCATGGTGGGCGAAGGCATCGACGGTGCCGAAGGCATGGAACCAATTGAAGGAGCCGACGGCATCGAAGGTGCGGCAGGCGAGTACCTCTCGCAGCGTTCAGGGCTTTGGGCCTTGTCGCCGTGGGTCGGTGTGCCAAAAAACACGCCAAGCACCAGTTCGTAGGCGTCGTGACGGCGCCAGGGCATTTTTCCTCTTCAAAGCTGGCGCAAACCAAGTTCCGTCGACGACATCTGCAGCCACAAAGCGGATGGCTGTGAGACCGTGGGCTACTCAGACGGCCGGTCTCTTCACTCCTTCTTCTTCTTGCTGGCCCTGCCAGGATCTGTGGGTCCATCAAACCCTCTCAAATGGTGGGTTAACCCTGAACGCAATTTTGAGAAACCTTCAAAATGTTCATTTTAAGGTGCCCAAGTTCTATTTGGGGGAAATGGCCGTACCGTCTGCTGGCTGATTTTTGTTGCGGCCGTGAACAACCCAACAAAATGTCTTCTGAAACCTTGGCAAAGGGTGAGTGCAACGTCTCCTTCCATGATTGCTAAAACGTGTCAAACCCTTGCATGGAGCAGCCTGCCTTTGCACTGCACATGTCACAAGTAGGAATCGTTCTGCTGCTTGTTTCGAGGCAACCATCATAATGTCATCAGATTAATACTCGTGAGTGGTCCCAAATTCTGAGAGTCCATGTTCATCCCCTTTCTCATGACATTGCAAAGCCCACGGGGCGCCTGTAGATGCCAATCACCAGGGCGTGGTCACGGTGGTAGGGTTCCAAGGTAAGCCTCAAAAAGGGACCGAAAGTCGCCCAAAACGAGGCTCCACCAAAAAAGCCTGGAAAACCAAAGGGAACCATTGAAAACTGAGAAAACAAAAACATGCAATTTGAGGATGACGTCCTCCAATTCCTTCTTTGGACCCTTTGAAGCCCAAAAAGAAGGCCCGACGAAAGGGGAAATAGCCAACCAGCATGAATGCTCCCGACCCCCCCCCCCCCCCCTCGCGAAAGCCAGCGCCAACAAACAATCACACAGAGCAATACATAACCGACCTTCGCCTACCTCGAGTTTCCTCGCCCCCGACTTTTCTGTCCAAAAATGGCCATGGGTCAAAACCCCGGTTGGCCCCCAGTGAACATCCCAATCCCCGCCATTGAAGAGCTGGGTTTTAGTCTTTGGTCCCAAAAAACCCGGGCAAGCCATTTTGGGGTTACCCCATTTTTGACCACAGCCACATGAGCCACATGGGCTTGGCTCCAGTCCCGATCCGATCCGAGTGGCTGCTCCTTGGGCTTCACCCCGTCCTTCCGGAGCTTGTCGATCTCCGAGGCGAAGACGGCCTCCGGGGCCGCGGTGGAGTCCACGCAGTTGGCCTTGATGGAGATCATGACCCAGCCGTTGTTCTTCAGGAAGAAGCCTCGACTTCAAGGAGAAACCCAAAAAAAAAAAAAAAGGTGCTAGGGTGTCCTTTTTGTTGTTTGTTTAACCCCCCCCCAACAACAAAAAAAGACAACAAGAATATATGGCTTCCTTTATTCGGTTTGAAAAACAACATGAGACAACGAATACTTGTGGCTTCCTTTTGGCTTCCCTTTTAACGCCAACCAAAAGGGTCCACAATTTCCCCCATGACCCAAGAATCCAACCCGCCCACAGCTTAGGAGGTAACCAGCTGAGAATTGTGACCCTCCCACATACTATTTTTGAGAACCACACAGCATCCTTTTTGCCAGTTGGGGCCGGTCAAACCCCTTCGAAAGGAATCATCCTTTACTCGGGGTGACTACGAGGGAATCTCCCAAGGAAAGAACAGTCTTCGAGGAAAAAAAACGCGTGTTTAGACCCTGTGTTGGTTCCATGTGAATCTGCGGAGGGATGAGATGACCTGCTACCAAGGGGCCAGCGTTATACGTGACAATACGCGCCTGATCTGGCTGGGCCACGTCTGCGAAGATCACATCCACCATTCCGATCAGCATGCCTCAGGAGTCAAAGCGAGGACCAAAGCGAGGTTCGGACTTAGCCTCGCGCGATCTCCGGATTCCCTCTTGAATGGGCTGCACCCCCAACAAAACTGGAATAGATGCTTGTCAGCCTCGAAAAAGGCTCACCTTTCCCCGCACACACACAGAGACACACACACACACACACAGAACCAGCTGGGCCGCGGTAGCGCTGTGGCTGGCGCGCATCCTCCACGATGGGCACCACGTTGGGCCGGCGCTTCGCCATGTTTGTCAAGTCCCGGCCCGAGCGGTGAGAGAACTCCACAGCATAGACCACCTGTGGTCTAAGTTGGGCTTGGCACAAGAGAGTTGCAACTCGCAAGTTCGTGAAAATATGCGGCTCTCGCAACAGACAATGAAAAATGAGCGACCCCCCCCCCATTCTGGTGGAGATTTAGCGAATCCCCCATGTCCCTCCCAAATTGACCATGGACTAGTCTCAAAAGAAAAGGAGCCAGCCAAATATTTGCAATCTTGGCCTTTCCAAAAACTCGGCCAAACGCATGCAAGTTCCCCGGCTGTCCAAGCAAGGGGGGGCCTTCCCAAGGGGAAAGAAGAATTGCCAGAGTTCCAGAGCTTGCATTCTCTCTGAAGATGTGGCTGTGGGTCGAAACCAATGGGATCCCATTTTGGTAGGTGAATTCACCATCCATCTTAGAACCTATTTTAGTGGGGATTGGGATGTTCACTGGGGCTAACCGGGCTTTTGACCCATGGCCATGTAGCCCTGGCCCTGGGCCAACCCCGTGAAAATGAGTCCGAGGCGCCCCTTCAGGCCCCACCATGTCCGAGACGTGGGACACGGTGGTGCCAGAAGCGCCGCCCAAGTACAGCACCTCCCAGAGAGAAAAAGGGGAGCATGCCCTGCTCACTGACTCAAAGGTCTCCATTGGTTTTGAGTTCAACCCGAGCCTCAGAAGACGCAGCTCAAAGGGAGGCCGAAGCTTTAGCATGATTATGGGACCATGAGACGACCACCGCTTTTTCAATTGTGGGGAAGGGCCACTGCCCAACGAAAGAAACAAGACATTCAAGACTATCATAACAAGGTTGGTGGCTGCCGACGAGAACCTCAAACGCCAGCATTAAAAGGTGGAATGGTAACAAAGTGAGGACACTCCTTCATCCTCCGCTTTTTTTCACATGGTTTTGTCACCTTAGCAGTTGGTGTAGGTGCACCCACAAGTCA
>CAUJNA010000324.1:0-12500 GCA_963377175.1 Effrenium voratum | reverse complement strand
GGAAGCTCAGGTTCTTCACGAAGAGATGGCCGCGAGACTCCTCGTTTGCCTCGCCCTCCTCCTCGACCGCTGCCACTGTCTCCGCAGCCTCTGGTGCTGCTCCCCCATTTGTGAACACGTCCTCCGGAGCCCACTCCAAATAGAGCGGCACGTGCCGGTACCTCGAGAAGGCCAACTTTTGGAACGCCCGGGTCGCAGCTCCTTCAGGGCTCCATCTATGTCCCTTCAAAGGGAGGTTCTAAACATTACCTTTCGGCTTCTCCAATGTGATTTCTGAATTTCCCTTTGCTGCGGATTCATGACCCACGTCACGTCTTCTCAGCTCTCGTGAGCGTGACACATGCTTTGACTCTGACTGCATCTTGTTCTGCCTGCATCTTGTTTTTCCTGTTTTTTGGTTTCTTCGGGACGTAGGGGTACCCTTGAAGAAGGACACGCGGTTTTCCTCGGCTCCGCGTCCTTTGTCCGTGTACTGCACGATGCCCACGGTGCCGGATGGCGCCAAGCTGCACCGCACCAGATCCCCGAAGCGCCCGAAGCGCTCGCGGAGCTCCGCGCTGCTGGCGGCCGCCGGCAGGTGCTTCACCTCTTCGGGCTTTGAGGGTGGCATGGCTTCTGGGTTCTGGGTGGTTGTGGAGGGGGTGGGTGACACTACACGTTGTGGGGGGAATCTCTGGAAACACAAACCTGGAAGAATCACGAAAATTATGGGTTGGAGCGGTTGCTTGGCATGATTTCCCCGCATATCGGATCCTGGCTGGCTCTCGGTAAGCCCAGGAGGGGGGGAACGGGAGCAAAGGCTCTGCAAATCCTGTCCTGTAATGCATGGATACCCCTTTGCATAATTACACGATACGGTCAGCATGCACATATTGATTCCGTCGGTCTATCTGCATTACTTTGTATATTTACATTGACCTGCGCATAATGCTGTGAGTAACAGAGGTCAAGCATGTATACAAGTGCAGACGCACAACATGTGTAGATATGCATGCTCATGAATTACACACACATGCGTGACTTTGTTCCACAGATACATGCGCATAAATGTAGATCTCAGTTTTTACATGTGAGTCACATCGCACGTTCATTGCAAAGTGTATGTGATATACACTTTGCAATGAACGTGTGATGTGACTCACCGACAAAAACTGATATCTACATTTATGCGCATGCATCTGTGAAACAAAGTCACGCATGTGTGTGTGTGTGTAATTCATGAGCATGAATATCTACACATGTTGTGCGTCTGCATGCAGGCACGTTTGTTTTCATGCTTGAACTCTGTTACTCACAGCATGGCAGTTGCCCGCATTGCCTCATTTCCCCTCGTCTTTGTCAAGACCTGGGAAACCAAGCAAGAAACACCAAAAAGTCTCCCACCCCCACCCTCGCAACCCCACCACCACGAGCGCGTTTCAAAAAGAGGCCAAGGTGCGATGAGCGTGTCCTCTCGGCGGCCCGCGCCCTCCGGGATGATGGCCTTGCTGTTAGTGAGGGCGGACCCCTTCTGCTCAAAGGCATCTACCCGGATGCCCTCCCGCAGAAGCCATGACTTCCTGAGGCGCAAGAAAAAGACACCACACCGACCATCGAATTGAAGTCGTTTTGGGAGCCGCCTTTTGCATCTGCCCTACGCTGGTTTGGACTTGAGGTTTTTGCCCGTCCCCTTTCATCACCATGAATGATATCATAAATGTTCATCCTTCAGACGACCTTCGGAAACAGTGCTGCTAAGCCTCGTTTGCTGAATGATGGAGGTCTCTGTCAGGGCTGCAGTGACCTCATCTGTTGCATTGGCCATGAACACTTGGCCACAGAAAAAAGAAACTTCAAGCCCTAAAGCTTCTGCTGGATTCCAGTCCTTTCAGAGGTCCATGTTGCCAAGCCCACGTGGCCCTGGAAGCCATCTCCAGCCAAAGCTGGCTCGCTGTAGGTTAATAGGTCCCGGGCTGCAGCGTTCTCCGCGTCTTTGCCGAAGAGCTCACTCTTGGACACACCCAGCTGTGCGGCGGCGGCATCGGCCGCCGCGTTGGCGGAAACGTAGAGCAAGTTCCAGGTGTGCTCCAAGTGAGCGTCCACCTTCTTTTTCCGCTCCTTGGCTGCCATTCTCACCACAGATTGACTCAGTCACCAGATGGGGTTGTGAAGGATGGGTCAAGAAAAATGCTTGCCCTGCTTCTGCGTGCAAGGCTAAGGATTCGCCAAGCCACTTCCAGCTTACCTCAGTTGTCAGAACAGAAAAGCAATGTCTGTCCGATGGCCCCCGTCTTCGCAACACTAACAGGTGAACCCACAATGTCTTGCGCTTCCAAAACTGATCAGCCCTGCTTCCATCCCAAGCCGACTCGTGCCCTTCACACCTGATTGACAGCGGCGGAAACCGCACTCCAACAATCCCGTCGTGTGTGGGAAGACTCAGACAAAGTCAAAAAACACTACAGTGTGTACATGTGTGCATACATATATATATATATACTTGTATGTATGTATTCAAATTGTGACACATGCATATGCATGTGTTGTGCGTGCTCCAGAGGTCCTGCCCGAGGGGCGCTTGTAGGAGCTGGTGTTCCCCTTGGCCGCTTCAGTTGCGGGCTTCTCCGGCTTCTGCCTGGCCGGGGCCAACCGCAGCAGCCGGCCCTGGAAGGACTTGAGGTCCAGCTCCGCCACTGCCCCTGATGGATCGGTAAAAATTCTCAAACTCGCATCGCGACGTCGGCGGGACCATAGGTGTTTCTTTTGCAAAAAATAGATGGCCCTGGTAGTTGATTCAACCACCAGGTAAACCAGGAATCACCCTCTATTGTTCAACCAAATCAACCAAAAAGGACACCTAGGGGCGGGACATGGATCACACGGAGAACCCGAAATCGGATGCGAGGAAAAAAAAAGTCCTGCAAGCCGTTTCAGGACGCCCCCCCCTCCCCGCCCTAACCGTCAAACGAGTCGACCGACCTTCTCACTGAAGCATGCAAGTGTCATCCGAGGTGCTGACAGCGCATTCAGGGAACCTAACCACAACAAATGCACACAGCGCCAAGCCAACTCCACAGAATGCTTGCACTTCCGCCTGAAACATGGATCGAAGTCTCTTATGCAGCAGGGGCGCACATAGGTGACGTAGCCAAAGCCCCGAGACTTGAGGGTGTCTTCGTCCTGAGGCTCCGAGGTGCCAGAGACACTTTGCCACATGCAAAGTCGTCTTCCGGGCCTTGCAAACGACCACGGACTCGACCTCCCCCAGCGGCTCGAAGTGAGCTCGCAGATCCTCTTCGCTGGCGCCGTAGGGCAAGTTGGTTATGTACAAGCCTCATGCCCACTAGCAGGCTCACGCCAAGTCAGGAGGCCTTGAAACTGAAGCACCGGGTGCCAACTCGCAGTGAATGCTGAACATCAAGACTTAGAAAGAAATGCGTGTAAGTCATGACGTCTCCCAACATCAGGGACGCCCTTTCGGATGGTGCGGCGCAGGGCGCCCAAAAATCCGAGGAACATCTACCATATCCTCCACCCCCCGCCCCCACTTCGAGCTGAGCTCATGTCATGGACCCGCAAGGAGGGCCATGACCGGCTATGACTATGAACCTCTGACGGCTTGATACTGGCAGACAAAATCCTGCACCAGGAATGAGAAAAACACACCTACCAACCGGTGCGAAGCGGATTTCGGCCCCCGTTCCCCCCGTTTTCCTTGGCCCATTCTTTGGCCAAGTCGCGGCCAGTGGACTCCAGATCTTCCATGCCTCGGATACAGGCCATCAGCCCCAAGTCAGTGGCTTTTGTTGAGGCCACCCTCTTTGGGACTGAGCTTCAAGGAAAACCGCCCATTTCGCAGGTTCGCTTCCAGTTGAATTGACGACGGACAAGGGGAGCATACATAGAAACGTGGGGAACTGTGAAGTCTTGCTTTCATGGAAAAAGGCCCCGGGTCTCCGCCTTCGCACTTTGATCAAACAAGGCTGACTTCAGCTTTCGCAGAAACCAAACCCCCTGCACAGCCCAAATCGAAAAAATGACCATAGCAAGCGTAGACTACAGTCATGCCGAAACCTGAAGCCCACCTTTGGCCGTGCTGCCCTCTGGCTGCACGTCAGGTTCTGCGGCAGCATCCGCCGCTGCTGCAGCGTCCACCGCGTCGGCGCCAGCCTCACCCGCGCCGTCCGCAGCAGCTGCAGCGGTGTCGTCCGCGACAGCTTCTAGCAAGTGCCAGTGGAATGTGTTGGGACGCACGACTACCTTTGAAGTAGACTTAAACCAAAGTTTGAAAAGGACACTCCAGCACAAAGTCTGCCTGGTGCTTATCAATTTTGGCACCCGAAATTGCAGAGAGGCGCACGGGACAAGCTGCAACAATGGTTTTGCCAATTAGTTCAACACTGGGCAGTCTGAAGTGTTATCCAGACCGCTGCAAGCACATCACAGCACGATGCGGTTGTCAAACTGTCCGACTTTGCGCAACAATGCCGACAGGTCACCTTGGTTCTTGCCTTTGAGCTTCGACCCTCAGCAAGCAATGATGAATGGACTAAAAGGGGGGCATTGCAACAAACAATCGTGCACTTCCCTCGAAAAATGGCGAGACTTGAACATAGTTGGTTCTTGTGTAGGTGGTTTGTTGTCCAGGTGGCGCTTCTTGCCCTTTGCGCGCTTCTTTGGCGACGCGGCATCTGCAACAGGATCTGGTGTGTCGATGCTTTGGCTCGTCTTGGCCTGCATTTAAAGGAAAACAAGGTTGAAAGAGCAGCAAGCCCGAAAATGCAAGTCTTGCGCTTTCCCTGCCGGTCGCCTTCATTTTCAGATAGGCTAAATCGTCCAACTCCTCATTGAAGGCCACTGACTCTTTCTTTGGCTCACTTCTTGGCTCGGGCATCGAGCCGTTCTCCTCATCACCTGAAGCCATTGCACAAGAATTACGAGTGCCAGCAAAAAACGGGAACTCAACACTCAGCGCGCATCCAAAGCTAATGTGCTGCACAAATCGGCGTTCGCCCATCGCAAAATGACAAACTTTCCAAGGCTGCTCTGTAGCGTCGAGGCAAGTCACTGGATTCAAACTCCATGTGCCTGGGCACGACTCCATCTCGCAACGCGAGCACTTCACACAAGCCGTTTTGAAGTGGCCCCAAGTTCGGCCAAGCTGCGTTCGGACATCGCTCACCCCAGCCTTTGTGGGCTTGACATTCGCGGCGCGAACCACTTTGGTCCCTTTGATGTTGACGCTCGGCTTGCGCCCTGCCAGCACGCTGAAGGCTCAGCATCTTAACCACACCCTGTCCATGAGTCCAACCTTGCGACGACACCAAGCCCTCCCCACATAAACACGCAAATGGGTTTTCGTTTCCCTTGAAAACCAACAGGCATTCCCACCATACACACACAAACAAACAAACAAACAAACAAACAAACAAACAAACAAACAGCACGCCTAGTGCCTTCTTCTCTGTCTTCTCCTTGCCTTTGGCCTCACAGGCTTGAACCATTCCGCCAACATCTTCTCAAGCAAATGTGGTGTTGAATCAACGAGGTCTCTCTAGTCCTCACATACATGGGTATGTGTCAGCGAATCCAACATGGTGTCATGTCGCTTTGCTTTGCAAAAGCCCGCCCCACACACACACACACACACACACACACAGACAGACAGACAGACAGACAGACAGACAGACAGACAGACAGACAGACAGACAGACAGACAGACAGACAGACAGACAGACAGACAGACAGACAGACAGACAGACAGACAGACAGACAGACAGACAGACAGACAGACAGACAGACAGACAGACAGACAGACAGACAGACAGACAGACAGACAGACAGACAGACAGACAGACAGACAGACAGACAGACAGACAGACAGACAGACAGACAGACAGACAGACAGACAGACAGACAGATAAATGTCGACTATGTTGGACAATCAGCGCCACAACTTCAAACGGCAACGAGAACAAATGGGCCCTTGAAGGGCCAGTGCACCGGACACCCACTTCGGCACCTTCGCCAAGGCTTCGGCCGCAGCATCTCCTCGCAAGGACCCCTCAAGCTGAAACAGCAGAATTAACAGAAGCGCCTGTTTTGGGAAGCCCAGCTCCCGAAAAAATGGGCTGTTTGGGATCCACATGAATCAGGAGCGTGCATCCGAGAATGTGTATTCTCGGATGGATTGATGCACTCTGGGAAGGGGAACAAGATCTTTAAGCCCGCTGTCAAGCTTCCGGCCAGTCCTTTGCCGGTTTCCTTCTTGTTTGCTTTGCGCGCCTCCCTCTTTTCGTAGGCGCTGGACCCGGCAGCATACCTGGAAATGCCATGCTTGTCATTCGCAGGCTCCCTTCATTTGACCACTATGAATATTTGGGTCATACTGAAACCCTGTACCCAGTTGCCCTGGCCCCTGGCACTGGATCGTGGGATTGGCAGAGTCGTCTGACTGAAGAAAGATAGGCGTGGCTCTGCAAGGTCCGGACAGCAACCTTGAGTTCAACCAGGGTCACTTGCGATTTGGCAGAACTGGGACAAGACTTGCCCTGGACCAAGAAACCTTTTCAAGAGCTTGACAGCTGCACCATGTTGCATGACGCAATGCCCCACAAAGCAGAGTGGCTGCGTTTGCCGGAAGCTCAAAAGCTGAGCTCAGCATTGGGCACCCAAGTTGGCACTTTGGTCACCAACTATTCAGCCAATGGTGCCCAGCAAATGCCAAAGGCGCAGAAAGAAAAGAAGAAGAAGAAGAAAAAAAAGCGCCGCAAGCTTCCCAAAACCAGGCGTCCGCTGGACCATTGGCCCAAAACAGCTCCGAAGCCCCCGCCCAACCGCCCAACCCCCCCCCGCCGCCCTGGGCACTTGCTCCAGGGCCGCGCCAGGGCATCAGAGCCGGGGGCATGGGCCACCTCCACACCTGCGGCGGTGCGGCGGGGGGGCCCACCCAGGCCGAGTTGCGATCGCTGTTGTCGGTCGCTGTTGCTGGTTCTGGGGGGAAAGTGCAGGGAACAAAAGCAGCAACTGGCGATCCAGGCATGAGCAAAAGGCACGGGCTGTGTTTCACCAAATGTTTGAGCCCTCCCCTCAACATACCCTGAAAGGGATTTCCCACAAGCAAAACCACAGGATTGGTTTCGCCAAATTTGAGCTCTGCTGAAATAAGCCTCAACATACCTCGAAGCCTCAGAAACCGATAATCTCCGGCACCTTCCCTGAACGCTGCTCCGAACACTGGGCCTGTTTGGGCCAAGAACCTTGCTTTGCCTTTCAGCTGCAGGGGAATGGACAAACAACCCGAAGGGTGGGACCTGTCCCGCTTTGTTCATGTCATACACCATGCAAAAGCCGAAAGGCGAGTTCTGTGCAGCTTGTGGAAACTGGGGAGGGCACCTCCCAAAAAACAGCAATAGAAGGATTTGATGTGTGATGGTGGCAAAGCAAGGCAACATTTCAGGAACAGATATCATTGAATTCGCAACCATCCCCGAAAGCAGCGATGAAGAAGGGTCGAAATATGAATAAGATTCTTTCCGCGCTAGCGCCCTGAGCCAACGTCGCAATGCGCAGGCACTTCACTTAAATCGGCCTTGCTGACTGTTGGGGAATGTAAAGCCAAACTTCTTACCAAGGCGCTTATCTTCGACGTGTCGAAGAAACTGCGATTCAGCTGTTTCACTGCTGCTTGGGCATCCGCTTCCGTCCTGGCTCCAGGCTGCCAAGGTATGCAAACAAAAACTGAACCGTCCGAGCCCGTGCCGCAACTCCCCGAACATCCTGAAGCCAATAAAAGCGAAACCTCTGGATCTGCCATCTTTGGTTTTCCTCAGCCAGGACACGTCACGTTTGCTTCATGCCACAATCAAGCCACAGCTTTCATGCGTCCAGCAAATACATAAACAATGGTAGATGCACCTCTCACATGACATCCGGCGATGCTGCACGATCCACTCATCCCAAGGCTCTGAACCCGGCAGTCGGTGACCTCCCCTGCGCCCGCGAAGAATTCCCGCAGGCGCCCATCAGATGCGTGGGGCGGGAGGTTCTTGACGATGATGCGGGACGCCATGGCATCCAGGCGACACGGAAGACAAACCCTCTCAACGCTGAAGAATGTGTGCTGGCATGAACCAAATTACCTTCCGCGCACGAGTTTTGGAACGCAAACTGCTAGAAAGTTACCGAGTGTTTTGCTCGAGCAAAAGCAACTGAAACTCGCTTGAAGAAGGCCCGACCACTTCACAGGCAAGTGTTTGGCGTGTGGTACGCGGTAATTTGATCTGAATTCAGAGCCAGCGCGAGTTTTTTTGTCATGGCACTATGATCCGTGGTCCCACGCACCCCCAAAAAAAAAAAACATGGATCGGCCACTCGACAAAACCAACCAGAAACAGTGATACGTTTTTCCCCACCCAACAGGAAGGGGTTGTTAGATTTTATGTTGGAACACATGGCCAAACACCTGCAGACGAACCAGATCAGCAAAACGGACAGGACACAAACCGGGAGTTCGCAGCGCGACACAGCCAAGGTGGAGGGTGTGACAGCTGGATGGCCACGCAAATGGAGCCTCGGGCCCCTCAGGGCTGCTGCGCTGCATGCAAGAGCAAATCTGGTGCGATGGCTAATCCAGGGAAGGACCAAAGTGGTGTCGACAGCCAGCTGGGCACCGCCATGCAAGGACAACCCATTCGCAATCACCTCGAACCGCCGGTCATCAAAGCAGCAAATCCCCTGGTGCCAACCGACTGCAAAATCTTGCAGTGAATTGATACACATGCTGGAAAGTCTGATCTGGGAGCTGGGCGCCATTGGCTTGCAGTTGAATTCGCGGAAAACAAAGATTTTGACAACCGCTTCGCTAGCGAGCCCTACTTTCTTGGAAGTGGCTGGCAGTTTTGTGGAAGTGTTATGGGGTGATCGCTCCCACAGCTACTTGGGGAAATTGCTTTGCGGAGACTTGTCCAAACGCAGCTTAGTGGAACTGCGCCACCGTATCCAAGCCGCATGGGCCAAATTCCGAAACCACCAGCAAGTGCTTTGCAACCCGCATATTTCTTTGAAGTCGAGACTTCGGTACTTTGAGGCCACCATCACGCCAACTGTACTCTATGGTTTAACAACACTATCGCTTACACAAAGCCAACTGGATAGATTAGACGCTGCTCAGCGTCGCATGTTGCGATCTATGATGGGATGGGTCCGTATTGAGGGTGAAGACTGGCGTGACACAATGCACAGAATGATTTTTCCGTACGGCGCGCGTCGGTGAGACGAGCAGTGAAACGGCTGAGTGAAACGACGAGCAGGGCGCCCGCCGACACGCCCTCACAAGCGGAGGGGGGGTCCGCGACAGGCACCATCACCCGCGGAGGGGGAGGTTGCTACGACTGCAACACGCACTAGCGATACATCCTTTGAGGCCATGGACGCAGCAACTCTTCACCCGGCAATGCAGGTTTGCTTCCAAGATATCCCGTCGAGATGATGCTTGGCCATGGGCAGTCGTTACATGGATTCCAGGTGATGGTTGGACCCATAATTTCCTGAGAGCGCCAAGAAGGAAATTAGGCCGCCCGCCGAAAAGGTGGGACGATAATTTGAGGATGGCAGCTCGGTCAAGCCATTGCTTGACAACGAGCATCTTTTTGCACAGTTTTGCCAAGCTACATGACTGCTTCGTGTGTTCCCTGTGTCCTTCATGGACCGTAGTCTCCTGACTCGAACGGGGCAAAGGCAAAGGCAAGGCCAACCGACAGCGCGGGGCGGAAGCGGCGCCGGCTTGCAGGGCCATCAAAGGTGTTGCACATACAGCATGTGTCCTCTGAGTTGCTTCCTCATAGTCCTCGGATTGTCGCCTGTGTCGTTTTACGATGCAAGCTGGCATGGCATTAATGCAAAAAGCACGGCTCAAGTTCTGTTGGCTGGCTCTGTGTCCTCCCGTTTTGGTTTGGTTTCTTGTTTCGTGTTTCGCGGCGGGCGCCACGGATCGCACAGCTGGGAATCGGGCCCAGTATAAATTAGCCGTGCCACCGCTGGGAGGCGGGCCTAGTATAAACAAATCGTCCCCTGGAAGCTGTCCAGGTTAAAAACAATTTTGTGACAAACACCTCCCCCTGGAGGCCGGGGAGAAAAAAAAACACAAAGAAAAAATGATTCCTGGCGCCAGCTGTCAACACCAGAGGGGCCAACCCCTGCACCAAGCGCCGCGAGGACAGTCCCCGTGACCACCTGTCAACCCCATTCATGGCTTCGGACGGGACGCCGCCTTTCAGATCTATGAGTTGCTGCGGTCAAGCCGTTGCCGGTTGGTCGTCCTCCCAAAAGGTGTGCTGAAAAAAATAGAGAACTAGTTTAGATCAGATGAGTGCAAATTAGAGCCGACAGACAGACAGCATGGACACTGCTATGAAAATGCGTGTCTGCCTGTGTTTTTTTTCAGCACGCCTTTTTCCATCGCCTGGTTCTTCCCCCCCTTTAAGGGATGCCCCCGGGCACAAGGGTCTTGGCGGGCTGCTTTTTGGAGGCCAGCCCCTCACATGCACAAAGCTGGCCATTTATATCCCGGCAGCCCCCGGCCCAAGACGCTGTCACTGAGCAGTCGGCTACCGGTGAGCGGAGGGGTGGAACACGCGCCGAGGCGGCGACACGCCGAGGCGCGCCGAGTGAGGCGCTCAGCTACGAAGAGTGAACAAACTAGGCCCGGAAAGGCCGGCTATAGCGAGAGCAGCACCTACCAGCGCCGACGCCAGCCCGCAGCAGCCGGTCGGCTCACAGCAAGGCTATCCGCCTTTTCGCTCCACCTGCCGCCGGTCTCGCAGGCGAGGACAACCAGCCGCTCAAGCTCGCGGCGCCTGGCCTCCTTGCACCCTGCACGGTGGCGATCGCAGATCCGTCCTCGCCGAAGCGGCGCAACGATGGTGGCGTCGCAGCACAAAGCCCTTCCCATGCGCATGGTTCCATACAAGACAAGGTCCCACGACGACCCGGGGACCAGACTGGGATCGGAGACAAGCGCGGCTGCTGGGCCATGCGGCCGGCAGCAGCTCACTCTCAAACAGTTGCTGCCAGCTACAAGGCGAGTCAGTGGGGTCGCCGGCTGCATTGGCTGGAGGGGCGGCATGGGCCAACAGGTCAAAGCCATGACGGGCGTTCCGTCCAGTGTAGGCATGGCGCAGCGACACGACGCTCTGCCACATTCGGGCGACCGGCAAGCAGTCCGCCCACGCCGCTCAGTACGCGGCCGGCGCCGCGCGTGCGGACAAAAGGCCAAGACCCGTCCGCCGGGAGGAAGGCGAGGCGGCGAGCATCCGAGATTAGCTTGCAATGTGTGCCAAAAAGCCTGGTCATGCGCTTCCGCATACGCCACATGAGCGCGGGGAGCCGCGCAGAACAGGAAGAGCAGCCAAGCCAATTGCAAGTCGGGCAGCTGAGAAAGCTCGTCCAGCAAAATGCTGCTGTCATGGAGGCGTCCAGCAGCACACGCCTCGACGAACTCTGGGCTTTCGATGGGCGTGCCAAGCGCTACCAAAAACCCCTGGCCGCGAAGCGCTTGTCGCCACGCCAAACAAGGGCCTCGCTGCGCAAGCGAAAGTCCGGGGCCAATGCGTCCACCCATCCCGTTGCTGAATCTGGTGGCAGACGCCATCATCATCCCACATAAAGCACTCTGACTGGCGCGCGTGCAGCCCGCGAACGAACGCTACGTCGTAAGCGCTGCGCGCGTCCAGCGACACTATCGTGGCGGCAGGATCCAGCTCGACGGCCACATGGAGCAAGGAGGCCAGGCAGTCCGCCCCGGCGCGCGCCTGCGCCTGAGGCTATGGCCCGCACCGCTCCGTTGGGTTACGCAAGGCGGTCAGACGCGAGAGAGCGTTGGC
Organism: Effrenium voratum; assembly: GCA_963377175.1. NCBI lineage: Eukaryota > Dinophyceae > Suessiales > Symbiodiniaceae > Effrenium > Effrenium voratum. Next base: position 639 of record CAUJNA010000324.1, on the reverse strand, counting down.
CATCTTGGTGGCGGCTGCGGCAAACAGCGAACCTGCTTCCTCCCGGACAAGCCCCAGCCTTTCCTTGCGGCGCGGGACTGCAGCATCCAAACGGATGGCAGTCGGCGCAGCAGGCCCGGCGCAATCATAAAGCGAGGTGAACTAAATCGCCCGACGGCAACACGGAAGCAGCGCTCTGCAGTTGCATGGCTGCCTCCCAGCCACTGGTCCTCAAACGAGGCCCAAGTTGTTGTTGTTGTTGTTGTTGTTGTTGTTGTTGTTGTTGTTGTTGTTGTTGTTGTTGTTGTTGTTGTTGTTGTTGTTGTTGTTGTTGTTGTTGTTGTTGTTGTTGTTGTTGTTGTTGTTGTTGTTGTTGTTGTTGTTGTTGTTGTTGTTGTTGTTGTTGTTGTCGTTGTTGTTGTTGTCGTTGTTGTCGTTGTCGTTGTTGTTGTTGTTGTTGTTGTTGTTGTTGTTGTTGTTGTTGTTGTTGTTGTTGTTGTTGTTGTTGTGGTGTTGTTGTTGTTGTTGTTGTTGTTGTTGTTGTTGTTGTTGTTGTTGTTGTTGTTGTTGTTGTTGTTGTTGTTGTTGTTGTTGTTGTTGGTGTTGTTGTTGTTTGTATCGTTGTTGTTGTTGTTGTTGTTGTTGTTGTTGTTGTTGTTG
>CAUJNA010000323.1:142500-264684 GCA_963377175.1 Effrenium voratum | reverse complement strand
GGGGGTGTGGGGGTGTGGGGGTGGTGTGGGGGTGTGGGGGTGGTGTGGGGGTGTGGGGGTGGTGTGGGTTCCGCACCCGCCTCCGTACAGGCGTCGCAGCCGAGGTGGTTTGCGCACTGTCCGGAAGCCCAATTCACGCACAGCGCCAACGTTTTCTGCATCTTGCCATCCCCCAGCTCGCAGAGAGTGCTTGCGAAAGTGCTGCGCCTGCCACGAAATCTATACTTGACCTTGCGAAAGTGCTGCGCCTGTCACGAAATCTACACTTGACCTTGCGAAAGTGCTGCGCCTGCCACGCAATTCAAACCTTGCGAAACCTTCGCGCGGCCGTGCCAATGGTCCCGTCTCCGAGACCGTTCCGAACCCGTTCCGACCCGCCTCCGTACAGGCGTCGCAGCCGAGGTGGTTTGCGCACTGTCCGGAAGCCCAATTCACGCACAGCGCCAACGTTTTCTGCATCTTGCCATCCCCCAGCTCGCAGAGAGTGCTTGCGTGTGTGTGGGGGTGTGTGTGGGGGTGTGTGTGGGGGTGTGTGTGGGGGTGTGTGTGTGGGGGTGTGTGTGGGGGTGTGTGTGGGGGTGTGTGTGTGTGGTGTGTGTGTGTGGTGTGTGTGTGGGTGTGTGTGTGTGTGTGGTGTGTGTGTGTGTGTGTGTGGGTGTGTGTGGGTGTGTGCACCATCTTGGCATATCCTCCCCCCCCCCCGATTCTGGGATCTCTTTCGCACTTATTGTTCACTTTTAGGTTCACGAAATCAAGCCTACGGCGCCGCCATGCCAGGCATGAAAACTTTTCCTGTGTGGATGAAGCCATGGTTCGGACCCTAACCAGAGGACCCCCCCCATCTCCTGTAGATCACGCCCACCCCCAAAAACAACAAATACAAGAAGAAGCAGCAAACACCAAAGATCTTTCCCACAAAACCCCCCAAAAAAAAACGAATGGGCAGGGGCAGATGGGAGAATCCCTGAGTCGTCCTTCAGGTGGAAGGCAGAGCCGTGGCAGCTGACCTCGGAAGCTCCGAGGAGCGCCTGCAGGCGTGATTGGGGGACTTTGTTGGGGGTGTGTCTTCTTTGTTTTTTGATGGGGGGGGGAGGAAGGAGGGGGGGGGGGAGGAGGGAGGGGGAGGGGGAGGCGGGAGGGAAGCAGGGGGGAGGGAAGGAGGGAGGAGGGGAGGAAGGGAGAGGAATCTGCTGGGTTTGAAATGGAAACCAAAAGCCATGTTCGGGGGTCTCGATGTTTAGACGGCCATGCTTTGCGCTTGACCAAAATGACGACCCAAGCTTGCGAGCCGCTTCTTTGAAAAGGGGGCTGCCTTGACTCAAGTGCCACGCGGCAGCCGGCGTTTTGATGACCCTTCGAGTTTGAAGAGCCTGCCCTACCAAGTGCCTTGGAGGGACGGCAAGACTGTCCTAGCGACATTTGCCATGGGGCAGGTTGGGCAAAAACTGATGGAACAAGAATACCCTGGTCATGTTTCAAGGGGGACCAACAGGAAGATGTTTCAAACATATGTCCAAGAACAACATGGCCCCCTTTGAAGGGGAAGGAAACAACAGGAGGATGGTTGAACAGTACGTGTGTAAGCCATGGTTGAAGCGGGGGGGTGCCTCTCCCAGCCCAAGCCAAGTCAGGTGATGACGTCGCTGGTGAAGGCCTATGCTCACGGCCTCTTCGTGTCAGGCCACTTCAACGGCGACCCCCATGACGCTGGGCTCAAAAATCTCACGAGTTCAGACGGAACAGGCTCCTTATGGCCGCATTGCTTTTGGACACAACTGACTTTTCCGTTGAAGCTACAAAAGGCTAGACCTTCAGCAGAACAACCAAGTAAAGGTCCCCTTCACTGGCCCCAACTGCGATGGGAACCCTGAACAAAAGGCAGGGAATAGGGGAAGGGAATGTGTTTGGTGGGATGTTTTGTTCTGGATTAGAGCATCTTCCGAATTCAAACTTCGCCACCTGGCAAGAAATTTGCCCAAATCTCGGGACGGACTGCGTGTCGAGACACTTGGATAAGTTGTCCTTTCTGGACGAAGCAAGCGCCGCAGTTTATGGCCTAAAACACCACATAAAGGGAGGTGTAGCATTTTACTTTCAGCGTAGGGCTTTCCAACTCACACGCCGCAATGTTTGGGCGGAGCATGACCCCCAGAAGTAGGCAATGCTACGCAATTGCCTCTAGGCCATTTGTTGTTGGTTTTTTGCCAGGTGTGTTCCCAAAACCCTTGGTGATTCCCTAGTGCCACGGCAACCCTCGCAGATGGGCCTTCTGGGCAAACGGAGGCCGACGGCCCGGTGTTGGGATGGGCTCCTTCAGAATCGTCCAAACGTCGCGTTTTTCGCACCTCAGCAGTCGCCAAGCCGGGCCACATCTGCCGACAGCCGGGCCCGAGGCCGGAAACCTCTTGGTGACGCGGAGGGGCGGCAAGGCCAGACGCCCCTTTTCTCAGGTAACCCTTCTGGCCTGCAAACCAGCCTTTACGGAGCCTTTACGGGAAAGCTGATTTGTGGAGGAATACTGTTGCAGACCCGCCTTTTCTCACAGGTTCCACCTGGGCTGTGTGATATGTCCCTTTGTCTCCCCCATCCGGGACCTGTGGAACCTGACCTCTTGGCAGAGATTGGCTATTTTGAATGGAGCCCTCTTTCGGCTTCTATCCAGGGCCCATCGCTGGTTTGGGCAGAGTCGTCCAAGAGAGAAACGTGAATTTCGATCAGCTAGGGACTTAGCATTTCCCAAGCTCCACAAACCGACTTTTCAGGCGCAGTGTGTGCTGCTGGACTGGGGCCTCACTAAGCAGCTGGACACTCAGCGCCGGCGGGCGGCCTGCACCTCGGCCAAGGTGAAAGAAAACCCCACGAGAAAAGAAGAAGTTTTTGTTGACCCCAGGTTTTCTTGGTGAAAGCCCATGCCCAAAAACCGGGCTAATGTTGACCCCAGGACTGTTTTGTTAAACTGGGGTTGAACAAAAAATGGGGTCAACATTACACACGAGTTCTTATGTCCAAGGGTCCGAAACCCAGTAAAAAATCACACCCATGTTTCTTGGCTGTTGGGTTGGATTGAGCTTGAACTTGTTGGGTCTTGGCCAGCGATTCCCAACTAAGCAAAAACTTACACTGTTGGTGCAAGCAATTGCCACCCAAGAAGGCAATTTGAGCAATGCCCGAAACCGCTTCCGATTGTCACATGTTGGTGGGTTCTACTCACTGGTTTGGAGAGGATTGTATATAGTAAGGCGGTGCGGTTTTTCCCAGGTCATATGTCCCCGCAAGCCCAGGGTACCACAGATGTTGCGAGTTGCTCGGCCTTCATACCTCAATGACAAACAAGGCCCGAATGAAACTCGACCATTGATAAACTGCTCCAACACTTATAATGACCTTTGATTGCGATCCGACTGCGAATGGGGAATTGCCCTTGTCTTTTGAAAACCGATTCCCATGGGCGATTTTAGTAGATGGTTTTACCAGGCTTCATGGTGGTTTTGGACAGGGCTACACAAACCTTTGCGAGCTCCCTGCCAGAACCAAAGCTAATGGGGTTTGGGCGTCATACGGAACATGGTCAAAACCACCGAACACCCTCATGGCAACCACTTTGACCGTTCTGATGGCGATTGCTTGGGGATCACCCTTTTTGCCCAGCAGGGTTCTAGCCTGACTGAATCTACAAAGAAACATAAGGAAACTGGGATCGGACAGCAGACGTTAAAACCCTGTTAACACCCACAGGGGTCAGGTTGACAGAAGCGGTTGCTGGTTGGTTGGTTGTGTGTTTTCCGCTCTGGCTTTGGCCTTAGGCAAGCTCATCGTTGCTGTGGGCATGAAGGTGCTGCGCTCAGCTTATGAGACTCAAGTGCTGCATGAGGAGAGGGATAAATCACAAATTTGGGAACGAGACCCGGGGCCGATTTACAGTGATTTACCTTGGGCTGTCACTTTTTGAAGGTCGCCTAAGAAAGCTCCCCCCCCTTGTTTGACACCCACTCCCAGGCAAAGTCCTTTTTTCTCTCTCTCTCTCTCTCTCTCTTTGTCAGGTAGTGCCACCCTCTGGCACGCGCGCTAAGGACACAAATGGCATCGTCGAAGCTTTCAGAGAAATGGGCGCCTTGTCACAGAATCCCACTGGTTGGGGACTGGGCTCCGCAGCCTTTAGCCTTTAGCCGGTAGGCCAAAGGATCCCTTTGATGGTGGTTGTTTCCCTCTACGTTGGATTCGTTCTGATGATGAATCCGGAAAAGCATTGGATACTGCCAATGACGGCCTGTATTGGTGACAATGGTTCCTTTGATAGTTACTCCCTTTTCAAAGTTTGGGCAACTTGTCCATTTTGAAGAAAGCCTTTCTGGGTCCGGATATGTGGATGCCCGCCTTTAGCTTTCCATGCCAGCATCATATGGGTGTGCATGTGTGTCTCTATGTGTGTTCTCAGGGTGCCCTTCTAGCCTTGAACACCCTATATGACACAGAACCATATGGGGTGTTGCACAAAATAGTGAATTGTCAGCTTAGTGAGGGCGAGAAGGGGTAAAACCACAAATTCCAACAAAAATCAAGGGGCAAGCACCCAATTGCCGCATGTCCCCCGATTCCCCTGAAAGCCTCCGCACTTAGGAATGAACTTCTCGAAGGACGCGGATCCAGAACCCGATCTGCTGCTGGCCATCTTGCGGCAGATCAGCCTCATCGAGAACAAGAAGGAGTCCCGCAGGACGACAACGGAACCGGCCGCGGCCAAAATTTTAGAAAAATCCTGGGGGCCAAGTTGCTACCTAACTTTGTGCCATGTTGGTGGGAAATGCCATTTTGGAAGGGCTCTACACCTGGTGGAACAGGAATTTTAATCACAACCGATAATTGATTGAGCCTTTTACCGGCATCTTAGAACCAAAGGCAATGTGCTTTGGGGGCTGCTCGCTGGGACAGGCCCAAACCCAGAACACCTAATACCAAATGGAGACCCAGGGGACCAAACGGGACCAAATCAGATTTTACTTTGATAGCAAGAAAGTGAAAGGGGATGAAGCTTACGTGTAGGGATGTTGAAACATGTTGAGTTCTCGAAATCACAGTTGGGACTCGGTGGGAATCCCCTGTAAACCCTTTCAGGGTGATTTCGAGGATGCCACCTGAATGGATCGAATGATAGCCCAATATGTTCGATCCCAAACTTCATTTGTCGAATGAAGAACTGTCTGGAGTCTCCATGACCCTTAAAAAGATTGGGTCATTCCCCAAGATGGGGTCATTGACCCATTTTTAAAGGGTCATGGAGACTCCAGGTGTTTGCCATGGTTTCCCGATCCGATTAGGGTCGAATGCGAAGGATGCAGAAGAAGTTTGGGACCACCATGAAGAAGGCCATGGCCCACAAAGTGGAGCTCCACTCGAAGGCCAATAGCCGAGCGCCGGCCTGTGGAGAAAACCACCCGGAATTTGGAGCCAGCCCCCACCTTGGGCCAAAAGCACCTGACCGTTCTGACTCGAAAAAGTGTCGTGCGTGTCCAAAAGGTCTGCGGCTGTCATTCCCTGGGTCCTTTGGGCATGTTGTGTTTGGCGCTTGTTCATCTTTGGACGGGGCAGTGGTTGTGATGGTCAGAGTTTCTTCGCGCCGCCGAAGGGTGACCAAATGGGGATGGGCAACTTGTTCATTTGTCCACACCCCCAGCACCCAGGCTTACTTGCCCGTGGCATAGGGAAGGAGGGGGTTCAAAGGAATTGCGTCCTCCAATTGGGGGAGAGGTTCGACGAAAAGCCAGGGGTCTTGTGCATGGTTTCCATTTCGTGGCTGGAGAAAAAGCGGCCGCAGGTGGACAGCTACACGGGGGACTTCTTCTTCATCTTCAGGGTCGCTTCGCTGATCAAGGGCCTGGCGACAGTTCTGGACATCAAAGCCCAGCTGCTTGGGAAGTCAGTAGAGCTGGGAAGCATGGCAAGCGCTTTGGACGCGGTGGATCCAGCAAGTCAAGTCGGGGATGTTTGGTTTCTTTTTGAACATGGAGCCACCTGGTGGACAGGAACCCCAACCTAGATCATGTCCGCCGAAAATTCACGCATTGAAAGGCCGATACCGACAATTGACGGGTGAGGCAACAGCCCCCTTCTCACCTGAATCAGTCCGGTCTGTGGGTCTGGGGTCCGATCCAGGCGTACTTGCCTAGCTTACTTGGGCTTGGTTATGGTCATGAGGGCTGGAAAAAAAGGAATGGGCATTGCAAGGATTCTGTTTTCAAGGAAACCGCGACTGAGGCAAGGCAAGAGTACCCGGACCATTGCCTTCACTTTCCTTTGGGGGAATTGCATTGTCCCCACTCAAGAGTAAGAAGTTGGACTTTTTGCACAGGAGCCTTTCAGCCTTTCGAAGTTTCGACCATGCCACGATTGGTGTGAGATGCTTTTCCAGGATGCCATGGCACACGACAATGTGTCGGAAGCTGCCTTCGCAGCTTGCGTGGTTCGAAAATCAGAGATTCGGCATCGCCTTGTGGGTGCCAATTGCAGTTTAGACAAAAAGACCGGGGACCAGAGCTTTACATAGTCTTATCTTCCAGCGAGTTGACATGGTATGGAGTCGCTGGGATTGCATCCCTAGGGAGGGTAGGCCATGTATGGCATTTCGGGGCACGTCGGTTTCGGCCGGCCTCAGCTCCAGGGCGGCCTGCTACCAGTTGCGTCATGTCCTCTTGGCGCTTGGCCTCGGCCTTGCCGCTGGCTCTTGCCACATTCAAGGGCTTTGTAGCTTCCGTTGCTTAAGAATATTTTGTATTTCCCCTGTTGGGTTTAAAGGGAATCTATCACTACTGGAAATATGTTTACTTTTTCCAGGGGTCTTAACCAAATGGAAGGTAAATCCACTTCAGCACTGGCAAGAGGGCGTGTTGATGGTGCTCGGCGTCCCGCATGCAGAACCTCATGAGGAACTGGAGCTTGCGGTGGAGGACTTCCGAGATCACATGACCGAGTACGAAAAACGCCTCGGCGATCTGCGGCGGTACCGCAACGTTGGACATGGCGAATGCCTCTACGACTTGGTAGATACCCAGGATATCTGGCCCACACTTCAGAAGATTGCAGAAGCAGGTTTCCCCATAATTGGGCAGTATGTGAATATTGGAGCGCATGATGGCTTTACAGATGATCCACTTTATAATTACTCATATAGCAGCCAAGCCCTTGGAATTGCAATCGAGCGTGATCCGGAACAATGTGAACGTCACAAAGCGAACTTGCCGGATGTTAATGTTGTTTGCTCAGAGGTCACGCCTCAAAATGTATTGCCACTGGTTCGCCAAGGGCTGCAGGGACAGGACATCGATGTCCTCAAGATCGACATTGATTCTTATGATTGTCCTGTCTTAGAGCGTATTGCCCCCAAAGTGCGAGCAACAATGATCATGGTTGAGACAAACCCTTCTATTCCGCCGCCCTACCAATGGGCCATGCTCTATGATCCTGATTTGTGGAACTTCTTTGAGTCCTTCCGCAATCCTGTTGAGGTCCCCGTCCGGGGCTGCTCCTTGGCCTACGAAATTCAAGTGCTCCGGCGCTACGGCTACGATCTACTTGCATTTGATGGGCATGACGCGATCTTTACCCACGAGTCAGTGCGACGCGCGTTTCACCCACATCAGCTGCCGGTGGACGAGTTTGACTGCTATGCTCATTCACTCATCGTGGCTAATGGGATCCCAATAAACCTAACCAGGCGATGGTTCTTCAAAGAGAGCGACGTGCACAAGACTTTGCCAGAGATATGGCGTTTCTTTGTTGATTGGATGGCTGCCAATTCACCAATTCTTTTTCCATTCGCCTTGCGAGTGTGAGAGAAAAGAGAGATTGCCCGCCCTCGCCATCCTGCGCACGCAAATGCGTTTGATTCATTTTGATATGTGAATGCCCACTTTCCACGTCATGCATTGTTTCACGAGAATTGTTTCTTGCTGGTGAAAATTCCCATCCACCCACCCATCCATCCATACATCCATCCATCCTAGCTCATCTAGCTCAGGGCAAACCCAAGTTTGGGTATGTGTCAAAAAGGGGGACCACCAAATGGTGAGCTTCCTTTCAACCAAGAGAGCTGGGTCCCTCAAAAGCAATCATCCCTTTAAACTTGGCCTGCCTTTTCATGGGGTGTGGGGGCAGAAATCTTCAATGGGGGCTGTGGCATCCATTCAGTTGCTTTGTTCCTGAGATTTCTCGCTGATGAGGTATGTGGTGGCCCCACATAAGGCATATCTATATATATATATACATATATATATATATATATAGTGCTTGATATGTTCCAGGTTCTAGCTCTCCCTCCCTACCCATGGTCATGGTACGCCCCCTCCCCCCAGTGTAGAAAAATGTAAAATGTATCAAAACGAATTCTGGCCTCAGGTTTCTGGAGATCTTCATCTCCGTGAGCCGCGGTGTCCTCGCCGGCCCAGCGCCCGCCTCAGTGCCCCCCGCCTCGCTGCCCTCGTCCTTTGCGCCCACCACGCCGGCGCCGCGCTGGGCGCGGGCGGCAAAGCGGGCGCTGCAGCAGGGCGCCGTAGGCAGGGGGGGGGGGTGGGCAATGGCCTAGTCTGGTGTCATGGGGCAACTGGGGTCTCCTCCTTCCGACTTAAATGTCAATTTCTGTATCATTACCTTTGAGGTGGAAACTGTTCAGCCTCCTTCTGGCCTCCTTTTGGCTTTCACACCCCTCCAAACGGTCCCCTAGTTTCCCATCTCTGGGTTGTTGAAGTTTGAGTATCGACCTTTTTACCTGGGATTCTGCGGCCCCTTGTGCCCGGCAAAAAAGGGGGATTGTCCCGGGTCGCTTGGAAGTTGCACTTTGAGGGGTCCTCAACCAATGGTCGTTTGCGGTGGAAAGCCCCGGAAAGGCAAAGCGAGAGAGGCGGCATGGAGGATCAATTTGATGATGCATTACCATGAGCCCCGGTCCCGACGCAGCCAACCGTTTGGAGCCCTAAAACAGGAAAGCCCATGTTTAGGAGTAGCCCCCTTACAAATTCGCGGAAGGAACCAAAAGGGAGTCCCGCAAAAGGAGTTTCCTCCACAAATTGTGGTTGTGGGTTCCATGTTAATCTGAAGGGGGGGCATGTGAATTGACAGAGGAACGTGGAATTTGAAGATAGGAGGGCTATAGCAGGAAGCAGCCTTGATGGTGTGGGATGTAAGCTTTGGCCGGAGTCAAGAGGTATTTGTCGTTGTTCAACTGTCGCAAGACTTGAAGCATTCAGTCAGCAGCCACTGAAACTCTGTGAATGGAGCTCTGCCTCTCCTCACCCCGACAAGCAGGAAGCGCCAGACCCCGCAAGATTGGCAATCAGGACCAACTTGAAAATATTGAAAACAAACATCACTGCACGATGACTGCTGTGGCGGCAAAATGGTTCATCGTCGAAGACTGAAGTAGTATATTAGCACTTCCTACTCCACCAAACAAGTTAGAGGAGCATGCTGCTGGCTTTGCTGATGTTTGCTGGGGGGCGTACCTTGAAGCGGATCTTTCTAGACTAGAGCCAGCCCAGGGCCCTAGAATCCCCTTCTGTTCCCTGCTTCGGCATGGCATGGCGGCACCCGCTCTCGGCTTTCTTTTGCCTGCCGCCGCTGCTGGTTCTGCCGAACTCTGGGCGCCTTGTGAGGCGAGGGGCTGGGAGCAGCGCCAGGCAACTAACCTCTGACATGCCCCAAAAGGTGGTTCTCCAAAGAGATTGGCTTGCGAAATGCATCGTTTTGGTCATTTTCAGGGTAGTCGGGCAATAAGTTGCAGGGCCTGGCTATGCGTTCATTCATTTCCGTCCCTGGAGGATGCAAACCCGGGCAGTCACGCTGCAACACGCAGCCCAGTTGCGCGGGGTACCCCGGCCTTTGAGCTTCCTGCTGCCGCGAGGTTCCGCGCTGTCCAAGCGGGGGAGAACCTACATCTTCGACGACGAGCCAAAGGCGCTGGCACTGAACAGAGCCACGCCTGATTCCTTTTGGGGGACCCCCAAGCCACCAGGCGCAAGTGGCCTTTACGAAGAGATTGTACTGTTTAGACAGTTTGGGTGTGTTTTACAATTGTTCGGCTATACCAGGGATGCCACCAAGCGGAGCATCAAGGTTCAGACTCTGAGCCCCATGATGGTAGGTTACTAACTACCTAGTGTTGACCCCATGTTAATCAAATCCATATTATTAGTGGGGGGGTGTTCCCCTCCAAAAGCCACTAAACCCCGAGACACCCCCTATGAATAAGCTGGGTTGGTTAACACGGGGTCAACATCACTACAATGGCCAATGGTGCAACCCTTTCAGCCGCTGAGTGCGGCGGACGCCTGGCTGGATGCGCCGCTCGGCAGCCCAAGCCCCTTGCTGGCGCTGTGGAAGCCCGTGGGTGTGGTGACCACCATGGCCGAGGAATTGTGGCTTCCCAAAGTTACTTTTGGGGTTGCTTCCCTTTCAACCGCTATTTCCCCGATAGCATGACTTCTGATGGGTGACCCCCTCTAAGAAGGTTCCAGGGGCGGGTTAGGTTTCCCCTCTAGGAGCCCAAGTCACTGCGGCGGCTGTTGGATGAGATGAGCCCGCTGCCGCTGCAGCAGCCGCAGCCCGTGGGGCGACTGGACAAGGGCACCTCCGGGCTGCTGTTGCCCGACTTAACTCACCTGTTGGCGATCCTTGTTGGGTGCCCTTGTAGGTTTCCGAGTCATTTTACTTCACCAGCACCAGTTAAGACTCAACTCGCCGTTTCGCCCTGTGGGCATCCTGGATTTTCCTCTAGAGGCTTTTGGCACACCCATTTGTTTTACAGTTTTGGAAGCTTGTGCTTTGGGTAATGTTTTGTAGCACTTTCCAGCAAGATAGGTGCCACTTGCGATCGGGTCCCGGTCGCATCGATTCAGGCAGCCGTTCCTTCAAAACCAACTACCAAAACCGGGCAGCTGGTTTGGGTTTGGCAGAGACTGCCTTGAAACCCCACAAAAAGATCTGGCACTCAGCGAGATCTTCCAGTTCTTTCAGTTCTTTTAATCTTACCTAACAAGGTGTCCAAGTCATTTTCCGTTGCCAGTTTGGTCATGTTGTCAGGTTCTTGGCCGAGAACGGGGACCTGCACCGCATCCTCCTGGCGTCGGGCTACATCCGCAAGACCTACGTGGCCACCGAGCCTCGGGCCTTGGATTGGGATGGAAGCGGACTTGGGAATTCACCACCCCACTTCCCATCTGCATACGAATAAAATATGTATTGAATAAATATACATATATCTAGATAAATCGAATACACTTAGATAATATATAAAGACTTTATAAAGATATGCATTTATATTTATGCGAGTGTGTTTTTCCCGCTCCTTTGTTTTGCTATTTTTCCTTGGGAGACAGCGCCTTGTTTGTAGACCTTGGCAGCTATGTAAGTTCCACTTCGGATATAGCATGAGGTAGGCGTCAGAGAGCCCCCATGACATGGACATTCACATCGACTGAAGTGGGACCACTCAGTTCTCGGAGGTTTGTTTGACCATCTTAATTCGCCGACGACCGACCCCTGCAAATTTGATCACAAGCCTCAGATACCAGCAACGCCGACAAACGATGAATCTGCATTGTGAGCCATTTTGGTTGAAGCAAGCTCGCGGCGGTTTCTTTTGTAGATCCAAGAATTCCTTTTGGTTTGCCATGGCGTCGCGGGGGCCATGGTTGTTGATGTGCTTCCTCGGCGTGGGCGCCAACCGGGGGAAGTGCGTGCCGACGGAGGGCTCCTGCGACCCCAAGGGCAATCAGTGCTGCCAGGGTCCCGGGCTGATGACGTGCCGCCTCCGCTCCAACGGGCCCGAGGACAGGGCCGAAGTTTGGTGAAGCCTTCGGATATCAGATGCAAGGGGTTCATGTGTTCATGTCCCAATCGGGGGAGCGTTCAAAATGCATGGCCGGATTTGCAAGTTGAGCCTGCTGAAGCATCACTTGCTGGTTGCCTTTGACTCTTGGCAGGATGCTTTCCAGGAGAAAAGACGGCAAAGACTCATGGCTGCGGCTCAAAAAACCGGTATCAAAATGGAACTCCTGTGCAGTTTTGAGCCACACCCACATGTCACCCCAAATAGGCTCACTTCTAGTTTTCAACAAAAAGCCGTCTACCCAGGACACCGGCCTCGCCTACAAGTGCGGCGCGGAGTTCCCCGACTCGCCCGCGGCCTTGCAGAAGTGCATCCCCGAAGGCGCGCCGTGCGATGACAAGGCGATGAAGGCCCCGTGCTGCCAAGTGGACGCCAAGATGCCGATGAGTTGCAAGCCGGAGGCCGGGGGCGTTCTCGTTGTGTTTGCTTTTTGGGGGAGTTAGGGGGGTGGGTGGGGGCGGGGGTGCCCATCTGATCTTAAACAGCGCCAGGGGAATCCACCTGTCGTGTTATTTGTGTTTTCTCATAACCCTGGTTGTGGGGATGTGTTGTGCGTTTTTTTCTTTTTTGAAGCGCTACAACTCTGCCTAACTCTGCGCAGACCGGCATCACCAAGATGAAGCCGGGGCTCGTGTGCACCATGCAGAAGCAGATTCAGATCCAGACGGCCTGCAAGTTGGAGGGCGAGGGCTGCGACCCCCTGCTGAACACCTGCTGCCAGGACCAGGGTCGCACGACCCCGGCCAAACCCGGGGCCCGAACGAGCCGTGGGTCGGCCCGGGGTGGTTTGCTGGGGGAAAACAAACATTTTGTCTATTCCCACTGGCGTGCGATTACGTTGCATTTGGCTCTTCCCACTCGGCGAATAAAAACCTGGGAGTCAGCGAGAGACTTTGTTCAGAGATGAAGTAGTCATGGGAATGGGAATAGTTGTTTGTAGCACGGAAAGGGTTGGTTTCCCACATCCATGGGGCGACCCTCTGGCTTAACCCAGTTTCAACCACCAACTGTTTAAACAACCTTCTTTGAGTTTCCTTTTAGAGGGGACCAGGGTTGGTTAGGCAACGTGTCTTTAAACTACAGGCAACATTTTGAAACAAAAGGAAGGTAATGTTCCGGGTTTGATTGAATAGGTGTGTGTGTGTGTGTTGTGAAAAGTCGGGGGCCCCCTTGTTGGTGGCTTGGCAAGCCCAGGTTTTTCCATTGTTTCAAGGGGTTGCATCGAGGACAACGGCGACAGGGCAGTCCGCAGCTGCCAGCTCAAGTTTTCCAAGCACCCGGGCGTTCATAGCCCCGCCTATGAGTGTGCCAAGGAGTTTCCGTGAGTGATTTGTTTGTCGGCCAGGGCAAGGCGAGATGGCCAGAGCGAGGCGCGAGCCACGATCAAACCCGGCTAAGTGATGGTTAGTAAGCAACAGTCCCGACCATCAACAGGTGCGGATATCAGCCCTTTCCCATCTTTACAATGCTTTGGGTAGGCCACCTGAATATCAGGTTTTGATTGTGACTCAAACAGGGTAGCCTGGCGCTTGGCTTTTGGCAAGCCGACGGGTGTTTTCCTTTTGCTCGTGAATTTGCGTTTAGAACCACAGGCTGCCAACAAAAGCGGACAGCACTGCTTGCGGTTGCAGTCCGAAGCTTATGGCAGGAGCTGTAAAGGGAAGCAAGAGTCTTCCACTGTCACAGATGACAGGCATTGCGCAGCTTTTGATTGAACCTGTGGCTGGAGTGCAAAAAATATCACAGTGTCCGTCCCATGTGTCAAAGCCTCCCAGTCCATTTCACAGCGCACTCTTCTGATTTTGCTGCTCTTGGTAAGCAATGTGTGGACGAACCTGCCCCAACGTCCCTACAAGGACCCGCTAAGGTCGACAACAGGGGGTCATTCCCATATCCCTGCACTTGTTTTCCTGAACGACGCGCATCCCCCCCACAGGTCTTCCAGTGAGAGTTGGCTGTCACGGTTCTCATCGGGCTGCCGTATGGCCTCTCACTCCATTCCGCACAGCCAGCTCCAGCCGACACGTTTGGGCCATTCTCAACTGCTCATGAGGCGGCACCCGCGTATCGGACAAGCCAGGGACGGGTCGAGTCCAAGTCTTGGAAGTATCGTATTTACAGGTATGAGGCGGGATATGGAGGACTTGCTGGGTTTGCCATAGGAGCTAGGGGAGCCTTAATCTGCACATGAGTGTTTTTGTTATGGGGTTTCCATGTAGGTTCGCCCAGTTTTACCTGAACCGAGGTGAACAAGGCGAGCGCCTCCGAGGAGCAATTGGCGCAGCTGCTGGCCGGGGTCGATCTGGGCGATGGTGCGGCGCCAGCGCGGGCAGTGGCAGCGAAGCGATTGGACCCAGAGGTGGTGCCGCGGAAAGGCGGGCTGACAGGCGGGGGCAACGTGTGTGCAAAGCGTTGCAAGGTCTAGCCATTTTCAAGGGTTATGTTTAGCTCAAAGGACAGAAAAATCAGAGCCCTGGAGCCATGGGAGGATGATTGCCCTTTCTGCACCTTGATGGTGCCTAATCGTCACCAATAGCCACTATTCGACCTTAGAAGAAACGTAAGGGTTGAGAAGCTGCCCAATGACAGGTTCAGTGGAGAAGGTGCGCGTTGAGGCTGGGCCATAGCTCCTACTGGCTAAACCTCCACCGAGTAGAACCAAAAGTCGATGGGACCTGAAAAATAGTTTTGCTTCGGGTGCTCCTGACTTGGTTTGGTTTCAAAGTACCAACCTCCCCCCTTTGAATTGAACAAATGCAGCCCAGCCCCCTGTTTCTTCCTCCCGCCCCCCGGCCCCGGCCACCAACGGAGGTCCAGGTGTCGGAGGGGAGGTTCCGCCTGGTGCGGCGGCTCTTCGACGCCTGCGGGCTGCCGCTGCGCGCGCTGCACCGCGAGGCCGTGGGGAGCCTCAGCTGCCGCCTGCTCGGCGCCTTCGCGCCGCGGCGGGTGGTCTCGGTGGAGCCCCCAGAGGTGCGGACAGGGCGGTTTCTGGGGAGGCGGGGCTCAAGCCCACGAGTTGTTGATACGTTTATACAAGGGCAATGGGGAGACCCATGAAAACAACGGTCGGTATTGCCATGGTGTGCCGGAGTTGTGTCATCTAAATTGGGGGCTTAAAGGGGAGAAGAGGGAAAGAGCAGATCGGGGGAGGGGAAAGGAAGGGGGAGGCTTGCGTTTGTGTTCGTTGATTGTTTTGCTTTGCCTGGGCGCAGGAGAAAGGGAAGGGAGGGGGAGCAGGGGAGTGAGCAGGGGAGTGAGGAGGCGGTGTCCTTTGTTGTTGGGGGGGGGTCTTTTGAACATAAGTTGCCAGAAAAAGGCCAGCGGAGGGAAGGGAGGGAAGACTTGGCTTCTGTTCTCACATTCTTTGGCATGGCTGTGTTGGTGTAGGGCCACTTGGTTTAGGGCCACTTTCTGTGCAGCAACACCATAGGAAGAGCCAGCCCAGCTATTCCGGCTACTCGAAGCTTCCTCAGACGCAAAAATATAGAATTTTGGCGAAGACCCCAGAGGGAATCCAATCACACCAGCAATTCGAGGAATGCCCCTGGTCGCCACCTCCAAAGAGGAAATGAACAAACCTTGAGATTAGCCCCTATTAAATGCAGGGGGCGGGGCCTGTGGGAGGTTTCTTCTTGGCAGGTCCTGGATCTGCTTGCTGCAGGGCGTGGCCCGGAAGTGGGACAAGCCGTGTACAACGCCCTGCGCTGCGGCAGTCTGCTCTGCAACCTGCGCCGAGGCCCGGAAGAAAAGACTCAAGTTTGGACAGGTCCCCTTAAACAATAGGAGGATACATCCGGACCAACCGCGGGCAAGTCTGGTTCTTAGGGGAAGTCTGTTTCAAGGAGTGGTTGGCCGGGTTCTTCGACCATATTCCCTTATCCTGCGCTCTGGGGAGGGAGCCCTTTTCTTGGAAATGGGTCACATCTTGCAACGATTGCGGAGTCCTGGTTTGGGGAACGGTTGGCGCCTACAAACCTGCTACTGTCAGAATCGGGTGTCCATGCTCATCCGAAAAAATAGAACCAAAATCAAGCACTTCGCCACTGAAAGGGGGTTCACACCTTTCAGTCGTTGCGGTTTAAAGGACAACGGGGAGGCAGTTGCCTCTATGTAAAACGAGGCAGCGTGCCGGAGCCCAACCGCGAGCGCCTGGAGCGGTGGCTAGCGGAGCACTGGACTTTGGAGGGGCCCTGCTCCCTGGCGATTAGGGACGACGCGTGTGGCTTGTTGAGGCCAAAGGGCCCTTTCAACTTTCAACCTTTGGGTGTTGTTGTTGTTTTTTTTGGGGGGTGTTTTTGTCAGAACAAAGAGAGCAAGTTGCGCTTGCGGGGGGCTTGGAGGCCAATGTGGTCGCTCTTTGTCGATGGGTTTACTATGGCTAAGCCATCTAAAAATTCAGTTCGAAACTGACGGTTGATTCCCAACATCTTGTCAGACCACTCATAATTCATGGCTAATGACAGGGCTCTTCTTGTTCCCCACTTGTAGAGTTTCGGGAACCTGCTTTGTGAGCATGTTCTAGCAAAACTTGATCAAGCAAGCTCCTTTGGGCGTCCCTTTCCTTTGGAGAGGGTGGTCGACTTGTTCAAGCCAAATTTGCCCAAACCGATGGCGCCTTCTGAGGCCTTGGCCCGTTCCGCCAGTTCACCGGCACAAGTGCACGGTGCGCCTGCGAGGATGCGGGCACCAGCTGGTGCCTGCCGCGGAAAAGGGGCTCAGCCAGGGTGCAGGGTCTGCGGTGTTTGTGTGGTTGAACCAGGCTCGATTCGGGTATCGCGTGGTTGTCCAAGGGAGAGAGCAAAAAGGAGGTGACTGTTATGTTGAAACAAGAGGCTGGCCCAACCCTGGGCGATCGTTCTGAGAATTTGAGAGATGGATCCCAAATTTGGAACGTCTTCAGGGTATCTTTCAAAGATGTGAGACTGGCAGACTTTCCAACACAAGCCTGAATTGAGGCTAAAAGAGCGTTTGGTTTTCTTTGGCCCCCTTCAAACAGTGGTCGCAGTCAGTTGTCCAATCCATCCTGGGTCATGTGGGGCTGCTTGTGTTTTGAGAGCGCTTGTTCATGGGTCACTTAAAGAAGCAGCCAACAGAACCCTCCCCTCCCCCCCCGGCACGTCCCCCCAATGTTTCTGCGCTTCTTGCACGCTTGCGCACGCTTGCGGAGGCATCCAAGTGGCCAAGGTGGACGCTTCCGGCCAGGCAGGCTTCCTTGCGTTGGGCCCATGGCTTAAGCCACCAAACTGGTGTCCCTTGGCAGGAAAAATTCTCACAGGGAGCTTTCCAGGGCTCAAGGCGGCCTAATTTGCCTTTCGGTTGCCTTCGATTCTAGCTTTGGTTACCCAAAGGTTTCCTTTGGTTGCCTTTTGGTTCAGGCTACCGTTTGGCTGGGCTGTTCAAAAGTAATCCTGAATCCTTACCCTGCCTTATGCAAGGAAACCGGTTTTTGTTCTAGGGATTATAGGAAAATGCCAACCCGACCCATTTTGAACAGCCAAGTTGGGTTTCCCCTCAGGTTTTTTTTTTCAAACCTGCTGGTTGCTTTTGAACCTAGTTTAGTCATATTTAAATGGTTTCCCCCCGCGTGGCGTTTTTTCCTTTTCACCAGCTGGGCTCCTGGTTCTGCAGGTGCTGATCTCCGAGGCCTTCGGCTGCGTGGGCTACTGCTCCTGGCAGGCCATCCATCCCAGCGACCCCTTCCCGCGGCTTGGCCGAAGGGACCTTAGCGAGGCGGAAGTGGCGCCGGTGCTTGGAACATTTTTGAAGGCTCCCCCCCCCTTCACTTACTTTGTGAGAGTTTCGGAAAAGCTGTTCGTACAACATTTCCTGACAGAAGTGTAATGTCTGCCTGGAACTTGTTGCAGCAAGTGCCTTTTTTTGCGGGCACACAAGGTTTAGCTTGAATTCTCAAGCTATTCTGATTTAGGAAAACATGGGCATGCGAGGAGGGGACGTAAGCTGGATGGCGGCCGTGTGGCCAGGTACATGTTCAGAAGTGAACTACTTTGGATGGACAAAATCCACTTTGCACGAGTTGGGAATGGATGAAGCGCCCAATTGCTCGGAAATGCCACCAATCCCACAGAATGCCATGATAAGTTTGCTAAGGGATTCTCAGGACCATCCCTTCTGGGAGAAAAAAACTATTGGACAAGCTCACGACCTTTCCCGCCAGCACGGGCCTACGAAACCTTGGGTTCTAAGGCCTTTCCTTTCCTCCGCACAGGCTTGGGGCCACGGTCTTGTCGCAGCCTTTGTTGGCTGCAGCCACTGCCCGGGCGCTGCAGAAGCGAGGCGACATGGAGTTGGGCAGCGGGAGGGGGGACAAGCACCTTGTACCCTTTTTTGGGGGAGGGTTCCCCTACTAAAAATAGACTACAGGAAAAAGGGTACCCTTATTCTAACCTCTCTACTGGAGGACCCAGAGCAAATACACACCTTCCCTTATGACGGCCGAGTGCCGCATGCACAACATTCTACAGCATGTGCCTCTGCGCGGCTGAGGGTCGGATGGACAGAAGGAGATTGTGGGAGCTTCACCAATGCCTTGTTTTCATGGAACTTGATGGGGAGGTGTAGGTGTGGGAATCTCCAAATGGGCACTGTTTCCCGTTGGCATGCCTTGATGTACCTGTGCACTTCCCTGGGGGAAGGACATGCCGAAAAAAAAAAAAAAAAAAAAAAAAAACTTGGGCTTGCTGAAAGGGGTCCCTGGAAACTGAGCCTTCATGACCCAGGTGCTCCGGGTCGCATATTGAGGCCATGATTGAAACAGCCCCTAACGAGAAAGAGCAAGCACGAGGCTTGCGAGTCTGCGAGTCGCAATCCTTCCAAGTTCCACACCTTCGGATGGAGGAACGATCAGAATGTTGAGCAACTGCCTGACCATCCGGCCATCCGGCTTGGTGCTTGGCTTGGCTGCAGCGCCCAGGCATATGTCTCTCAAATAGGGGGCCTCACAAAAGTAGCTTCCATTACGGTTCCCTTCTAAAATCAAAAAATAAGGGATGCTGCCCTTCCAAGAACAAGAAAGACCCACCCCCTTCCAAGTGGCTTGTGCGATGTCCACAGGCAACCAAACAGACTGAGACGATCAGAGCAAGAAGCAAAATACCACAGCCAGTGAGCAACTTTTTCGTTGCTGAGTCAAGACCCTCTGGACGCAACGGCAGAGAGCGAGAGAGAGCGAGGAAACCACCGCCAGAGAGGGACTAGGTCCCCGAGCAGCACCCCTTGTGAGCAACACCGAGCTGCGCAGTTCATTCAGCCGCCTGGGGCTCAGCCGAGGCATCTCGCTCAGCGCCTCTGCGGAGCGGCTGCTTTGGCCCAATGCCGGGCCTTTCACCGTGGCGGCCCGGATGTGGTCCTTGCGGTGTGCCCAAGCGTTGCTCGGGTGGGTCGGCGTCTTTATTTTTCCGATTTGTTTTTTGTTCTTCTTTTTTCGGCATGTTGAGTTCCCTGTCCATGGAGGGTTGGTGGTTTAATGTAGGGAATCCTGTTGCTTTGACGACGGGTGTTTGATTTAATTGATGGTACCGAATTCAAATTGGGCTAGACAGTGAACAAAGAGAGAGAGAGAGAGAGAGAGAGAGAGAGAGAGAGAGAGAGAGAGAGAGAGAGAGAGAGAGAGAGAGAGAGAGAGAGAGAGAGAGAGAGAGAGAGAGAGAGAGAGAGAGAGAGAGAGAGAGAGAGAGAGCGAGAGAGCGAGAGAGGGAGAGGGAGAAAGCAAAAAAGAACAAACAAAAAAAACGTCGGGATACCGTACTTACTGTTCCCAGTGGCAGTGTATCGTGATCATACATCCAATTTTCCTGGGGCAAGGTCGACTCCGGAATCGACGCGGATGAGGTTCCACCAAAAAGTGACGGATTCCTCTCCAAAATGGGTGTGAGGGTATGCCCCTCTTTGTTGCCTTTTCCTCTGCCACAAGAGTTACAGGAGGTAGCAGTCTAGGCAGCAGAAGCCCTCTTACATGTTTGGAGCACATTGGCCGCCGGCCTTGAATGGATGGATCCAGCGGGGCAGTTCCTGTTGGATGAAAATGTCGCCTCTTTCAATCCCTCTCTCTCTCTTTCCTTCTCTCTCTCTCTCTCTCTCTCTCTCTCTCTCTCTCTCTCTCTCTCTCTCTCTCTTTTATTCTGTTTGAAATGGGTTGTAAGGCCCAGCTTGCCTGCAGGCCATGTGTTTGAAGGGCCCAGCTTTTGAGGGCACAGGGACCTTATTCTCTTCATAGCTCAACTCGTTGTAAGCGTGCGCTTCCTCCTCTTCTCTGGGTCTGTCTAAGACAGAGAGCCCGTTTGTTGCGGTTTGAAGGTGGGATTGAAGGACAACCAACCACCTGGCCGTGCCTCAAATTCGCATTCGAGAAGTACAGGGGAAGTCTCAAAATGAGGCCCAAAAACTGGTTGCTCCCGTTTGTCTTTCAATCCAACCAGAGGTGGGATGCCCAAAAAGCAAGTCTTGCTTGGCTCTGATGTCGCTCAGGGCGACGTGGTCCGGGGCAAGCTGCAGAGCAAAGCGCCGCCAGCCGCCTCCAGCCGCCTGCTGGGAGACTTGAAGAAGCTCATGGAATGGCTGGAGCACCTGGGACTTTGGGCCACTCATGGCCATTCACAGCACTGACTTCGCACAGCCAATGCTTTGAAGAGTACTCGTTTTTAGATAAGGCTTACTCAGCCTCAAGACTTTTTACACGGACTTGGCTGCGCAAGCTACCTTTCGGCCCGACCACTTCGCCAGGCCGGAAGTGTTCCACTAAAACCAGCGCCTGCTCGAGCATTGAGTCTATCTCCTGCCACGGAGTTGGTCATCACATGTCTGAGCAATAGAATACACACATGCATGTACTGTATACATGCCATGAATAGAGACTCCCAATTGATTATGGTTATAGATATGGTACACCCTGCTTGCATCCAAGACATGCTAGTACACGCAATAAACACACAACCAAATGACTTTGCTTCCATGCAGCTCGGCAAATTATCAAAAATTGCATTGCTGGCATAGTGTGCTCACCAACTATAGTCAACTAAAGACACAAATGACAAATTTTAGCTGGATTGTTAATAAGTTTTGTAAATATGTTGGGGTCCACAGCATTTCGAGAAGCTCACAAGGCACAGCAATGTAAAGTCGCTTTTTCCGAGAACTCCGAATTATCCGATAAAGCACTTATACCGGCCTCACACATTTTGCTAAAGTGTTACCACAGCTTTGCAGAGAAACCCAAACCAGAGTGAGAACTATAGCAGAAGCAAGTGATTCTAGCTTTCACAACTTGTGTCTGGCAACAACATCCATAAAAGATTCCTTATTTCTGCGACTTATGAGTGTGAAGATGCATTGACTTGAAAACAAGGACCGAGGCGTCCTAGTGAAAATCCACTCACTCCAGAAAAGATAGTCTTGTAGGCGATGAAGTTGATCTCGCAACTGGAATAGTTTTGTAGACGATGCGCAAGACAGCAAAGAACTCGTGAGGATGTCGATTGGTTGGTTGTATGGTCGTGCCACTGGTGGTTGCGAATCTGGTGACTCAGCATTGCTGAGGAAGCAGATCATACCTTGTGGCTTTCAGCACCACTGCTTGCTGTAGTAGCCATTGCTGCAGCTACTACTCTCAAATGAGCACCCCTCATGCCAGCCCTTGCCATGATTTTCATCCAACATAACCGTAGGTCTTGTTGTATTATAAGCACGACTCATCCGCAAAGCAGCCAGGAAATCATTTCGACAAGTCCTCCTCACCAAACAAAGAATCAAGCTATGACGGGACCCTTCCTGGCTGCATGTTGACTTATGTCTTTGGCTGGGGCAAGACCACCGATCAGCAAGACTTCCGGATTCAAGAAGAAGAAAGCTTTGGTGAAGACCGCAAAAGGAAGTTCGAATACAACCCAAGCATCGTCATCGGCGACTATCAAGTATCGTTTGCAGAATGTTTCAGAAAATAAGAAGACCAACATCAAAGGCGCAAGGACTGGTGAACTTGGTGTCGTACTCAGGAGATGAGGCTCTTCATTGGGTCGATGGCCTGTGTAAATCGCTGGATTGCATGACAGCTTCCCATTGACCTGGTGCATCCGTTGTCAAGGATTGCATCGGTCGGGTTGCCTTGCAGGTTCCTGACCGGCGCCAGGCTGTGATGGGTTGTCGCTGGGAAGTTGTGAGCAGAGAAACTCTATCATCGTGGCTCAGCCTCTTATCGATGGCATCATTGCATTGATGTTTGAAAGTTTCGTGACTTGCATTCGTTGTGGGTGTCTTGAGTTCCCGCCACTTTCACTGCAACTCCATGATGGATCCCCATCCTGATCATACCAACCGGCATATGAAGGCTCTGAGAGGTCAGCAGCCGCCTGCTCATCGGCGCTCTGCAACAGCACCTCTTTTCCTTTTCCACCATGGTATGATGGATAGCCTGTGTTTTCATCGCAACCATTCGTTCTTGACTTGTCCTTTAGTTCCTTTCTTTCCTTTGCCTGTTCGCCCTGACTCCTGATGTTTATTGGCCAAGTGGGCCTTTCCGTCTGCATGCTGCCTTTGTGATTTTCCTTTTAATCCTTCCTGACTGCGAACCAATGTCTCCTCATCTTCGGTTCCTATTCTTCAGCAAGAATGTGGCGGTTCGCCCTGAATGATGAAGAATTGTGCAGTGAGGTTATCATTGAGTGGAATCGCAGAACGGTGTCTCTGCTGCATTCCATTGCCACATGTTCTCGACGTGTCCGGGTCGTCCGGGTTCAGGAATTGGACGGATTGTGC
Organism: Effrenium voratum; assembly: GCA_963377175.1. Classification (NCBI taxonomy): domain Eukaryota; class Dinophyceae; order Suessiales; family Symbiodiniaceae; genus Effrenium; species Effrenium voratum. The sequence continues at coordinate 242,042 of CAUJNA010000323.1, read as the reverse complement.
TCCAGCCTGAGTCGGTTGCTGAGGCTGCGCGGCTCTTCTGTTGTTACATAGTGCACTGATTGGAGATAATCTGGTGACTGCGCCGTGATGACCGGCATCAGATCGTTCCACGATGATTTCAAGTTTCGTCGCGAGATCTCGGCCCTGCAGATGAGAACCAGAAACTCTGCGTCGGGCCTCCTATGATTGAAGGAACGCTCCCTTCAGGAAGTACTTCTTTAGCGTGTTCTTGAAGTAGCTGACCCCTTCGATTGGATCTCGGAGCAAAGTGTTGTCAAGCGGTTGTGACTGAGATCCTGTCATCAATGAGGTCCTCATATCTAAAGCAGCTGACTTTTCCATAGCACGGGTTTCTTCAGTGCTGCCGACGACCTCCGTGAAGCCGTCTCCGTCTGCTGACATCTTGTCTGACTCTTGTCTTAAAAGCCTGCTCCGAGCCGCACCGGGGGCAACTAATTTCAAAGGGGAAGATTCCCAGGATCTGTTTCAAGCAAAGAACCTGATGTCAATGTTCCTTGAGCCGCAATGGTGCATGCGTGAAAAGTGGTTGCCATAAGGGCAGTCTGAAAAACGGGGGCGGGGGCCCACAAGATTTCCCAGCCCCAAAACCTGCGCAACATGTTGTGCAACATTTCTTGGCTTGCTAGATTGCATTAAGTCTATGATTTCATATCCCTTCAGCACAAGCACTACTCTACAGATTGAGAATGCAGAGGAATAGGTTGCAGAGATACAAAGATACATGAACAGAATGCAAAGACCTGCAGACTGAGCAGATGCTTGATTAGCCTTTGCTTTCTAAATTTAATAGTCTATGGAATGAAGTGGTCTGGAAGATATAGGATATCGAATGAAAAGATTGCAGAATTAGCAGATGCTTGCTCAGCCTGTGCTTCTGAATTTACCCACATTGGACAGTATAACGTGGGGGCTTGGCATATAGAAACAGATATGTGTATATACCAATCCAAACCTCATCCCAAACTCCCTATTGGGCCATGGTCAAGACCGCCCTTGGGGTTGGCCGACGCAATGAGAAATCAATAGAGGCGCGCACCTCCTCCGGACGGCGACGGCTCGCCGGGTTGGTGGCCGGCGGCGCGGCATGCCGCGGGCTGTGGGTGGCTGCTCGGGGAGGAGCTACCCAGTGGCCCAGCGGCAACCGATTCAGTTGCAAAACCGCACTTATCCAAAGCAAATCTACCGAAGGTTGGCCTTTCATTTCTGGGTCCTTCAAGGCCACTGAGAAAACCAACCTTTTTCTGACATCTGAAAGTCTTATTTAGATACCCCAAAAGGGCCAAAACCAGCCAGAGGTGAAGCGCTTGAAACCGAGGCGCGGCGATGCAGAAGCTTTTTGGCGAGGCGGGGAGGGAGGGAGGGGATCCCATGTTCTACTTCAGGTGAGTGATGTGTTTTGTTTGATCTAATTGCGGCAAGCACATGGGTTTCAACCAGAGCCGGGAGTGCAAGAACACTTTGCACCGCAAAAAGGGACAAACTACTCAAAACGAAGCTCTTCTCAAAACGATTGATTTGGCCTTCCATCTTAATGCGCCGAGTTTGCAACAAACAAGGCCCAAATACGGGTTGGGGGACGCATGGCTGTCAAACAAGCTAAGAAACAAGGAAATGTTTTTTTTGTGGATTTGAATTTGTTTCATGGCTGCCTTCTGTTCGACTTGGGGTTGCTAATAGGGCACGTTTCATCTTGGAGTCTGCCAAGGCCTTCAAGGTGTCACGTCTATGTTTTTGGACTTGCAGACTGCCAACCCCGAAGGTAGCAAGGAACAGAAATATATCCACCCTTTGGGTTCTTTACATGGCTTTGGTCAGACCCGCTTAGCACATAACAGGTGTGGATTGTGACTCACTTGGCCGTGGTTCTACCTGCAGTTCACGGGGGGCTAGAACTGCATAACCCTTTGTAAGCAACCGTGGAGCCTTAAAAGTCAAACGGCTTTCATGTGATTGTGACCCAACTGCTTGATTTCCCTCGGCCTTTCTTTTGTTCCGTCCGCCTAGCGGCACATTTGGTTCACGTTCTGGGCCCTTTTTTTTCCTCGGGCTGTCGGCAGCCTCGGGCCGATCTTCGAGGCGGGGCGCCCGGTGTACCGCGCCGCACTGAGCCCGGTGCAGATCTCCAAGCCGGTGCTCGGCGTGGAGAGCGCCGAGCTGGAAGCCTCCCAGGCGCGGAGAACGCGGGCAAGTGGGAAGCCATGTGTGTGTGTGGGTGTGGGTTGCGCGTTGTGTGTTTTGTGCCATTTTATTGGAGGGCCCTGGAATCATGTTAGACATCGATTTGGAAATACGCAATGTCCATCTGCAGATGCCCAGCTGGCCCGAAATGAGAGGACGCGACATTTGGAGAGGGAGTTTTGTCCCCACTGCAAGGGATCTTCTTTTCCCAAGACCAAAGCGGGAACGCAGCCCATTTTGGATATGGGAGCCTAATTTTGAGACCATGAGCCTTACATGTTTGCCTCCCTCGAGGGTGCCCTTTTTAGGAACCCACTTGCTTTAAGGCTCTCGAAAACAAACTTTGGCAAGGATTTGTTTGTGGACGCCTATCGTCCACGAGAATTGCATCTGCCATTTGCTGGCTCATGCCTTACATGTGTAACCTTGGTTTCTATGTGAGTTGGGCCGGGGTCCTGGCTTGTGCGACCATAGAGGGCACTCTCCTTGATTACTGAAGGCCGGGGAAAAGCCGAGCCTACGTGCAAATTTCCTGGCTGCAATGCGCTAGCAGCAAGACACCTTGTTCTGAGTCAACTTGGTTATGAGCTCTCAACCCCCAATTCCAGGAGGCGCTGGCCTTTCACTTCGCGTTTTTTAGTTCTGTCCTTTTTGTGGGCCAAGCCGGGAATTGCAGTTCTGATGGTTTCCCTTGAGGCCATGTAGAGAATCCGCTTTTAGGATGTCTCAAATGAAGCCTCGAGGATGCCTTGGTGGCCTCCCTGGGCACAGATGAGCTGCGAGCGATGCATTTGGCGGATGCAGCCCGGCAAGAGAAATCATTTATTTGTTCAAGCAAATTATAGCGACGTTGCTTTTGGGGCTGCGACGTCCCTGAAAGTGAAGGTTTCTTGCTTGGGCATCACTTATTTTCCCTTGCTGAACTATTTCAATTGCCCAGAGTTACAACCCCCACCCCCTACCTAGCACCAAGCTGTTCGGAGAGACAGGAGCAAAAATCATGGGACTCGCAGGGTTTCCCACCTTTCCTGCCTTGTGTTACCCTGCAGCATTTTGTCCTGCATCACACAACATGTTCAGTTAAATTCATGACATGTACATGACATAATGTATTTGCATTGCACAAACCATTGCATTGCATTGTGCATCGTGCATTGTGTTGCATCACATTTTGTGCAGTACATCAGTCGTGACTTCCTTGCCACAACCATTGCCATTGCAATTGCATCTCATTTTGTCATATCACTGTATGCTCATTGCAATACGTCTCATGGCGGTATTATGTCACGCAATGCAACATAATGCAACTCCACGTGCCACAATTACATCCAACATGGTTGAATGACACTGTCACGAACTGCAACGCAGCGCAATGTGATGCATGCTGCGTCGGGTCGTGTTACACGAATTAATGTAACGCAATGCTAGCATGTAATGCAATGTAGTGTCACGGAATGTCCTGACACACATCGCAAGGTAGTATCTGCATCTTGTTTGATGTTGTGTGTTACATCTCAATTATCATGTTATGTCACATCACAGAGTCTGAATGAGCATGAACACGACATGTTGGGTGCGATGTAGTGTTTGTATGTGATGTCCACTGGTTGGGCCTTTGTTGAGGCACTGCCAGGTGCACATGGTATGTTCCTGGCTCAAATCGCCGTAACTCAAGATGCCATCCTTTTCGGCCCCAACATAAGGAAATAGCACCTGAAAGGACCTTGTGGACCTTTGCAGTTCGGGGAAGTTTTTAAATCAGCAGGGAGCATTCCTCAGCCTTCTTCGAAGTGGCTCTGCTCTTGATTGTTCAGATTGTTTGAAGCATGCAGCGTGGTGTCAATGCCCTTGCAACAGATCACACCAGGAAACTCCTGCTTGTTGCTCCCAACATTGCTGTGTCACCGATACTGTTCCGCACGTTCCGCGCCTGGCCATGTCGCAAGAGTCTTGTTGAAACTCAAGACTCAAAGTGTTGAATGTTTTTTCTTTTTCGGATCTCAAAAACAAACACGCGCTTGAGTCTCCGTTTTTTTTTGGATTCGGATAATCAGAACGAGACGTCGGAGACTCCGTAGGTTTGCCTTGCCAACAACCACGCGCTGCGCCGCTCCGAGCTGCCCCACGGCCTCGCCGCGTCGGCGGCGGCCGCGGCCGCGGCCGCAGCGACGGCGTCGGGGGCGGGGCGAGGGGCGGCGGCTCATCCAACTGGTGGCTTCCTTACAGGGAATCCCCGAAACCGGTTCATTCCCAACACCTTGTCTCATTTCCTGAGCACCAGCAAGCTATACAAGATTGAAGTGCAGATGGACGAAGGTTTGTAGGTGTGTTCCCCCCAATCTTCATTTTCTGCATTTGGCTGGGGCAGGATCCAACATAACGAGTCTTGACGTTGAGGTGCACCAGGCAAGGGCACGGAAATTGAAGCGCCCTCCCTCCGACCCAAACGTTGAAATCTGATGAGTTCCCATTTTGCGTTCAGGGGCCATGGTTTGGAAGCCGCGATGCCGATGGCAGCTTTCCAAAAAAGTCCCCCTGTTGAAGGTTCCTTGGTTTCAGGGCGAACCTGCCGTGGGTTTTGAACCTTGTGCGAGCCCCTTTGGCAAGACGCCTGCCGGAGGCTTGTCAACTGGTTGATTGAAGGGGGGACATTTGTTTTGAAATCCTTCGGGTTTTCAGGCTTCAGATCGAGGGGTGAGCAACCAGCAACCCATGCAAGCCTCTTTTGTTCTGCATGCATTTTAGAAGGGAGGCTATTTTTTAAGCCCATCCCGCAGAAACTCACCAAATTCTACATAACTACGTGCTCAACCATGGCGATTTGGCGTTTGGGGGCCAAGTTGCTTTTAAGACTTGAAATGTTGTGTTGGTTTAGCCGGATTGTCGGGATGGGCAAATGAGCCGGGGATGGCAATTTTAGCCAAGAATCAAGCCATGTAGGTCATCGTAAATGATAAACTAATTGCCTTTGCCAAACCTCTCGGGTGTTGATGGATCATGTTTGGGGTTGCCCTCAAATGAAAAGAAAAAGCAGCCACACACTTCACGCTTCCCCCATTTAACCAGATTCTCCATATGGCTATGGTTCAAAACCAATGGTAACCATTTTGGGATAGGTGCACCACCCATTTGTGTCTATTTTAGTGGGGGTTGGGATGCTCAGTGGGGGTACGGGGTTTTGACCTATGGCCATATGTTCCCTTGTGGTGGTTTTACATCTCTCTCTATTTTGGTGAGTTTCCTTTTGGGGCGAGGCAGACTTCTGGGCCACGGAGCTGCGTAACGACATCAGCTGCGCCTTGCGGCGGAACGGCGAGGCGGGCATTTGGCTCGGCCCTTTTTGTGCAAAGGGTGAGTTTCATGCGTCTCTTGGGGACATACCCATGTTTGTTTGGAATAAAGGCCTGCACTGCTCCATGATGATGAACTTGGAAGCCAACTTGGCTGAACCATGGTTGCTGAAGACAGTTCTTCCTACTTCCATGATTGCCTGCTGGAGTGTAACCCCCTATAATGCAAACAGATGAGTTCAGCTTGTCCGGCGCAAGCACGTAGGTGGCGGTTGTTTTCCTGACCTGCGCCGATGCGGACCTGGCATTTGAGCTTGCTCGGCTGCTCTTGGATGACTAGGCTCCATGCAGTCGCTTTTTGGGCGGACGCTGGGCAGCCAAACTTTGTGGCTGGAGGTGCCAATCTTCAATTGTGTTCTAAATGTCCATGAAAGAGGCCAAGAGCTTGTTGCTGTGTTTCGTGCGCCCAACGCTTCACCGCTTTCCTGCTCCCCCCAGGAATCTGGGAGGGGGGGCCTTCTATCTTCCATGACATGGGCTCTTGCAGACCGAGTCGGGGGCATTCAATGCAGCTCGTTGCGGGTTTCAGGTAGACGCAAGCAAGCACCTTTGCTTAAACTGGCTTCCCCTTAATCCCGACCAAAATTGATCAGTTCAGAAATTTAAACTGGAGTGTGTTGGTCCGACTCGGAGCCACGAGGTTTTTCGAGCCCTCCTTTTCAGCTCCTGTGGGGCCAAGCTCTGCAAAGCCAATCCTAGCCCCTGAGAATCCGGAACACAAGGACTTCTTTCCGGCGGATTCCCTGCTTCAGGTTGAGCAACGCCGACTCGTTTGTTCAAGCTCCGTTGAGCGAGCGCCGGTGCTCGACATTTTCGCGCGCAGAAAATGCAAAGGCCCTCATGAGACACTGAAAGGTGGGAAATGTGAGTTGGTGACCTAGCATGACCACAAAGTAAGGCCTCGAGTGGAGGTTTTGCAGCAGTGAGCAACTTCAAATTGAACCCTCCGTCGTTTCGGTGGAAGGCAAAGTCAAGGCCGCCAGTCGGAACAAGACATGCTTCCGGCTTGCTTGTGTGGCAATTCGTCTTGCCAATGGCCAGCTGGGCGGACATTTTCATGGCACGACCTTGGGAGATTGGCCACTCAGAGGGAATGTTTCGTGGCAAGAACGGCGTTTCCAGACTTCCAGGTCTCGTGTTCTGGTTCTTAGGCTCAAAAGTGTCTCAAGATGAAAGCATTGAAACCCTCACCGAAGTCCGTCGTATTCGCATTTCAGGTCTACGTTGTTTTGTTCACTTGTTGGTTGCAAAGTCGGATTTTGTGCCATATTGCAGAAGTTGGGAAAGTTGTTTCCCAACTGTGGTTTTTTGTGATGATGTTTTGTGAATGACCTATGGGAACCAGAAGCAATCCCGAATGCATGAGTGTCTCCGTAATATAGTGCGTGTATATGGCTCAAGTGTATATGGCTCAAGAAAATTATAGTGCGTTGCTTTTGTTGGTCGTCTATTTATGGATTTTTGCTAAATCAAAAGGTTGTTAGCTGCAAGCGACACAATGTATAGGATCGCGGGCCCCGAGTGTTAATCCTGGATGCTTTCCTACGGAGGCATTAGCTGGCGCATGGCAAAGTTTTGCTATATGAACCAGTTAATGGAGCAAACTCGGAAGTGGTTAGAAAAACTAAGTCATCAGGAAGGCATAAGCTTTAGACAGCGAGTCGCTGCGATCACGAAGCAATCGAGAACAGCCCGGGCATAATAGTGCTCGATCGATATCTCCGCCGGATTTTTGAATAACATTAACATGGGGGCAGGTCGTACCAGCACCCCTCCGACTTTTATTCAATAATAGTACCATCGTTATTTATATCTACCCTCGTGCTATATCGAAAAGATAAATCGAACCGAAATATAAAAATCAAATCTTTACTAAAACTAGACCACGGTTGGCCCGAAAGCAGAACATCGCAAGCGAGGTCGGCCCAACGCTGCAGGATGCGTTCTTTTTCCCTACACGAAGCATTCGTGAAGCAAGCGCGAGACAGCACCAGGCAAGGTGCTCTGTGCAAGTTGCTCTGTGCAAGTTGCTCTGCGTAAGTTGCTCTGCGCAAGTTGCTCTGCGCAAGTTGCTCTAGGCAAGGCGCTCTGCGCAAACTGGTCGGTGCAAGTTGGTCTGCGCAAGTTGCTCTGTGCAACTTGCTCTGCGCAAGTTGCTCTGCGCAAGTTGCTTTAAAATGCAAGTTGCATCTTGCGACGCCCGCCCGCGGACCAGGGAGGAATCGAACCCGCGACCCGCCGGTTCCGGGAGCAGGCGCGCGAACCACGAGACAACTCCCGAGGACCAGTTCGAACAACAAAAGTCGCAAAAAACCTCGAGTTTTTGCACCTCGACCACGCCGATCCCCGCAGAGGGTTGCGCGGGCACCGCAGAAATCGCAAAAAACCATGGGTTTTTGCACCTCGACCACGCCGATCCCCGCAGAGGGTTGCGCGAGCACCGCAGAAATCGCAAAAACCTGAGTTTTTGCACCTCGACCACGCCGATCCCCGCAGAGGGTCGCGCGAGCATGTTAAAATCGCAAAAAACCATGGGTTTTTGCACCTCGACCACGCCGATCCCCGCAGAGGGTCGCGCGGAAACTTTAGAAATCGCAAAAAAACATGGGTTTTTGCACCTCGACCACGCCGATCCCCGCAGAGGGTCGCGCGGGAACTTTAGAAATCGCAAAAAACCATGGGTTTTTGCACCTCGACCACGCCGATCCCCGCAGAGGGTCGATTTTCGTGTAGTGTCGTCGGCACTACCCCGCCGCCCTAAGAAGAGATTTTAACTCCTCGCAAGTCAATTGCACTTGACTCCTTGACTTGCACTTGACTCCTTGCTTGTTTCAAGGCGTCATTGCAAGGAGTCATTGCAAGGAGTCATTGCAAGGAGTCATTGCAAGGAGTCATGGCAAGGAGTCATTGCAAGGAGTCATTGCAAGGAGTCATTGCAAGGAGTCATGAGAGCCATTGCAAGTTGCAAGGAGCCAAGTGCATGGAGTCAAGTGCAAGTCGCAAGTGCACGGAGTTAAGTGCAAGTTGCAAGTGCAAGGAGCCAAGTGCAAGGAGCCAAGTGCATGGAGTCAAGTGCAAGTTGCAAGTGCATGGAGTCAAGTGCAAGTTGCAAGTGCATGGAGTCAAGTGCAAGTTGCAATTGCAAGGAGTGACAATCCTTGCAATGACTCCTTGCAATGACTCCTTGCAATGACTCCTTGCAATGACTCCTTGCAATGACTCCTTGCAATGACTCCTTGCAATGACTCCTTGCAATGACTCCTTGCAATGACTCCTTGCAATGACTCCTTGCAATGACTCCTTGCAATGACTCCTTGCAATGACTCCTTGCAATGACTCCAATGACTCCTTGCCATGACTCCTTGCAATGACTCCTTGCAATGACTCCTTGCAATGACTCCTTGCAATGACTCCTTGCAATGACTTTCATGATGATGATTCCTTGCAATGACTCCTTGCAATGACTTTCATGATGCTGATTCCTTGCAATGACATCTTGTAATGACTCTCATGAGAACAACTCAAGTGAACCCAGCGGAAGAACCCTTCGCCATGCTTTCGGGAAAAAATCCGATAAAGAACGAGTAAAAAAGGAATAACAAGTTCATTATATTTATAATTCTATATAAGGAATTACTTGGAAATTCACAATCTCATAATGATATATATATATATAAAACCTAATCAAACTAATAGAGATTTCAAATTAGCGGAAAAACGCATCCATGGGTTCCTATCCCCGGGATACTAAGAATCTCCGGGTCACAAGCTAAAATCCCAAAGGCAGATTCTGAGGATCACCCGATTCTTTTTCCCTTCTTTAAATCCGTCGAATCTTTATGGGAATATTGATTTATAAATAGGTAATATACTGGCCTGCATTTAAGAAGCTTACAGTCTTACAAGCATGTTTTTTGATTAAAAAGTCTGCAAATGTTCGTGTGAAGTCAAGGTAACAATGATGAATAAGTCGTAATGAGCAGGCGTTGATGTTTGTGTACAACTGGTGAAAATGATGAATATGCGCTGATGTTCATGTAAATTTGCAGAAACAAAACATCAGCAATATGTGACAGTGTTTGTGAAATCATGGGGAAACAGCGGGTTCATGCTCATTTTAAACCAATGTACCTTGCTTCGTAGGATGCCAAACAAACATGGTGATGTGAGTTTTTTGGTGGTTCTGTGGTGGACAGGGGGCAGCACGTTGGCAGCGCCTGTCTTGTCGTCCAAGCCAGTTCTTCCTCCCCAGGCAGACAGGCGCCAGCGATCTCATGGCAGTTTTGCAGCGCCTGTCTCCACTACCAGGGCGAGCACGGTCCTCCTCCCCCCAAACAGACATGCGCCAGCGATCTCAACGCAACAAGGCTGGCCAAGCTTTGCTTAGTTAAAACTTCGACAGTTTCATCAGTTCGTTTGTCATGACTTGTTCAGCATGGCTGCCCCGTAGCTGAAAAACATATCCTGCGCATCACAGTTTTTTGCGCTACAAGAAGCACCCCCGTTCCCCCTTTGACACCACAGTTTCCCCACTTGCGCCACAAGAGTTCCGCCTGTGTACAGCAGTTTTCCCCCTTCGCACCACAAGAATTTCCAACGCATAACGCAGTTTCCCCGTTTGCACCACAAGAATAGCCCTTGTATACTGCAGATTCCCATTTGCGCCACAAGAATTCTCCGTGTTTGCCGCAGTTTTCCCCTTTTATTTTGCACCGCAATAATTTCCGACGCATACCGCAGTTTGCACCACGCGAAGTCCAGCTGTATTCCGTGGATTCCCTCCTTTGCACCACCCAAAAATCGTCTAGTTTCCCGCATTTGCGCCACAAGAATTCTCGCTGTGTACAGCAGTCAGCAGTTTTCCCCCTTTGCACCACAAGAAGTTCCCACATATACCGAGTATAGCGCAATTTTCCCCCTTTGCACCACGAGAATTGCCTTCCTTTGCACCACGAGAATTTCCCGTGCTTTCGCCTTGTGTGGCACAAGAATTCCGCTTGTATACAGCAGTTTTCCCCCAAATTTGCATCACAAGTTCCACGCATACCGCAGTTTCCCCTCCCCCTTTGCACCACAAGAATTCCACCTGTCTACTGCAGTTTTCCAATTCCGCAGGTTTCTTTGCAAGACAATAACTGCCCCTATACTGCAGCTTTCTCTCTTCGCACCATGAGAAGTCCCCCTGTTTACCCACAGATTCCCTCTGTGCACCACAATAATCCTGCGCGGTCACTGCAGCGCCCTTGTTGCACCACAATAATAGCCTCTTTGCGTCGCAGTTTTCCCGCTTGTGCACAACCGAACTATACCGCAGTTTTCTCCCCTTGCACCACAAAACGTCCGCCCGCGTACAGTCTTCCCCCTTTGCGCCACACTATTTTCCCCGTTTGCACCCCAATCTCCCACATATGCCGCAATTTTCCTTCCCCCTTTGCACCACGAGAATTGGCGCGAAGAGGATGTTCTCAGGGAGGATGAAGTGGCCTGAGCAACGCCAAGCGGGAGGCGCCGGCATTCTTGTGGCGCAGAAGGGGGAAGTTGTAACAGACACGCTATAAAAAGGCAATTCTTGTGGTGCAAGGGGGGAAAACTGGCGTTCACAAGGAAAACTGCAGTAGACACGGGGAATTCTTGTGGTGCAAAGGGGGAAATCTGTAGAAAACAAGGACCACTCTCGTGGTTGGTGCAAAGGAAAAACTCTGTTATGCGTTGGATGTTCTTGTGGTGCGAAGGGGGAAGCCACGGCATACAGCTAGACTTCTCGTCGTGCAAAGGGGGGAAGACTGCGGTGTAGATCATGTGAAGTTCAAAGGGGGAACAACCGCGGTGTATTCTTGTGGTGCAAAAGAGGAAGTTTGCGGGGCACAGGTGGATTTCTTGTGGTGCAAAGGGGGAAAACTCTGGTGGTGCAAAGGGGGGAAGCTCTTGTGGTGCAAAGGGGGGAACTCTTACTCTTGTGGTGCAAAGGGGGAAACTCTTGTGGTGGCAAGGGGGAAGCTCTTGTGGTGCAAAGGGGGAAGCTCTTGTTGTGCGAAGCGGGAAACTCTTGTGGTGCAAAGGGGGCAACTCTTCTCGTGGTGCCAAGGGGGAAACTCTGGTGCACAGGGGGAAGCCAAAGGGGGGAGCTCTTGTGGTGCAAAGGGGGAGACTCTTGTGGTGCAAATGGGGAAACTCTCGTGGTGCAAAGGGGGAAACTCTCGTGGTGCAAAGGGGGAAACTCTTGTGGTGCAAAAGGGGGAAACTCTTGTGGTGCAAAGGGGGAAACTCTTGTGGTGCCAAGGAGGAAACTCTTACTCTTGTGGTGCAAAGGGGGAAACTCTTACTCTTGTGGTGCAAAGGGGGGAACTCTTGTGGTGCAAAGGGGGAAACTCTTGTGGTGAAGGGGGGAAACTCTTGTGGTGCAAAGGGGGAAGCTCCTGTGGTGCAAAGGGGGAGACTCTTGTGGTGCAAATGGGGAAACTCTCGTGGTGCAAAGGGGGAAACTCTCGTGGTGCAAAGGGGGAAACTCTTGTGGTGCAAAAGGGGGAAACTCTTGTGGTGCAAAGGGGGAAACTCTTGTGGTGCCAAGGAGGAAACTCTTACTCTTGTGGTGCAAAGGGGGAAACTCTTACTCTTGTGGTGCAAAGGGGGGAACTCTTGTGGTGCAAAGGGGGAAACTCTTGTGGTGAAGGGGGGAAACTCTTGTGGTGCAAAGGGGGAAACTCTTGTGGTGCAAAGGGGGAAGCTCTTGTGGTGCAAAGGGGGAAACTCTTGTGGTGCAAAGGGGGAAACTGTTGTGGTGCAAAGGAGGAAACTCTTGTGGCGCAGAGGGACAACCGAGCCCCGTGCGAAGAGCTGGACAGGCGCCTGTCTGCAGGCGACGAGCTGGACTGCGCCTGTCAAGGGACACAATGGGCACAAGTGCATTTTCCTAGTTTTCCATGCCATCTCCACGCCTGACATCCAATTTCCCCGCGTTTTCCGTGTTTCTGCCACCTAGTTTTGCATGCCATCTCCTTATCCAGACCCCAAATTTCCTCGCTTTTTCCGTGTTTTTGCTACGGTGCGTTTTCCCTGCCATACGGGGAAAACTTGGCTTCCCTTTCCACCCTTTCCGTGTTTTTGCTACGGGGAGTTTTCCATGCCATCTCCAGGTCCATATCCAGACCCCAAATTTCCCCGCTTTTCCGTGTTTTTGCTATTTTTGCTACGGGGAAAACTTGGCTTCCCTTTCCACCCTTTTAACGGAACCCAAATCAGAACCCATTCCGCGCGCGTAGGGCGGCGCTTTGAGGTCCCGGGCACGTGATGTCTTGTTGCGGAGCCTCTCCGCGCGGCGCATGTCTGGTTGCTGCCTGGAGCTGCCTGCCCGGCAAACTCTTGGATTGAGCAGCTTTGCGGCGTGACATGGCACACTGAGCTCGAACAATGTCGCATTTTGACCAGATGCAGCAGTGGCAGTGAAACAGCGAAAATTGTGGCGTTGAAGTGAAAGCAAACGGCTTATTTTTTTCAGCCATCATAAGCCTTCCCGCAGAAAGGGCAGCACTGCCAGGCATCACTGGCTCGCTTTTCGCCACAGGCGCAGCAGAACAGCATCTTCCTGCGGCCAGCGCCTGAGACAGACGCAGAGCGGAGCGAGGACATAAGCGAGGCAAAGGCGTCTGTCGCTGCTGCTCTTTGACGCTTCCTTGTGGGCGCCATAGATCTTGTCCAGGGTCCTGGCAGTCGTGCCGCAAATGGCCGCGACAACCGCTGTGCTCATGCAAACGTCCTTCAGCAGACAGACGCTTGAGCGCTTGAGGCTGTGAGTGCCCAGCTTGGAGAGATCCACATCGTCCCACAGGTGGGTCCGCAGCTCTTGGCGGGCTTCTTGCCGCTCGCGCCTCAGAGCGGCCGCAACCTGTGAGATGCTCGCCAGGTACGCGCGCTCAGTGACCGGGCGCCGCCAGTCTCTGCGGCAGCCCTTGCCTTGACCAGCCTCCTTGCTGAGGTCCGGGATAGGAACTGGTCAGCGTCTTTCTGGACAGGCGCGGTAAAGGGCCACTGGGAGTTCTTGGCGCCTGTCAGCGGGGAGATGTGCAGCCAGCCATAGAGAGCCACTGCGAAGGGGGCACACAGGGGCACCTCTCGAGCTTTTGTCTTTCGGTTGACACTTGGGACGCAAATGAAGGGGGGCTCTGCAGATCCTGGGTCAATGTGGTGCAGCCAGGCTGTGGTGCATCGACGGGCGCAGTCAGCGCGCTCACCGCATTGGAGCTGGAGAAGGCTGAGCGCTGCAGCCCATGGCTTGCCTGCCTTGCACAGCCGTTCAAAAAGGTCTGCAAGTTGTTTTGCGTCCATCGGCTCCCGCTTACCCCGTGCTTGGAGAGGCACTTTCAGAAGGCAGCGGTCGCGGTGACAGGCGCAGCAAAACCGAACCTTCTTGCAGGTTTGCCGCAGACTTTGCCTGCACTGACTCATGTCCACTTTCTCCCGCAGGACCATGAGGCTTCCGCTGACGTTCTTCATGTCTCTTTTCGACCGGCAACCTCCCGTCTGACACTGAGCAAGGCTTGTGTGGCTTTGGGGGGGTGCTGGATTGTCTTTACTGACATATTCATCAACTAACTAACGGGCCGGCCTCGCCTCAGTAGTAACCAGTCATGAAATGAGTGCTCAGTAGATTTGCCTTGTCAACTGAGTGGTAGCCGCTGTTAAACCAATTAAGTCAACGAAGTGGCCCGGCCTTTGAAGCTGCAGGGGATCTTGATGTGGCTCCCGGCAGCCCACGCAGGACCGTGACGCCTTTGCTTCCGCACCATGACAAGTCAGGCACTCAGACTGTGCTAGGCGCAGCTGAGTCAGTCGCTTTTGAGATGTCAGAGCCCAAGCTGCGGCCGGGGTTGAAACATGATTGATGTTATATGGCATGCGTGCCGTTGTCACTCAAGCTATTTCAGCTGATTTGATTGCACTCCTTTCGCGTCTGTCTGTCTGTCCGTTTGTCTGCAATGGCTGATCAGGAGCGCCCCGTGCCTTGCCGTCCTCAGTGTCAGGCATCCTGTAGAGGCGCGAGGAGAAGAAGGAGGAGGCAGCGCCTGTCCAGTAGGCAGGGCTGAGGCTCAAGTGATTGAATTGAATTGTCAGGGTGTCAAAATTATTTGATTAGGGACCCCGTCTGGCAGTTTTCAAAGGGAATGAGAATCCTAGAAAGAAGCCAACTATGTCAGAAGGGGTCCGTAATTTTCAATTTGGCCAAGCAACCACCCTGGCAAGGCGCTGCTCGCTCTGCACTTCTTGAACCTGGCCGACCCGGTGGATCATGCGCCTTGGCTCCGCACACGGGGTGAAATCTTGCGAAGGGGCAATTCTTGTGGTGCAAAAGGGAAGACTGTGGATAATACGGGGCGAAGTCTTGCGGGCGGGAAGACAGCTGTAAACACGTGGGTCGGCAATTGCATTTCACAGAGAAGCTTATTGATTGCATAGCGCAAAGGGCAAAGCTGCGGCTTGCAGAGGGCAAATTATTGCGGTGCTTAAACGGTGTCGCACGTCTGCGATGCAAAAGGTTAGCGCTGTTGGAATTGCTTCTGTATACTCTGAAGTTTCCCCCTTTTGCGCCACAAGAATTATCCCCCCGCCTTTTTCGCGTCACAAGACTTCCGCAGAATTACCGCAACGTTCCCCATTTGCACCACAAGAATTTGCCCTGTATACCCAAATTTTCTTGGAGGGCGCCGCAGGAATTTCCCATGCCATGCTTAAGGTAGTTTACCCCCTTTGTACCACAATAAAATCGCATGTGTGCCGCATATTTCCCCCCTTGCACCACAAGAAATTCGGATGTGCCCCCCTGCACCACGAGAATTACCCCTTGTATAATGCAGTTCCTGCTTTGCACCATAAGATCTTCCCATGTATACCGCAGATTTCCCCTTTAGCACAGTGCTAGCGACGCCCAGGAATGAGATGCGGAAGAAGGAGAAGTCCGGCGGGCGCTTGCGACACGGCTTCGTGCATGCTGAGGCCCGCAAGCAAAGCGTGGCTGGGGCATAATCATGTCATGATTGGCATTGTTGTCACTTTGACCTGTCAAATTGAGCCCCACCTCCCGTGCCAAGGAATACCTATGCTCCACCTCGGCGCAAGCCTGCAGGGTTGCAGACGCAGGTCGCGGGACCACTTAGTGAGCGCCTGTCTGACAGGCGCTCCTTAGCGCCAGTCTGCATCTTCGTGCTGGCGAAAAAAACAGTGCTTTTTCTGCTCACGGTGTGTGTGTGTGTGGCACCATGCTTGGACTTCCTGCTTTGGCTTTGCATTTGAAGCTGTCAGCTGGCCAAGGCTTCACCGTGTAGGCCACTGACTCAGCCTCTGCCCCTTCGCTGATTGCTTGTTGGAAGAAGCTTGCCTGAGGCTGGGGTCGGCTTGCCCTCGCTCCACGAGCTTGCTGGGGCTGGGAGCATCTTGGCTCAGTCATTATGTTCATATCTGTCATTGCGCATGTCTTGGAACGTCCAATTATGTTATATGTTCCTTTGCGCGTGAATTGTCAAGTAATTTTGCTGTCTGCGCCTATCTGTGCGCGCACTGCTGCCATGGCAGCATTCTGCCTACTGTGCGGCATCAAAGTCGTCATGGACGCCATTCATTCCATCATGTGGCCGCACAGATCACGTTTACCATAGCCTTTGCTATCGCCATGCTCGCCGACACTCAGCTTAATTGATTTGATACAATACTGCAGCAGCTTCAGCTTCGCATTTCTAAGGAAGGCACCCGGACGCTTTCAGTGACCTGCCCGATAACGCCTGTCTGCACTGCGCTCTTCGCATAAGCTGCGAGGCCCTAGGCCGTGGTTCTGGCGAGTTGGCCGACCACGATGATCACCGTGATCGTATGGGGCCGCAATTTCTGGGCCGATGCGCGTTTTGATAGCACCCGCAGAATTTCCCCCTTTGCACCACAAAAGTAAAATTTTCCCCTTCGCATCACAAGAGTTTCCCTCTTTGCACCACAAGAATTTCCGCGGGTTTCCCCTTTTACGCCAGAATTTCCCCTTTGCACCACAAGAGTTTCCCCCTTTGCACCATACTTTGCACCACAAGAGTTTCCCCCTATGCACCCCTTTGCACCATAAGAGTTTCCCCCTTTTTGCCACAAGAGTTTTCCCCTGTGCACCACAAGAGTTTCTTTCCCCCTTTGCATCATAAAAGTTTCCCCCTTTGAACCACAAGAATTTCCCCTGTCACTGAATTAGCTAAGACTCAGGTGGAACGACCAGCCGCGGCCGTCATGGAGTTTATGCGCGGCCGCTACATGAGCTCGGCGCCAAATTTACACTGGGAGTGCTTTAGCATTTAATTATTTGGATGGCCTTCCTGAAGGAGTTGAGATTAGCGCCGGCAGAGGTGACCAACTGGGCAAGACTATATTGTGGCGCCTTCAACGAAGCTTGCTCGGCGGGGTCCGCTCGACATGATGATTGTGATTGAGTCTTGCTATGATGAAGTCTGTCAACTGATGCTGAGGCCCTTCGCGACTGCCCGGCTTTGACACAGTTGCAGTCATCGTGCCTGTCTGCAGCGGACCCATCTGGCAGTAGCAAGGAGGGCAACGACAACGACGACGATGCAACTGGCCTCCGGCCAAAGAGCAAGCCAAAGTCCAAGGCTATGCCAAAGCAAAAGGCCGTGCCAGAGCAAAAGGCCATGCCAAAGCAGCGTCTGTCTGAGCCTTCAGAATTGCCTGCCGAGCTGCATGCGACTAAGCCTTCAGAGCTGCATGCGACTGAGCCTTCAGAGCTGCACGCGACTGAGCCTGCAGCACGTACGACTGAGCCTTCAGAGCTGCATGCGACTTCAGAGCTGCGTGCGGCTGAGCCTGCAGTGCATGCGACTGAGCCTTCAGAGCTGCATGCGACTTCAGAGCTGCGTGCGACTGAGCCTTCTGAGCTGCATGCGGCTGAGCCTTCAGTGTCGTCACGTCCGATTCAGCCTTCAGGGTCGTCGCGTCCGTCTGAGCCTGCTGAGCCTCCTGAGCTGAGCGCATCTGAATGGCTGCGCCCTGCGAAGCGTGCCAGGGAACAGTAGGGCGACAGCGAGGGCGATGCTGAGTGGGTGCATCAGGGCCAAGACTTTGCGGCCCCAGACGAGGACACTGCCCGGGGCGCCAACAGCAGTTTGTCTCAGAGCCTGGCCTGTGCGTTGAAATGTTCCGTCCTGTTGCAGCCAAGGGCGGACGATCCCCTGGTCATGCGCTACATCACTGCCAGCCTGCACCTGCTCCCCTCGTCCATCTTTGTGGCTGGCTTCGTGGACTGCCGTCAGGCCCGCATCTCCAAGTTCGGCGACAACACTGTGTGGACGGACACGAGGAATGACAACTACGGGCGCAGATTCGCCCGCAACAGGGGCTTTTTCATAGAGGCGGTGCAGAACGACTATGCGGAGTTTGGCTCCGATGCCTGAGCGCCTGTCTTCACTGTGGGCCATGAAGCCCTGGCAGAGCGCCTGTCTTCTCTCCGAACCATGAAACTGAATTCTTTCCTTTTATTAAGTTGTTATAACCACTAGTCCGCACTTTAGCAGTGGTGACCCAGTGAGACAGGCGCATAGTGGACCACGTGACTCAGCCCAGTGAGACAGGCGCATGGCAATGTACTATATTTCAAATAATAAGGGCAACCTGCCAGTGACACACAAGTCCATAAGGCATTGTGGACGAAGCGGCCAACCCCCCATTGACACAGAAGTCTTGCCGGTCGCGGCTGCATGAATGGTCAAGCGCCTGTCTGTTTGGTTGGGACATGAAACTGAAATATTGTTTTAACCACTTAGTCCGCACTTAGCAGTGCCAGTCAGACAGGCGCATGGTGTACTATAGCAGCCAGCCTGCCATTGACACAGGAGTGTCCGGCTGCAGGTGTGAAAAAGTCTCTTCAGTGACACAACTGGGGCACTAAGCACTGAGTTCTCTGCTTGTTAGCGGGCAGCGGCCTCGAAGTCAGCACTTTCCCCCTCCCCTTCTTGCTTCCAAAGCTCTTAGACAGCCCAGCACATCCAATTTCTCAGAATCACACCAGCGGACAAGAGCCATGTGAGCATCAGCCAAGGCAGCCAGTTGCCTTAGAATTCCAGTGGCAAGCCTGCCAAAGCCGTGGCAGTCACGCAGAGTGACAAGTAATAAGCTTCACAAGGCCGGGCTGCAGCAAGGACTCTGTTGTTATTTTCGACAGGAACTGGAACTTGCCCGACCCTCTGCCTGCAAGTGGCAACAGCGCCATGAACACAAAGGTGATTGCGGCCTTCGAGCAGCGTGAGGCAAGTCCATCGACAGGAGCTTGACATTCGGAAACTCCCCTAGACGGCCGCGGAGTAGGTGTTGCCGAGCAGAAGCAGCAAGTCAGTCCTGAAGACTTGTAACATCTTATTAGCAACGCATCGCACAGGAGTAATGCTGAACAAACTATTATTTATCATTGGGAGGTGCATGACGTGCATGGCTCTTTGATGATGTAAATGGTCGTGTCACTGATGGCGAGCAAGTGGGCGCTGTGCGTGGCCCGGCTCATGTTTGCTACGCCAATGACGCCGAAACTGCCTCACCCAAGCACATCTCTCTGACTCCCCTCTAAAGGCAACGGAAACCATGGGCAACGTCAGACAAAGGCGCTTTCCAGCTGGCTGGAGGATCCAAAGCGCACCGCCAACCAACCCTTGCTGGAGTCCTGCATCAGCGAAGGGCAATTACTTTTAGTCCTTGGACAAGCTCACAGACGTCCAGGTCCAGTGGCAATGCACTCATCTGCTGCCCGGTGGCAAGCGAGCCAGCGTGAGCTTCCGTGCTGCCTCTCCCAGACAGGCGCTGATGCGAGCAATCTTGACCCTTCCAGCTCCATCCTGCAACGGCTGCGCTGCATGTGAAAGATCGTCCCTCACCTGATGGACGCGGAGCAAAGACCGGTCCGCAGCTTGGTCAAGACGCGCCGGAAAGCTGCGGCAGGGATCTCAGTCAGTCAAATCAAGCGCTGGAGACGCGGCAAATCTTGATGAATACTTTCTTGCATAATCTGTTATATTCCTGTTTTTTCTATCATCTTATATTGCATTTCGTCCGCCAGAGTAACGTAACCCAAACATCAATAATGCTTGTCAAATGAATATTTGTTGATTTCATGTAGCTGCTGATTGGGTTAAGGAATTGAGACAGCCTCTTATGTCGTTCTCCTGTCAATAATGGAAAGACGAGGTTGACGCGGCGGACAAAAGGGCCAGTTATGGCTTGCGCAACGCACGAACCCCATTCCTGCAAATACCTTCACGAAGATCACACCATGCCGTATTTCTTTTTCTATCGGGGGCAGCGACATAGGCGGCCTGGGGAATTCCAATCTCGTTTGGCCATGGACATCTCGTGGTGGTGCAAACGGGGAAATTCTTTTGGTGCAAAGGAAATTCCTGTTTCTTAAGGGGGAGGTAGACCTGCAAGGTTCTTGTGGTGCAGAAGAGGAAAATTGCAGTAGATAGAGGGAATTCTTGTGGTGAGGGGGAAAGATGCTTGATATGCATTGCAGGCCCCTGCTGCGGCCTCCTCCTGCTCAGAAGGGGCTCGAAGTTAGGCAGCTCTGCCCGGATGATTGCTGCTGCCGTGTCAGCCCAGTTCTTCATCCTGCAAAGACTAATACGAGGTCATCAATACATTAGAATATGCTCACAGTCTGTCAACCGCGCGCCAGCCGCCATGCGGACACGCAGCTTCATGGTTGGCGTCATGCCGGCGGCGCCGCCCAACTCTTTCAACTCTCCGCCCAGGTGAATGAGAATGGGTTTCGGTTTCTGAAGCTTTTTCCTGACATGCGCAGCCTTAAAATGGCAGTGACCACCCTTGCTTGAATTGCAAGCAAGCCGCATCATCAGGTTTGCAAAGGTGTTAGGAGTCTCCCACACCTTGTTCTGCACGAACATACGGAGCCTTCAGTGGTTTTATCTCAGATGCTTCCTCTTCTCCAGCTGCCGTTGAGCTGTTGCTGACTGACGGGACCCGGGCTCAGTCAGACTATGCGCGCTGACTCATTGTCATGAGACGGTTTGGACGCCTGGCTGCCCTCTCATCAGGTTCATCAGTCAGCATGCCAGCAAGACAGTTGAGCAAAGCGACTGGGTCGCAGCAATGCTTGACGCCTTGCCCGCTCAGGGACAGCCGGGCATACACCGCTGCCGCCTTGAGCCCAGCTTCCTTCAGCTTGATCCATTTTTGCATGTCGTTAACTTGATGTGCTGTCTGGCAGCAACTCTGGTGCTCAGGCTGGCCATCTACTGAGGTGGCGAGGACTCGGTCTTTGTGTCAGCATGGCAAGCCCTCTTTTAAAGAAAAGTCAGCGTCTGTCCTGGCCATATACTGAGCACACATCCTGGCACCGGCTCAAGTGACAGTAGTAGCGCGGCGCCTGTCAGCCATGTTTTGGAGCCTGGCCAGCAGAAGCTGGGCCTAGGAAGCGAGCGGGACGCTCATCCGCAAGTCCTCCAGCGCGCGCCGCGTGAGCAGTTTCCTCCAGCCCCTAAAGCGACAGCGACATGATGCTGTGCACTCAAACCCTTCTGCGCCGCAGGCTCCCCTTGCGCACCACAGAATCCCAGCCCCGCGTCACTCCTGACCACGGAAGTACGATTTAAATATTTACTACCGCAGCTTTCCCCCCTTTTTGCCGCAAATACGCCCTGTTCAACACAGCTTCGCACCACGAATTTGTTTACTCACGTTCACCCCAGCTTATAACCGTGCCATTCGATGATTCCGCCTTTTTACCGCTGGTCCCCCTTTGCACTACAAAAAATTCACGTCTATACTGCAATTTTCCCCTTTGCACCACAAGAATTCAACTTTCCGCGAGAGTTGTCCTTGTACACTGCAGACTTCCCACTGTGCACCACAAGAACTCCCCTTACTCCTCTTGCGCGCCGCACTTTTCGTGTTTTGAGTGATGTCCTTCTGTGCGCATCACAAGACAAGTTCCCCCCCTGGTGCGCCACACTTCCCCAAGCGATGCATTTGTTGTCAACCCAAGGTATGGCGCCGGAGAGTGTCAGCCTGCCTTGTCAGCTGGCAGGCAGGGTTTCCTTGGCTGGAGCTTCAATCGGCTTTAGCTGTAAAATCTGTCGTGGCCACGGCTGCTTTGGACGAAGCCCACCAGAGCGCGTTCCTTGGCAGCGATTGGCCGAGCTGGGTGCGCAGGCAGGGCAACCGCCAGCCGGCCAAGGCTGTCCCGCAGCGGTCAACTTTCACTTGCCATGCAAGCAGCCGTCCGCACCGCCTTACTGGTATCTCTGGTACTGACACGGAGGGGCCCGTTGGCATCAAAGGTCGCATTGCTGGAAGCCAAGCTCGAGTATCTCTTACTATTTGTCATCGTCTATTAAATTTTCTATAGATATTTAAAATTATCTAAATTATTTCATATTTTAATTCCTTTCATATAATTCATATTGTGTCAAGAAAAGAAATATATTTTTAATAAAAATGTAATAATCTAAATATAAAAATATAATCAAATAAAATCAAATTAAAAAATATATTATATTTAAATAAATAGTAAATATTTTATTTTTTTCATAATACAAAACATATCTATCCCATAATCAATACAAAAAAAACAAATCAAGATTGGGATATTAAGATTTCTTTTAAATTTTGTTTAAGCGAAATATACATTATATTAAAGCAGAGATTGAATTTTAGAAACCCAAATATTTAAAGACGAATCGTAGCTCGAATTTCTAAACAATACCTCAATATGTTTTAAGCACTGCGAGCGATACGATACACAAAAAAAATAGTTTGCCTTAGGCAGCGGCTTTTTCGCACAGATCTACCCGTCTCTAATATTGCCGGAGGAGACGAAACGCCGTTTATGTTCTTGCCGGCAAATTTTCCGCAACCACTGACGACATAATACCATTCAGCAGGGTTTTATGCATCACTTGTGCACTTGGTTACCGCACTTGTTCGGCACGGCTGATACAAGCAAAAAGACCAAGGTGCAAGCCGCAAACCCTGCTCTGGAGCAAGCAGACCTACCCGACCAATACTAGACAATTCCCCAGCATTGCCAGCATCATCCACGATGATGCGGATGATGCTATGCATGCTAGCGATGTGGTAACTGGAAATGAATGAAATGGAGCCGAAAGGAATTATATGAACACAAAGAAAAACATAAAGGGAATCGGAAGATAAACACCAAGAGAAATTGAAAATTATAGGAAACAAACAAAAATTAAAGAGAAATAAAAGGATATATAACGAACTAAAATAAAATAAAAAACAAAATTTAAATTATAAGAACTAAAGAAACTTAATGGAAGATACATAAAATAAAGAGAAATAAACACCAAGAAATTATCGAATATATAAAGAAAAAAATATAAAAAAAACAAAATGTAATTCCCAAAAACTAATAAGAGAGTTAAAAAAAAACACAAATAATAAATAATAAAACGAAAAAAACCAAATCCAATAGCCGACTATATCATATCAATATATATATCTAGTCACCGAACATAATCGAATCGCAAATCTAATCCGAACAAATTACCTTTATATATAACCACTTAAATCATTCGAGGATTTTTCTAATACTCCATAATATCCCCCTCCAAAAAACAAAACACAAAAAACAACTTTTTTTATTTTTAATTTTTTTAATAGTAATATTAAATATTTATAATATTTCTATTTAACTTATTTCATATTAATATTTATATTTCTTTAATAATAAAAACAAAATTATAATCCTTAATAATCCTTAATACTATAATTACTAACACAAAAATCCATCATCAATCAATTCTTTTTTTCCAAAATTCATTAATTCAAAAATCTTAATAAAAATATTATAACTTAAAATAATTCCTATTAATCAATTTTTCATTTCCCAAACCATCCAATCTATCCAAATATCAAATTACACAAAAAACAAAAAATCAATTAAAACAAAATATTCCTTAAACTATTTAATATATCTTCATCCATACCTACCTCCAAAAATTCTAATTAATAATTAACGAATCCCAAAAACTAAGAAAACAATAATAGCTTTTGGATCAAGATTTACTCTTCCCTATGGATACCCTCCATCCTATTCTCAGAGATCTATCATTGTAACCTCCAAAAATCCAGGAGCTAATATTACTTGAGGAGCGGGTGAACGAAAGCTAGTAGTTATTGCATAAGATGGGTCGGTAACAGAGTGGATTCATAGGTAGCTTATGTACAACGGGAGGCCCGGCAAGATTCGTAGGATACGACATGCAAACGCACATGGTGGCGTGGCAAACCTTGCAAAATCAAAACAACGAGAGGCGTCAGAAGCTGTCTGCAAGCACCTCTGGGTTCTGCATGCTACATGTGCAAAGATTGTTGAGGTGGTTTACCGAGAAGGAGGTCTCAAAGAACAAGCAATCGGTGGAACATATAAAAGTTCGTAGCACCAAAACGCTCAAACCGAGACTTACCCAATGAGCACTGCCCAGGGGGGAAGATGATTGAATCATCGAGCCTGACCAGGGGGTCCAAATAATTGTTTTTCAATCTTTTCGGCTCAAATAATTGAACAAAAAAATCAATCTTTCGGCATTTGAGTCCCTTACCTTGCTTACGCAAAGAGAAACTTGAGCTAGCTAAAGCTAGCTTTCGTAACATATCTTTCAGGGTCTTCCATAATATCCAATTAACCAGATATTACTTTAGGAGCTACCATATGATGCCAGTGTTTTTGGGGGGTGCCTACTAGACAACGCCCCTGATGCGGATGATGAATAAAAAGAATTGCACGAAAATGAAGAGGGCAGCAGGAAACTATCGGACATGCAGGGAAGACATGCAAAGGAAGTGAAATTCAACTCCGGGAATTAACGGGAAATAAAGGAAAAGGAAATGATAGAACGAAAAGAGCAAGGTGCTCGGTGGCCGGCTGTGTCGCGTCAGCGTGTAAATAATAGTTAGCCTCATAACAATGGTGATCATCAATATCACCATCATACTATTTTTGTACATTTTCTCCATTTTGAAGCAATATACTGCCGCGCAAGGGAGCTTACAGTATTCATGGAAAGCTATCCATTTGTGAGTTTCTTCTATGGTCGTTGTATACCAATACTCAACCTCTCGAGAAAAGAGTTGCAGCTGGCTGCGCCAGGGTGTTGCTTTGTGGTTTGAGCAGGGAAGCCCGAGTTGCTTTGTTAAGAGGATTTTCAAGGGAAGCCTGAGTCCCCAATTCAAAAGCAAAACCCTGGCCTAGGCCCTTGGAAAATGAAGGTGCCGCAAGCCCTAAAGCTCAGTTGAACACCTGCGAGTGCCAGCAATTTGCATATGCCTGTGCTCCAAGTCAATGCAATTACTGGGGGTCCCTTTTTGGACTTGAGACTTTTGCAGAGGTGTGGGTCGCGCGCCTACTGGACCACTGCCAATCTCTGCCGCTTCTCATCCTTGCACCAGGTCAAGACATGAAAAGAAAGGAAGGCTTTTACTCAACTTCCTTCACCTCCCGAATGGATGGCCCAAACAAAATCCCCAAACTTCTTGTATGCCACTAAAGTCTTTTTTGCCCAAAATGTATACAGTCCATGAACTCAGGAAGTGAGCTTCTGTCCAAACACGTTCAAACATTGGGAGCACCTACGACAAAATGGTGAGTTTGTTTAACCGTAGCACATTCCAAAAGCGGGCCTCTGATTTTTGGACACTGGTATGGCCAGTACGCGCATGAGCAGTCCTTTTTGGGCTCCTTCTCTGCGGAAATAGCCAGGGCTGGGTATCCTGTGAAAGCAGAGCAAAGGACGCGAAACAATCAAAATGCTGATGCACCTCATAAAGTTGAGTGACAACCACCCTTTGGGGACTTTGAAGGGGAATCAACATTTGCAATGCGTATAACATGTAAAATACGAACAGGGCACATTGTATCATGCCTACAAACAAAACCCATGCGGCAACTAGTAGCTGAACAGCGTCACGCAGCAACCAAACAAACTATCCACAATGCCATTTTGACAGCTGGCAGCTTCTCTGCAGGACGAGCTTATGGCGTCCGCAATGGTCCTCGTTGCCTTCTTCCTCCGACAGCTTTGTGCTGCTTAAAACAAAAGCTGCAACACCAAATTCCAACTGAAGCTCAACCAGCCTCACTTCACCGACTCTCTCATGCGGAACAGGACCATGCCAGCCACCACCAGCACAGTGCCAAGCCAGATCCTCGCCATCTAACAATCATGGCGCAAAAAAACACTTATTCCAATGGCTAGTTTCCATAAAACCAAGCAACACATGCAACACATGGATAAATCTGTCAAGATTCCAGGCAGACAAAGGTGGCTGTACATTCTCTGGGCCCATGATCCACACGACAGTGAACGCCTGATCAGGGGGGTATCCTGAGCAACTCCCCAAGAAAGATAAATCGCACAAATTGCAACCCCACAGCCCCTTGACGCCTGTGAGGCCAAGGGCACGGCCGCAGCTGCAACCACCCACACGAGGCCTGACGAAAACTTGGCGATGACGACTGCCTGCAAAGTCTTCACTGCGATGAGTGCAACCACAAAGATCGGGTACAAGTATGCCAGCGTTGCGCACTCTTCATCATCTGCACCAGCTGCACTACCTTGACCAAGGAAAAGACACTGGAAGCCATCCAACAGATTCGTCGGTGACTGGGCGAATGTGAGGCCTTGAAGGGGAACAGAGGCGACGAAAACAGGCGGCAAAGCAACGACTTCCCAAATGTTGATCAACGTCCACAGCTTCCAGAATGAAACGTGCGATCGCTGCAAAGAGAACTCCATGAACACAGTCGACATTGCCCCTGGAAAAGCTTGTGCCAGGAGCAAGCAGACTGCGCCCATGGACTGTGCGGTCCACTCCTTTCAGGGTTTAAGGCTGAAACAGCGAGTAGCCGAGGGAGATAGTCACCTTCTTCTGTTTCTATTTTTCAATCCTTTTTGTTGGGCTGTTCTGGTCGCCCCGTCCTTTCCAACGAACGACACCAGAATACCAGCAACGATGGCGGCGCAGCTGAGGAAGTGGGCGGGGAAGTAGCGTCGGCCAAGAAAGCATACAGAAAACAACATGGTGAGTGGTATCACCGTCTGCTGCAACAAAATGATGAGAGGGCCTGACACGAGGTGCCCGCGCGCGCCGCTATAGCCCAAGAAGTTGTAGGTCGTAAAGAGAAGACCCATCACTGCAGAGTGCCAGACTCTGAAGCTTGGCTTGACACTCTCGCCGCTGGCAACAGTCGACTCCTCGTCGGTCTCAGTGGATTCCTCCAGTGTGTCCTTTGTCACAGTGCCCCGGAAGCACATGGCTGCCCAAACAATGCCGAATGCAACCGCGATCCACACTGGCTGCAAGGTCGTCAACACAAAGGGAGACTCTTTCATAACAATGGACACCCTCTTGTGCGACACGCTCAGGCAGGCCTGAGAAATCCAAAGAGCGACCACATAAATATTGCTCCAGTTCAGCAGAGCCCTCCTCACATCCTGTAGCAAAGGGCTCCCCATGCATGGAAAGCGCTGGCCGGTCCTACCGATCGAGTACAAAAGATGTTCTGCCTTGGGCCAAAATTCACTGTGGCTCTCTCTGAGCTTGGAGGTGACATGATCTCAGAAAAATTGGAGCGTGCTTGATACCACGCACTCTCCAAACACCACAAAACAACCAAAGGCATGGAACAACAGCAGCGGATTAACGAAGGTCAAACCAACTTCTCCCTGAACAAATCTGCCACACTGCTACTACCACTAGTGCTACTATTGCTACTACTGCTGCTACTGCTACTGCTACTACTGCTACTGCTAGTGCTACGACGACGGATAATTATGATGGCTATTGAATTTCTCGAGCCTTCGCATCAGCTACTTTTGTGCGAAGGAGCACTCCTTCACTCTGCATGGCGCTCTTCAGCAAGTGGTGTGACTTCACGCCATACATGTGTTTTCCTTTTTCTTTCAACTGTTTTAGAGGACCCCAATTTCGAGACGAGTCTGGGTACAACAAACATTTCATCATTGTTCGGAAGCAAATCGTTGAGAACCACAAGTTGGGTTTGTCCCGAAACTATTGCTTTTTTGGCTCCCTTTACTCAGGATCCTTCCTCCGGTATAGGGGTCACCGAGACTCCAGTGAGGGCAACCAACAGTTCTGTCCTTTGATGGAGGAATCCATCTAGAGGCCGTCTGGTTTTCCTTTCATAAACCCTAAATCCTCAAACCCTATAACACATTAGACAGGCTGGAAGGCTGAGTTGTGCTCGCTTGGCTGAGTTGTTCTCGCTAGGACATAGAGAGGGCTCAATGTTGCTGTGGGTTATGATGGAACCTTCCCTCCACAACTCTGACCCGACAGATGGCATCCGTTCGCAGGACGAGGCCCGTGGACGGCGCCCGTCCACGGTCCGGACCCATTCATCTTTCGGATGAAATTGCCACATTTCTCTGGTGCAATGACTCAGGGCTGTTGTTTGCGCATTCATTCTGGGATCAAAAAGGAATCAACCAGAAGAGAAAGGGTTCTGAGGCGATAGGACACTTGACCTTCCTTTTTGGGCCTTCCTTCGGTTGCATTTGTGAGTGTCGTCAAAGAAGCAAACACCCGGACAGTCTTGTCATGAGACCTGACCCGAAGTTGCTCTCCTGCAGCTTGCTCTTCACTCGGCGAAGCCAAGCTGAACTCCTTGCGAGCGCGCAACTGGACAGCATCAAAGCTTGTGTGGCCTGAAAAGTCCTCATTCAGACCGCTTAGAGTGGTCTGAAATCGGCTTTATGACCATGCCCGTCAAAACCTCATTCATGATCTGCTGTTTTGCACAGCGCGACTCCTCGCACGCGTAACTGCCGCCAGCAGTTGGTGAGACCTGTCTGCAAATCCCATGGGTGCTTCTCACGATCAAGGACAGCTTGGTGGTTGGTTTGCTGAAAAAAGGTCCCCATAAGGCGGACTAGCATGCAGCAAGCTTTTTACAGCCTGGGACAAATATCCTCAGTTTGCTCTGGCTCAAGGAAACACATGTGACTGGGCTCCAAATCGTCGGCCGATCAAGTCCGGGATGAAACCCGCTTAGAAACCTTCAAAGAAATTCCATACTTAAGCCTGTCTGAATGAGATCCGATGTGGTGAGAAGGGGCTGTGGCACAATGGCAGCGCGCCCCAGAATTGCTGGGGAGGTTGCAGGTTCAATTCCTGCCAGCCCCAGAAAACCTCTTCCCATCGGTACAATCAGGGTCAAGAACGTGAGGTCTCACTCCCTGAGGGAAAACCTTGTGGTTAAAAAAAACAAAACAAAAAACAGTTCGCACTCAGGAATTGAGAGGTACAAGCCTCACTTTGGGTACTTTAGAGTTCTGCCTGTTTTATGGCGAGTGATTCCACCGATTCGTGTGTGAACTATGAGCCAATTGCTCATGCTTCCCTTGATTACCTCCACTGGTAAATGGAATCACGCGGGAATCCGTTGCGGTGTTGGACCGCGGCTGTCGGTTGTAGATCCAGGGCAGTCATGTGGGTGGCTCGGTTTTTCTGTTGGTTCCCCTTAAAGCCACAACCTCAAAGGATTTGTTGAGCTGTTGCTGTTTCATTCCGACGTGACAATCCACAAACGTCTGCAAGCACATGTCATGGCTGCTTAATTTACCAGCATCTGTCAATATTATTGGTCTTGGTCTGAGATCAAAGCCGGTAAGCAGCAAAAAACCAAATTTCAGGTTGATCGCCCATTCGTTTTGTGGTGACCATGCCTTCGCCTCTGGGTTCTGCAGTGGCCCCTGTGTGGTGCTTCAAAACAAAGCTTCAGCCAACAAAAAACGGGAGCAACCATTCTATTAAGTAAGAAAGGACCCTCCACCATGTCTATCCCTGTAAACCGAGGTCCTTTTTGGGAAACATGCCTTTCTTTCTGGCAAGCTCCTAAGTTCCTGCAAGCTTGTGACTTCAAGTCGCACATGTAAGCCAAGGTGCCTCCACAACGACTCGCTTGGGAAGGGACAACTTCCAAGCCTCAGACACATTTCACTGACCACAGTCGCACCAGGGAAGTCTTGTTGTCACCTTTTGTGAGAAAATTGGCGACCCCCTTAAAAAGGAATCTTTCACTACGAGGGGGTCGAACAATTTTCCACAAAAAGTATCAAAAGAACCCCCTGAGTCGCATGTGCTGGCTGTGCCGCACACAAGTTTGATAGAACCTTACGAGGCCGTGGATGGGGCTTAGTTCCCCAAATCAAAAGCAGCGCCATGTCTGTTTCCGCGACTTTGGGCCCCGGCCTCGGCAACGGGCACCCTCAGCTGACATGTGACAGTGCGGCCTTGTGACTGCTGTCATATCACAGATCGTCTCTTTGCTTTAAAGGGACACCAGCAAGAAAGCCGGCCCTTTTGGATCCTTGACACCAAGCCCAGGAGTCCAGAGATCGTTGTTGGGCAACTGAGTAGAACCCAAGCTGACGCGCATGCGTGCATCTGTCCGCCAAGAGGCCCTTTGAAGTAGGCCAAAAGCACTTGGAGGGTCGTAATGTGGCTGACCTCATTGCCCATCTTTCCGCCAGGCATCTGCAAACAGACCTTGCAAATCTGAAAGTTGGACCATGGCATGACTAAACTCTCCCAAACTCAGAGACTAATCCGAAACTTTGGGGTTTGCAATGAACAGCTTGCGCCAGAATGAAGCTGAGGGGTTGGGCCAAGCAGGGCATCCCGGCAAGGTGAGTACAACCAAATGGGTATGTGACTGTCTAATGAGGTGACTCCCACAAAGGTCATTCCTTTTTGGTTTCGCTTTCCACCACTTCAAGAAGGCTATCCCCCCAAAACCAGACATTCAAATGGACCCGGCTCTGACGCTAGCTTGGAACTTCTCAGCTTCCAGCAATCAGGACCGGGCTAGTACACATCTCTACCTTGGTGCAGGGAGATGCTTCAAACCCCCCAGCCGCTTTGCCCACCCTTCCTCTCGGCCTGTCGCACCTGATGTCGCGTTGGGACACCCCAACGCCTCCAATGTTGCCCTAGGAATGGCGAAAGTCATTGGGTAAAAAGGGCATTATGCAGCAGGAAATCTGGAGGACAATTAGAGATAAATCGCTTCCGTGACTTTCGCCACATGAACCACCGACACCACAACAAACACAATCACGCACACGTACACACAAACATAAAACAGAAACAAGCAAAGGAGCGACAAGCAACGAAACCCAAAATTCAGAGAGATAAGGAAATCAAAAAACAAAGAAACACACCAATAAACATTCAAAGTAAAAAAAAAAAAAAAAAACAACGAACCACAGCAACGCAGAAAGACACACGTAAGCAAAGAAACGAAGGCGCACACAAACAAGGAAACAAACCAACAAACAAACAATCAATCAAACAAACAAGCAAACACGCAAACACCAACCAAACAACCAAACAACCAAACAACAGGCAGCACACACACACACACCAAACAACTTCTTCTTTAAGCGATGCATTGAAACTCAGAAACCAACCATTTACGGATGACACCTGCCATTTCTCTGAACATCAATCTATTGGGAGCGGAGCACAATTACCCCTCTCTCTCTCTCTGTCTGCCTGCCTGTATTTTACTCGCATGCATAGGGCCACAAGGGCATCAGATTGCATGTCTTAGCAGGTAGACATGAGACATGGGCAACGGATCAAGGACACATAGAGCAAAATCTCTCACCGTGCACACCCCTTCCAAGTGCAAACAAAAACCCATCTTGAGAATCGATTCCGCGTCCTGAGCGCCAGGCGTCAATCAAGACGCTCTCCAAACGCATGACGACATCCAGGTAACCTGCCGCAGTGCGGTAGTGAGTTGACGAGAGCTTGCAAGGGCTCTGTGCAAGTTCTTCCGTACGAATTATTCTGTGCAAGTTTCTTTAAGTTGCTTTGTACAAGTGCCTTGCGCAAGCTGCTCTGCGCAAGTTGTTTAGTGTAAGTTGCTCTGCGCAAGGGGCTGACTACTGAGAGCGTTCTCGTCATGAAGACCTTGCCCTTCTCCACCAGACCCAAGATCCTTTGACTAATTGTCTTTGTACCTCCTTGCTTTGCAGCAGAGAAGCTCGAGTATTCAAAACACCTCTGGTTCTTCTGGAGAATTTCCGCCAGCGCGCATGTTCCACATATGTGCGCAACTGAGTTGTAAATGCAATCTTCTGGCTTCGCTTTGGGTGCTCCTTCATGAGGGTATCAAAGGAAGGCTGTGTGTTGTTCTTCATTCGATCAGAACGTGATTCTCCAGATTTCGGTGGATCTTGCTTTCCAAGACTGCTTCCTGTCTTTTCGATTCAGCCAGCTCTGGCCGATCCGGTTGACAAATCACATTTTGCGCCAAACATGGAACCAGCGAATATATTAGAAGGTGGAATCACCTTGATGAAGCCTTGCTTGTCTGTTGTCGGAAGACTCTTCTACATTGCCATTTCACACGTCTTGCTGCCAGCCATGTCCGGAACACACCCACAATTCACATTTGCCTTCAAACAGTTTCTTCACTACAAACCAATGCGCGCATACACACACACACACACCCACACACACAATTTCTTTCAGACACATGTCCACCATGTGCAGTTGGTGGAAGGGTATGCTTGTTTTGGAAGAGGGCAAAGTGGCACCCAGTAAAGCTGGAAAAACAACATCAACACCAAACAAGGGCCCCCAAAGCAGTCAGAAACATCTCACTGAGCACTGGGCTCTCGCCGCCAGGGAAGTGGCAGCACAAAGGGTCCTGCTTCCACCTGGCTCTGCACGCCAAGTTTGAGTGACTGGTCGGTGGTTGGGAAGGAACGATCCAAGGAAAGGAACGTCTTGCTGTTGCTTTTTGCGTCACGCTGGGAATACCCAGGATTTTGAGTGGGTACACTGCCGCAAGAACTCAGCGGTATCTTTTGGGTTTGGATGGTTTTGGACCTGTGGAATGATATTGTCACAACTCGGGAACCCTCAAACCGCTGAGGAACATAGGACGGGCTACACAAAGGCTCATTTCCCTTTGAGCTGTGCACAAGCCAAGGGCCCCTGCTGCTGCATGAACTCTGGATGTCGCTTCTCGACCTGTGCAGAGAGAGAGAGAGAGAGAGAGAGAGAGCCACAGCCACTCAATGCCCAGCTTCATGAAGGGTAACCCAAAATGTTGAATATGACATTCTGCAATGTGAAGCACAAACACACTTGCACTCTCTTACACTTACACATCCCCATACTCGTTCTCTTGTGTTTATATGCTTTCACACTTACACACTCGCCTGCCCAAATGCGCGCGCTCCAACACAAGCACTCTGTCTCCATCGGCATACATGCCCAGTTGAAGCTGTGCTCGGTGTCATGAAGCAAGAGAGAGAGTTCTTGAAGACCCTGACCCTTTTCTCTCTTGCTCTATGTCCGTGGATGCCAACAAGTTGCTGGCAACACTCATTCCTCCGTTGACTCGCGAATGCTTTTGTGCCTGAACCTTTTTCAAATCAAAAACACTCACTTGCCCCCTAACAGAAATAATAAGGGTAAACGAGAACCGCAAATGCAGTCCATACCCCAACCCTGCTTTCCAGATGTGACGTTGATGCATCTGCACGTCGAAGCCGGACATTCGCTGGTGCCCAACCCCGGAAAGAAAACTTCAAAAAGGAAGCAAGGCAGAACACGGCCTTTGCTTGCTGGTGTTCAGCAGGAAATGAGGGAATGAACCCAAGGGTCCAACTCAAGGTAACCACAGGGGATGGTTTACAAGGGTCATTCTCTCATTCCCTGAGCACCAGCAAGCTTGACATGGATTTGTTTGGTTGCGCTTCTGCCGCGTTCGGTCTGCTCAACCGATCAAGTGGCAATGGTTTGTGTAATTGTTTGTTCCTGATCGTTTTGCAGGGCATGCATGTTTTGTCCAAACACATCCAATCCCAACAATACCATTTGGCTCCAGCCGGCGCATTGGGCGTCCTCCCGTCGTGGATGTGCATTCACAAACTCTTGCAGGCTGCACTATGAATGTCACGAGAATAGTGGGAGCCCTGATCGATCCTTAGCGCTCGAAAGGTAGTTTCATCCCTTCTCAACCAGACTGTGCGATATCCGATGACTATTGTAATTACTTTTGGATGGGCCTCGCACACTCGGCTGCTTGCTTTGCCCACGCTTTTTTTTGCGCCAGGGTTGCTTGTCTGCCTCAGCGGCCTTTCTTTGGCTTTGGTCCATTCCAATCCAAATCACTGCGCCAAAGCGCCAGAAATGAGAACTACGAAGCTCTCAAACTAGGTCCTCCAGTAGAGAGGTTCGAATAAGGCTACCCTTTCTTCTGTAGTCTATTTTAGGAGGGGAACCCTCACAACCAAAAAGGGGGTGAGAGGTCGGGCACCTAGCTGGGGGACCCAGCAAACCTGAAGCGCCTGTCGCGAGCCCGATTTCGCGCGCCTCTCGCCAGGGCGGCACATCTTCAGGGCACTCCACGTCCCACCAGCCCTCGCCCAACACGCCCTGGCCGCTTTCGGAAGCTCCGGCTCAAAAGCAAACGTCTCCAAAATCATCGCCTAGAATGTTGCTTCACCAACAAAATGTCCCACGGTCTCCAAAATCATGGCCAGCTACAGGAACTTATGCAAGACATCAGCCTATAGGAACTTATGCAAGACATCAGCCAAATACCTACGAAATACCAGGGCTTTTTTTGTTGAGGCTTCTGGGACAAAACATGTATCCCACCGTTGCCAGAAACGCGAGAGCCTTTGAGGTGCCTCCCAAGTCACTTTATCAAGTGGACACAGTTGAGAGCACTGGATGAGAAGTCAGGCCAAATCACTCAAAGGAGATTACCAGCTTCTCAAAACACAATTGTGCCACATGTGTGCGATTGAGACAGTCTTCCATCCTTCTCTTGCGCATCACTCTAATGCTGGATTTCTGAATTCGAGATTGACCAAATGGACTTCAGGTGGGACGCACAAAAAACGAGTCAGCAGCATTCGATTGCAAGAATCGCAGGATTTTGTCCTTTGTTGGGCACTGTGATTCTGTCATTCATGTCCTGGGTGGTTCCGTCAATCTTTTGACCGTTAAACAGGTTGTCCTCCATCTGCGCCAACTTAACGACATGAGAGACACAGAGCAAAGAGAGAGAGAGAGAGAGAGAGAGAGAGAGAGAGAGAGAGAGAGAGACACAACCAGGCAAGAAGCCCAAATCCTGCAAACAGAAGTGTGAACGTGGGTCTTTATGGGTGTGCCTGTGTGTGTGTTTGTGCGTGGGTGTGCTTTCTAGGACTCTGGTTGACGTTGGCCTGTGATTTAACGGGGTGCAAAGACAAAGGGGCCTCTGATTCTGACCACCGCCAACTTGAGGATGGCTTTAAATGGGACACCAAAGAACCCATTGACAAGGACTCCATTTTGATACATGTCTATTTCTTGGCACAACCGATGAATTCCCTGCACATTCGACAAATCATCCTCTCAGAAGTATCAGGCTGACGGCATTGGATAGCAACCTTCTTGCTTTGTTCTTGACAAGTCACTGAAGGAGGGGAGGTAGACCTCAAATGCCATGGATTTCACTGCCAGCACACGAAGAACACCTTGCTCAATCCTGAAACTTTCAGCAAAGATGTTCTGCACTCCAGATACTCCACCAAGAAAACCTCTTGGGAGTCGACGCTGAGTGCTTTGGCCTTGTCAATGGGGTTCAGAGCCTGAGAGACAGGCATGACTAACCCGTCAACAACAGATCAAAAATAACAACTCTCTCGGATATCTTGCGGAATACTGCCAAAACGCCCCCCTATTCTTCCGAACAAAGGTGACCCACAAGGATATTCCTCTACGCAGTGCTATGGTTCGGTTTAAATTTGATTTCAGGAGAGTAACATAGTAATGATAGAAACAACACAGAAGGGTAGGTCCCTGAATTGGACACTTTGACGATGCTTTTCCATTTCCGCACTCTTAGCCCGGAGCTGAGCGTTTGTCGGGAGGCTGTCCCATGCAGCACACCTCAGCCACAAGCATTAGACCTATCAAACCTTCTTGCGCCTTGGGTGTCTCCCGAGTCTCTCTACTTCAGGACAAGTCGAGAAGGTGCACGAAGCGGTATCTGCATCCTTCCGAAACTAGAAGTTGATGACCAGGTCCTGCAGTAGAGAGGACATAATAATTGAAGAAGGGCACCCTTTTTTTCTGTAGTCTATTATATTTTAGTTGGGGAGCCCTCCCAACCAAAAAAGGGGAGAGAAAGGGCACCAAGCTGGGGGACCTAGATGAGACGCATGCACCAAGATATCCAAGCGCTATCTCAGCTTCGCACGGAGGCAACTGCGCGCGGCATGGTGCTGGTGAACACCTGCGTTGCCTCCTGCGTCGAGAAATGAGTTCAGGGTTCTCTAAATTTCCCCTTTTGCTGCTGTTGAGCATCACCTTGGCCAATTCAGTGAACTTTCCTAGGGTGATGTTTCAAGGGGAAATATAGGGATCCCTCTCTGTGAACGCTGCAGTTTTGCTTCTCCCATGAAGCCACAAAAGGATCCCTGCTGTTGACACGTGGCCTAGTGACTGAACAAATTGCCATTGACGAAACCCATGCCCTTCACCCAACAGTAGACTCCCATGTCACTGGCCATTTGCATGAGCATGCATGAGCTCTCCGTAAAAAACAAAAAATATTTAAACAAACAAATATAAACAAAAATCATGCCGCACGTTGGCATCCCGTTTTTCTTCTTCTTCTTTTAAACGCAAAGCTGGCGTCTCGAAGGCCGCCAGTTCAGCCCTTTTCCGCCGAAAGTCTCGCAACGCTTCGGCCGTCTGGACAGACTCGGCCATGACTTCGGATGACCTGAGGCGCAAAACTGATGATATTCAGTGGGCGCTTCGAGCTCAAAACGAGCCCTCAAAGCTTCAGAGCTATGCCACTGCATAAGTGTCAGCACTCCCTGTAAGATTTCCCCTTTGCATATTTAGTCAAAGCGTTGATTTTCAGAATGCCTTACTTGTCAAGTGGACATTGCGCTCGCGCGTGGCTCTTCAAACTGCGAGGTCTGCTGTCAGTCACATGCCCGTAGTGTTGAAAGACAGGATGGCAGTTTGGGGAGGTGGTACGTTCGGAGACCCAAGGAAGATACCCAAACAGAAAGAAAACCTCTGTGAGACGTGTGACCATTACAACAAATCCGCTTTTGAATGGGGTTTGTCTAAGGGTACCCCCCTCAATTCCAGTGCCACAGCCATAGCAAGGGAAGCCACAGCAGCGAACGTGGCC
The DNA here is from genome assembly GCA_963377175.1 of Effrenium voratum. Lineage (NCBI taxonomy): Eukaryota > Dinophyceae > Suessiales > Symbiodiniaceae > Effrenium > Effrenium voratum. The sequence goes on along the minus strand of CAUJNA010000323.1, from coordinate 205,241 downwards.
CTTCCCAAATGGCTCCTAGTCACTAGTTTTCAGGCTGGAATGGCTTCTCCATGGCTCCACCTCAATTTGACCCCAACAACCCTCAACGCCCAATCTCCTGGCTCTGGAACCACCCGGACTGGAGGCGGACCGACTTGCTAGCCTTGCTTTGGGCTCGGAAGTGCCAGTTCAGATTTGTTCCAACATCTTGGCAGCTTGGTTCCCCTATCTTTGAGGCAGAAAGGCTAGGTCAACCTTCCGACTTCTTCTGTGAGGCTTAAAACCCAGGGTTCTTCACCATAGGTGTCCTTTTGCGACGATAGATGGCCCTGGTGGATGTTTGAATCAGCAGGTAAACCAGGAATCGCCCGCTATTTTTCAACCAACCAAAAAGGACACCCACGGCTCCCCACCCCACCCACCCCCAACTCTTTCACCCATCGCTGTCCGCTCCGCGGGGCTGAAGCTCACCTCGCAGGAGCTGCAGCGCCTCCTTGTGGGCCACCGCGCACAAATACCTCGCGATCCGGCAAGAAATTGGTCTCAGTCGCTTGGTTTATGGATTGTAATGTTCTTTGAAGCCGCCTGGGCTTTTGAGTTTGAGTGTTGAGGGCGAGGCTTGAGTTTCCGGCTCCCCCCCCGACACATGGACGAAACGCGGACGCATAGATGGCACTGGAAAGGGAGGAGAACCAAACTGAAATCAGAACCAAACTGAAAGCAGTGGAATCCGTGTATTTACAACCAAGCCAACTTACAGGGGGTACTTAAAAAAGCGCAAGACAAATGGAACACTGAGAAATGGCCAAGCAAAAATTGTGTTCAATAGTACTACACTCATGTTGATTGTCTCCTGATGCACGGCAAACCTCATGCCACTTCAGTGCATCAATAGCATCCCCTTCAAGATGGTCCTTTGCTCCCTTGGAGTGACGGCTGGCTCACTCGCTCATCTTCACCCGCACCACCGTGGAATTCCAGAACCCGATGCTCCTCGTCGCAGAACGAAATCCTTTGTTGGGGTCATGGGTTCTCGCTTTGGGGTTCCCAAGCGGGGCCTCGGCGAACTTTGCACAACCCTATCAACCTGGTACTGTGGATGGACAAAATCCTGCACCAGTCGGCACGCGTTTGATCAATATTGAGCAGGGTGTTATTCATTCCAACATTAATTGCTCCATTTCGTCGATTCCAATCACGGAGGCAAATCAGAAATGCCCCTCCTAGCTTCGGTTGCCGATAACTCGCCTGCTTGCCTGGGACCACTCCTTTCAATAACCGCCCTCCAAGCATGGAATCTGAGCTGGGAGTGCTGAAAAACTTTCTTCCTCAAAAAAAAAGGCTTGTCTGGGTTGCATACTAACTGCTTGCAGGCCAATTGGGTGTGGTTTCTTTGAGGCTACCCTTTTCACCTTGGTTTCTTGTTTGGATCCCGTTTTTAGACACATCCCGTGTTCCTTCACTTCCCTCTCGCCACATCCGCGCCTGGGATCGCTGAGATCGCCTGAGCTGGCCTCCTGCCGCAGCTTCTCACGCTCGCTGCGGCCTGCCCAGAGGGCTCAACAAATGTTTCCCCTGAACTAAACTTTAATAGATCCACAACTCAATCTTTTTCCCTTTGGGTCATGACAGCTGAATTGCACTTTGGATCCGCAATTTGTCAATCTCGTGGCGTTTCGCCTCTATGACTCAAAATTCAGAAGAGCTTGAAGTTGAAAGCAAACAGAAGGGCTCCTGCCCCAGGACACCGGCCGATAAAGGAAACCAGCACAAAAAAACAGACATTGCTCCAGAACCAAAAACCTGGGCGGTTGAAAGTGCTCCAAACCGATGGCTGTGTGCCCTGCAATTCCCTGCAGGGTTGGGGCTCGCTTCCCGCCTTTGGACTGCAGCAAACCAGCAAACCTGAGCAAACATTGAGTGGCATGAATCGTTTGATCCTGTTCAATGGGTGTGGTCTTTGCTTGGGTGCCCTTTCTGGGGTGGTTTTGAAGTGTACCCAAAAGGTTCCCATATTTTGACACAGCCCCCGCAAGAGACACCTTGAGAAATGGACCCAACTATGCGGGATTGGCAGGTCTTTTGATCTGCTTGGCTCATTGGTCCAAGGCTCAATGATTCGACCTGAATGAACGAGCAAATGCGAACTTGGGCCAACTTCCTGCATACACCCCACTCCGCAAAAGCCGGGAGTTTGAATTCTGGATTCCCACTTCCAAAGAAACCAAAAAGGGTGCCCTCCGACAAAACCTGAAACGCCCGAGGCGTCGCCATTGGGCGATATGCAGCTAGGCGGCTCTTCCCGACTGAAGCTCCAAGCAGTTGGCCCTTCCAGCCACCAAACCTCGAGGTAGACGCAACTTGAGGGCAACCAAATCTCAGATGCCCAGTAGATTTCCATGGGAAAAAAAGGGCATCCAGTGGCCATGGAAAAAAAGGGCATCCTTTTTTGGTTGAGTGTAAAGGGGAACCCTTCCCCAAAGGAAAAAAAGAGCGGAATCCACTGGAAATCCAATGTGGCAAATGCCAAATGCCCAGCACATGGCTCACTCTTCAAAAAACCGATGGGCATGTGTCCTTGGGCAAATAGATGGGTTTCCATGGTAGATGATGAAACCAGCAGGTAAACCAGGAATCGCCATCTATGTTTCTACCCAAACAACCAACAAGGACACCTATGCTCATGGGGCTTTACAAGGAGCGCGTCTCTGGACATCGGTGCTGAACTTGCAGTTGAGGCACCGAGCTACTGGCGTTGTGCCTGCGATTCTCTTCCAGGGTGCTTCGGTACTTGGCGATGAGCTGATCATTGCCTGTGAGCCGCGCCCAAACCCGATTGACTTTGGGTTCTACATGGAAAAGCTGAGCTGGGGTGCAAGGGGCGCCCACCAACATGTTTTTGAAGCCTTTTGTTGTTTGCTAGCCAAAGGGAAACCCTGCCACTGGACAGCACTGGCCACAGACGGCACTGGCCACTGGACATGAAGCTTTGTCCTTCCCAAACAAAACTGCTGGTGGAGCCTACTGAAATGGCCAAGGGTGTTCGGCGCTCACAACGGAGAGCAAACTGAGCTCTGATGGCTCATTGCACCCCAGCTCGGCTTTTGCCAGGGTCATCCGTCTTGTTGGGGAGAATGTCGCAGCTTGCCATTAACGACCAAGTTGCGATACCACTTCAGGAAGTGATCTGCGGTGGTTTCCACCAAGCCTGAGGGCTACGTTGCCATGTTCCATCTGAAGATTTGATTACCAAGCCAGCACTCGCCTGTACCTTCACGTAGTCCCTATAAATTCCATCGCATCAATCTTATCGTAGGCATAGCCTCCTTTCGTCACCTTGTCCAGTCAAAAGAAGGGTGCACATATTTTAAGTCACATCTAGATACGAATGGGCACACCACAAACAAGTGAAACATGGCAAGCCCGCATTCCTCACAAACAACACAACCTATTTGGAGGGCTCCAACTGGTGACACTGGGCTCAGAACTAATATCGACCACCCCCCCCAATTACCAATCAGGGTTCCCGGTGCCCCTCACTCAGGAACACAAACGCTGAAAATCTGAGTAGTTACTTGTTCATGTGACCAAAACCTCGAAACCAGTTGATGGAGGATTGGGAACATTCCCAACCATAGACAAGCTATGTTCCTCTTCGGACCTCCACTCAACTTTTCATGCTAATACATCCTTCCCGCTTTCATTTTGTGACCCAACATGGGTTCCAAGAAAGGGTTGCCTTCGGGTGCTACACATGATTGTCCTTGGTGTGAGCAAGCAGACCAGGTTTCCTAGAGCCCATTTCGGGTTCCCCGGCCCTTCCCCCGATTCCAGCGCGAGCCACCAAGCAGGGAGGGCACTTGGCCTGTGGCCCTGTCCAGCTCTGAGGCGAGAGTGGCAAGCGGCGTTGGTGCCGCGCCATCCTGAGAAACCGAAGTGTGCCACGAAAAACAAACAAACCAACAAAGGGGTGACAGGTTTGGAGCTGGAAATGGACAGGTGGGTGTGATGTTTTTAGGGGGACCCCCAAAATAGTGGCTTGCTTTTGGCTTTCCGACGAAAAAAAAAACAAAAACACCAACAACAAATCGACCCTGGTCCCCAGGTTTGGGCGCTGACCATCTCCGCGATTTTCGCCCAGCTGCGGTGGGCAGACTCCTCAGCCACGGGGTCGCCAGCCGGACATCGATCTCCATGTCCTCGATGTCCATGTCCGGGAAATGCTTCTCGGCCAAAGCCTGGGCGAGGACGCCGCTCGAGGCTGCCGCTTGTTTGGGGGGGTCGTTTTGAAGGGCAACCAAGAGGAGCACATCCGTCTACATTCCAAGCACCACAATGCTGGTGGCTCTTTGCCTTTTGGCGCTCCCGTCAACCGCTTTATGCGTTCAGAGCCAGTTTCGGGGAAACATTCTTACGCAGCTTTTGGGCTGGCAAGATAGGGCACCCCCCCAAAACTCGTGATATTGCCGTTGGAGTACTTGAAAACCAACCTGAGGGAATGAATCCTCACGCCTTCACCCCTCACGCCAAAAACTGTTTTTTTTTTTGGATGATTTGGAAAATTTTATCTGAGGCTTGGACTCGCGACTATCACGCCTTCGTTTCCGTCCGTTTCCGTTTCCGTTTCTCCGTTTCCGCGCCTGGGTGAAGATCCGGAGGGACCAGAAGGGCTCCAGGTACGGCGGGTCCGCGAAGCCGTAGGAGGCCAGCAGCTCGCTGTTCGAGCGCCGCCCGTAGCCTCAAGGAGACGAAGAAGTGAGGGAAAAGGTGGGAAGTTTCTGGTGGGAGGTCCCCGAAAAAAGTCCCAGAACTCTTCTAGACGCAAAAAGCCTAAACGTCTAAATGACATGGGACATTCTGTGAACTCCTCCAAACACAAAACACCCAGACCTCGAAAAGTCTAAATGACATGGGACATTCTGTGAACTCCTCCAAACACAAAACACCCAGACCTCGAAAAGTCTAAATGACATGGGACATTCTGTGAACTCCTCCAAACACAAAACACCCAGACCTCGAAAAGTCTAAAGGACATGGGACATTCTGTGGACCCTTATATTTGCGGGAAACTTGAGTAGGGCACCCCACGTCCTCGCGAAACTAACAAGACTGCCAGTAATTTTGTTGGTTGTTTATGAAGCCCCCTTCTATGCCTAAAGTCGGTGCTAAATCGGACAAGCCTGCGCAACTCTGGGGGTGCAAAAATAAAGGAACGAGTGGCTTTCCTTCTGGTTGCCTGGTAACCCAACCCCCAAAAAGGGAAAGGGTACCGAGCCTCCAAAACACGGCCCCTGCCGCAACATCTGCTCCCAGGGCAAAGTCTCAATCTCCCGCAAGTGCCAGCTGGCAAGCAGCTAATGGGCACCCCCCCAAAAAACACAACATTATGCTGAAACAACTTGGAATGACGGTCTTGCTGTTTGTGCTGACATCAGGGCTTCATTCAGGTTTCAAAACTCACGCCTAAGAATCCAAGCAGGGCCCCTACCTGGAATTGACAACTCTGTGGTGTAATTAGTGCTCTTCACATGTGCCACTTGTTCTTTTTGACAGCGCTATTCGGCCGAGTCGCTGTTTGTAATTTCAGTGCCAGGCGGAATATCCCACTTGGCCCAGACCTCCAAATTGCCATCGCCGTCCATTTCATAATTCCTTGGCCAAAGGAGGGCCGCCGGTCATAACAACTTCCCCATAGTTTCCCTTCCGGAGTTTGAAAACCCAAAACACTATGGAGGTACCCTCCAACAAGCAGATAGTCCGATCGCCTGTCCAAATCTCAGAGACTACCCTGACAAAAGCTCCTTCAGCATTGTAAATTGCACAACAGCTGTTCAGGCCGTAACAAGCGCAGGAAGCGAACCCTAGCAGCCGACATGTCACATATCAGGTGATGAAAATCCAATTGTGCAAGTGCCCGGAGTTTTGAAGTCTACATACTTGGACCATGCTGAGTTCGAGGGTTTATCGCTCGCTGTACTCCCATTGTTCAGCCAAGATTCAAGTCTGACGCCAATTCCGGCGAATGGTTCAAGACTTCCTCAGCCAGATTGTCATAGGGGGCGCAATCCTTTTGATGCATAGGTGTTTCCCATCCAGCAAGTGGGTTCGCGGTTCATTTCAAAGCACCAATCGAACAGGATCCCTAGTTCTCGGAAATTACATAAACACATTCTTGCAAGTGTTATAGCAGTGTCATACCTGTACCACAGCCCGGCTCCATGGACAATGTGTCAACGTCTATACAGGGAGCAAACAAACATCGGCACACAAGACGCTTGTCTGTGTGTCAGTCTCCTGCCACTCCCTGCCCAGCCAAGGAACGAAAATCGGTATGATGTGGGGCTTGTCGCCAGGCCCTTTGAAGGCATGGGAGAGTATGAACTGATTCATGGCCTGTACGACGAAATCCCGAACGCGATGCGCACGCAGTGCTGAGTTCACTAATGAGTCTCGGCCTGATAAGCATCAAAGTCCATCCTGAGTGGATACTGAGAAATGGATGTGACGACAATGTAGACTTGCTTTTAACAAGAAACACAAACTATGCAAGCCTGTTCAATGCCAAGTCTCAATCGCACCTCGGCACTGCAGGTTCCTTTCTTGCACGGTTCTGTCAGCTTCTCGAAATCGCGGGTATACCTTGGAACATAACAACCTCTGGCTTCAGATGTTTGCCCAGCGCAAAGTGTCCCTCAAAGCGACTGAGTTGCAGGCCAAAAGAGGTTCCGGCGAATCTCTTGAAATTCGTAGGAGCCCAGCAACAGCAGCTGCTCAGTGGCATCCCGATAGAAGGGCATGGACCAGGGAGCAGAAAACATCTCCCACCAGAATCGCCATGGCCCAACAGACTCGGGGTCTTGCAGGTAGCTTCCTGGCACGCAATCCGTTTGTCCCAAAATTTGTGAATCCTCGAAATGGGTGGTTTCCCTGATAGTCTTCCCCGCTCGATCCGGTCGAGCGGAACGGAAAATCAGACTGGTCCCTGTTGGCTTGCTCCTTTGCCAGACTAGCTGCGAGAAAACACAGAATTAGCATTCCCTTTTGCGACAGTTTGCATGAACAATTTATCTTCAAGCCGCCATCAATGTTCATCATGCTTCATGAATGTTTACATGCATCGATGCAAGCTTAGAGTACCAATCCGCAGAACATAATCATCTGTCACACATTGTTTGACCCTTTGTCACGCAAGAGCAGTCCAGAGCACGAACAATGGAGGCGGCAGGCAGCAAAGGTCCAAGGGGCCATATCTTGACCATCCCTCACAATCTTCCTTGGGCCATGAACCTCGTACTCTGTATTAGGCTGGCCTCCAAGAAGTACCGGGCGTAACGGATTTGGACAACAGACATCCCTCCCCTTGGTTTCCTTTGGGGGGAAAGTACACATGACCAACCCCCAGATCCGTTGGATGTTCCACTGCAAAAAAAAACCTGGAGAAGGGCCAGGAGACTGCCATTGATGACTCCCAACGCTGGCTTGATGGGCCGTTTCTGGCCCTTCCCCCCCGCCCCCGCCCGCCTAATCGCTAAAGCGGACCCTACCAGCCCACCAGCCCACCAGGCGACTGTCAACATTGGCCCATACTTTCGGATCGGCTCCATAGATTTCCCCCAAAAAAAAGATCCCCCTCCAAAAAAAACCTTGCCTTTGGGCCCAAAAAGGCACATATGGCCATGGGTCACAATCCAAATCGTACCCCCAGTGAACATCCCAATCCAACCACTAAAATAGACTAATTAAAATGGGTGGTGCACCTACCCCAACATGGTACCATTGGTTTTGACCCACAGCCATGTTTAAAACCACCGAAAAGCGGACATCTAGGGACCCCCGGTCTGGCCCAGGTCCCGTTTCCACTCGCGACAAAGGCCGGGGACCCCGGCCGTAGCGGCTGGTGAGCCAAGCAGCCATGGCAGCAACACCGCTGCGACCCAGGCTGAGGTCACTGATGCCATCCTCGACCCCACAAACCCAACAGAAGACTAATGAATATTGCTGTGGGTCAAAACTGATGGTACCATTTTGGGGTAGGTGCACTACCCTTTTTAGAACCTATTTTAGTGGGGAGTGGGATGTTCACTGGGCGTACCGGATTGTGACCCATGGCCATATGTGCCTTTTTGGAGCACATGGGTGGCAAAATGTGCCACATGCTTGTTTGTTTTGCCTCCGTAGGAAGTGGCCCACTATGGGTCTCGATTGAGGCTTGCGCTCGGGAGAGTGTAGAATTTCGATAGGTCCACTGCAACGTATGGGCATGTGCTTGTTTGAGGCTTGGCACTCTCTTTAGGTTGGTTTGAAGGGAACCAACATGAAAACCACCATTTGGGGTCATGCAAACCTCAAACCAGATGGATGTGCAAAGTTCTGGGGCAACCATTCTTTTCATCCTTCTTCCAAGAAACGACTGTTTCAATTCACCCAAACGCTGTCACATGCAGTTGTCTCAAATGGGGAACTTCTCAGAAGTTTCTGGGATTGTTTGTTGGTGTTTAATTAAACAAAAATGCAACCTAAACAGGGTACTGTGAAAACACACACAAACAAACACAAAGAAACAGCCACCCATGCACGATGCATGCATGCACAAGCTCATGCAGACACGCATGCACACACACACGCACACACTCTTTCACACACACACACACATACCCACAGTCATATGCGTGCGCCACATCTTGGATTGGCATTTCTTCAGCATGACTTTGTGCTGCAATCTCTCGCTTGGCGTTGTAGTCACCCTGGGTCACTGTGGGTGCGTAGATGGTGGTGCTTACCCGATGCAAATCTGCTGCGCGGGACATGTATAAAGCCAATTGTCGAGGCGTCTTTCACCTTCTACAATAACTTTACAATCTTCTACAACAACTCTACCACTACAGCGATGCAAAGCACAATAAACTATGCAACCAATACCTGGTCAACATGTGGCACGTCCACCAACTGCTGTCCCTGCCATAAAACAGTGCAGGCGGCCAGCTTCCCTTCGTGAGGGACCTGACTGATCTTGCGAAGGCCCAACTTGCGGGAGGCTGCATCTGTGATTGTCTCTTTCCCCCGATTTGCGCTCTGAAGCGCTTCAGAGCTAGGAGACAGCTCACAATGCGTTTCTCATTTTGACATACCCCTTCACCATAGCCGCCAAGGAAACCACCCCTAGCCCTGTGCAGCTCAGCCGCCACGTATCGTGGAAGCGCACTGTCGCTGCGGACACTCGCCTCGGGCAAGGCGAGCCTCTCCATTTTTGCAGGTCCCAGTGTCAGGCGAAGCTAAAACAAAGAGTCAGAGCTGGCCAGCGACATTTCCCTAAGCTGGAAAGGGATCGGGTCTTGCTGCAAGTGCGGACTGGCACATGCATGCGTGACCCTGAATCACCTCCGATTGCATTTAAGGACTACAGTTCGCAAAAAAACTCTGTGGGCCAATTGGGCCTTAACGCACAAAAGCAAGAACTGTGGCCCCCTTCAAATCAAGCTTCAGAAAGAACTCACACCTAGTTCTTGGGGCTTTGCATTCGCTCCGACGGCCTCAATTGGGTGCTTTCAAGTCGTCTCTCTAGTTGCTTGAAGTGCTCTATTTGCTTCACTTTCTCTACTTGTTTGATGTCTTCTTGTTTGATGTACCCTTGTCCAGGTCTGTGTCGTTGAGCCACCAGCCCCCTCAAGCTCCAACTCTCCTGGAAGCAGGACTCTTGCATAATCAGTTTGCAAGCGAGAGGTACATATAACGAGAGGCAAACAACAACGGCCACCCCTCAGCTTGATGCAACGCCTGGTAATTTTCACTGCCGAGTGGCATCGCTGATTTGCGCCTGCCGGGGGATTCTCATCAGCTTCTCCCCTTCCTTCACCGGCTCTGAAGCCAACAGCATCGCCCCCTTCGTCGTGGCATCCACGTACGAGATCTTTGGAGACACCTGAGCTAATCAACATGCTTTATTTCTGAAAGCCTACGGCAAGGAAACACCTTCTCACACCTCTTAATTTGTATTCTTGCACTTCAAAGCACTTTGGCTCCGACCTGTGTGGAACCTAGGTCCTCCAGAGAGGTTAGAATAAGGGCACCCTTTTTCCTATAGTCCGTTTTAGTACGGGAACCCTCCCGCAAAAAAGGGGTGAGAAAGGGCACCTAGCTGGGGGACCTGGGGAACGCTCCATGGATCGAGGCGGCGCCTCTCATTCAATTCTTGTTTCCCCGGGGCCGCGGCATATCCGCCAGCCTCCTGCACCCAGCGCACCAGGCGCTGGAACTTCTCCTTCGCGGGCTGCCAGTGCAAACAAGGACTGACTTTGGCAGGTTTTCCATTTGGTTTTCCTTCAAACCACCAAACACAGGGCACCAAGACTCAAGCAAGACACATCCCCCATTTCACTTTCTAAGTTGCCCCCTAGGGACCCAGACAAGGTGATCACCTTTTGGGGCCACTAAAAATGGCTCCAACCACTTGGCCCATTTTCAGCCATGAAAGAGTTCAAGTTGAAGCTACCAAAGAGCAGCCAAACCAACGTACAGCAGTAGCAATGTTAGCAGCATTGGCAAACAAATCCCAGTATTCTCCAACGAACTGTTTGCTGATTCATATGACATATGGGCGTCTTTTGTTTTAGGGGACATGATGGTCTTCCTTAACCACCAAACACAGGGTACCAAGACTCAAGCAAGACACATCCATAAAGTTCATAGGGTCAGCGCCTTCGTTCGTGCGCGCATGTCTACGCGCGAAGGGCACCGTTTCGCAGCCTTGCAAGCCAGCTGATTGGCAGTAGGAAGTCACTGTGTGTTTTTCCGACAAGGAGTTTTTCATTTTGTGGCGAGAACGGGCGGCTGGCCTGACAGGGCCTCCAATTGCCATCCATCCAAGCCATCCAACCCATCCAATCCATCAAAGCCATCAAACCCATCAAAGCTAGCCAATGCGGGTAAGTAATCCCATCCATCTCATCCATCCAATCCCAAGCACTCAAATGCCTTGCTGAAAAGACCACCACATCCATCTTGCAGTGCTATGGCGCATGTCTAGCATGTCACTTGGCAAATGGCCCAAACTGATTTACCCACGTCTGTGCTATGCTCATTGCCTGTACACGCGGCTGCTAAAGCGCGTGGTTGTTTCCTAAAGCAGGACGACACATGAGCAGCTGCATAGCTGGTTTGCTCTTGGCTAACCTTTGCGCGCCAACAGGCGCGTGGGGGTCGATGGGTCACCTCAAGTTTTGAGTCTTGTCCTCCTGTTGCCAGGTTTCTTGTCCAGGCATGAAACAAGAGACCTGGATCCACCAATACCACAACCAGTACACCACAACAAGTTTTCACGTAACGCTTGTTCACCGTTTAACAACATGTATCCTAGTCTAATATGCCTTCAAGTCTCATTGTTTGAGGTTTCGATTGGGACTGGATCACGTTTCACCACGTGTCTAATCCCGCAAAAAGGGCAGCTCCTTACTGCTATCGCGGGTTGCTGCTTGACTGCTTCAACCCAGTCTCCTGCTTGTCGTTGCGGCCCACTTGCTGGGTGGCGATCGCCAGCAGAACTCCAGCCAATGTAACGGCGCCTGAGGGAGCCGAACGCTTTCCGCTCCGGGCATCCCTTCTTGATCTGTGATTTGCCACGGTGATTTGGGCTATTGTCTACCTTCGCCTTTGCAAACGGCTTTCGCCAAGTGGATTTGCTCATGCTCACCAAGAACCTGCCTCAGGTTTCAGATTTTACTTGTTGAACTCCACAGCTTTTTTGCAATCAAGCATGGCAACGACACGCGTGGAAATGAACTAGGAAACCTCGGTTTCTGCCCGAAATGGATTGGCATGTTCAAGGCAGGCTGATCTCGACACAACTCCAATTTGTTGCTGTCTATTTGAAGGGGAACTCACTGGCAAACCTCCATTAAAAAAGGGTCACCCAAAATTATCCGCTGAGGCAAGGCATGTGCATTGAGGAAAGCGATGCAAGTCCTTGCCAAGTTGCCATAAAGCCAGACAGAGCTCGAACTCTGACTCTGTTCCTCGGCATATCTCTTTTTCTCGCGCAATGCTTCCAGGTCATTAGGCTTTGCTCTCGAGGACCTTGCCTTCGCTCCCCATCTATCCTTGTTTGTTGCTTTCGCTTGCTTCCGGGTCAGTCAACATGCACAGTGCACAAAGATCTATCAGCTCCTGCTTGGCGTTCGTCTTTGTATCCCGGCGCTTTCCCATGGCTAGGCATATGAACGCTGAGAGCTGAGAGGACTACGCTCAAAGACCTGGTGAAAGTCGAAAGTCATGTGTGCGTTTGGAAATCCGTGAAGGAAACACAGCTGGCACCTCATGACATGCTAGCATCAATTTTATGACTGCTGCAAACAGCTGCGGAGCGGAAGCGGCAACTTTGTTCAGGTCAATTGCCAAATGGGAAAGGTGATATCTACTATGTAGATCTTCTACATCTTCTGGGGACGGGCATTTTTTGACTGATTTGGAGGGTGCCCCTTCTTGTGCAGCTTCTGGTTTACACGTCTGTAGTTAGCATAAAGCTGTCAAGCACAGGTCACGCTGCCATACCTGCCAATGTGAGCAACAGCTGAAAATTCATATCTTCATGTCACAACAAGCTCCTCAATGAACACACCCACTAGTGGTCATTGTTCAAAACAAAACCTGGGATTGACATCTGCTATACCATCATCATTTTTGAGTCCATCAAGGGCAAAGATGTCAGATGCTTTGAGATTCACTAATGTTAACTAACCCCGGATAAATAAACCCCTGGTTGATTAATAGGGGGGTGTCCCCTTTTAGTGGGCATTTATCATTTTTGGAGGTAACCCCCCCGCAAAAAGTGGCACGGGTTTACTTTTCAGCCGGTGGCCTTTGGATCGCCGCACCCGATCTCCTGGGGCTTCTCAGATTCCTTCCAGTAGCGCGCTGCGCGCTTCTGCACAAACTCGGCCAAAAGCTCCGCGAAGTGGTGGCCTGCGAAGCTCGGGGTGGCCCAAGACTGGGGTTTGAAGAAACCGGAGCCACTTGTTGGGTATTCCATGCCAATAAAGTCTTCAAATCGGACTTGCCCAGACGTCGTTTTCGGAGTATGTGGGTTGTGAAGGAAACAGGTTTCGCAAAGTCCCATTTTGAGGATTCTCATGAGACCACCCTAGTCTCCAGGTGTGACGCCAGGATTGTGAACTGGGTGCCACGCGCGTGGGAGTCGAAAGTTTGGGAGCCGGTTTGTGGATCCCGATTTCCCGCGTATCAGGTCATGTGATCTTCGAAGGGCCAAGACATGCTCTGCTTGTGGGACTTTGAGTGAGTCCCCCCTGTCCCTTCCAAATGAATAGACAACTCTTAGATAACTGTTCCTGACCGATCTTCATGTCTATGGGGTGAAATGCCATGAGGAACTCAGAGTTGGCAATGTACAACTCGCATGGAACTGAAAAAATACAATCGAGCCCTCGGAGTCGACAGGTGTCTTTCTTTGAGGGTACCCTCTTTGGTTGGGTTTAAGGGTAAACCAAAAGGAACACCATCATCGGGTGGTCCCCTAAAATAAAACACACCCTTACAAATTTCTCTTCGAATAGGTAGTGACGCGAGTAGGGGCTCTGTATATTGGTGACCCCAGTGGTTTGTTGACAGTTCTCCCTTAACCATCTCCATTGCAGAGCAGCGCCCAAAACCCATTGACATTTGGTTCTACCAAGATTTGTGTAGAGGTTTAGGGCTTACTATAATCACCACAAAACCAGGTAGTAGAAGCACCTACTAAATGGCCAATCGGGGTTTTCGGTGCTGCTCAAGTGGCAGCTCCACACTTCATTTCTCTTGCTTCATGGGGGCTGCGCAGCCGAAGCCATTGATGAGGCTGAAGAGAAAGAGCAAATGGCAGTCAAGGAGCCGAAAATGATCTGACAGTTGAGGCTCCAATGCAGCTGAACAGTTAGTTGTGGCTCGGGACGCAATACCCCAAGGTGTGCTTTTCCCCCTGCCACAGCGTTCTGATACGGCATAACCATAACGGAATCCATGCCTAGCACTCCATGCCCTGCCTTCTTGTGAAAGGCTGGAGTTGCGGTCGCTGCCGCTCTGGCCTGCAAGCTGGACTCGACAGGCGACGGTCGGTCTCAGCCCGTGAACATTGTCTCAGACCGCTTTGTTCCTCACTTCGTGGATTGGCCAACCAAAATTACCCACACTTCTTGCCTGCCGCTCAAAGGGTCCAAACCCCAAAAGAGTGAAACTCAAGTCCGAGTCCCTGAACTCAAGTGAGGCTCAGAGGCTGCGGGCTGAAGTTCTTGCCCTTTGGCTCAATGGCTGACGCTGCCCGGTAGTCTTTGGAATCTGTCCTCCAAACCGAGGGAACATAATTCAGGGCAACTCAGTTTGGCTCAAAAGGTAATGTTTGAACTTTAAACCACTCAAGTGGCAGGATTCACGTGGCTCCGTGACTCTCAAGATGAAACCTTGAAGCAGAATGGGGTGTTTAGACAGGGTAAGGAAAATTCCTTTTCGGGGTTAGGAGGGTGTGTGGTGTGTAGACAAGGCTGCCAAAGCGACCCATCCAAAAACCTATTTTCTCCACCTGCAATTCTCTGAATCCGCTGGAATTTGGGCGGGCTTTTGACTGCCCAAATGTATCTTGGGACCCTGTCGGAAAGGGAGATCTGGCCTCCGTCACCTTTGTCCGAAGGTCCAGCTCGCGCAAGCCAGATAGGCCGAGAACCTCGCGACTTGCACGGAAAGACACGGGGACTCCGGAAACAGAACACGCAAAACAAAAGAGACTGGCAAATGAGAAACAAGCTTGGCTCATTTTGCCAGCAGGTTCTCAGCTGACGTTGGAAAATCTAGTAAGTAGCCGGTACTTTGGTGAATGTACCCAATGTCATAACCCTTCCTGCAGCAAATGATGGTGAATGTTGATCGTTGCTCATGTCCATGATTTGGGAGGGGAGATACCCGGCCGAAGCCAGCAATGGCAAAGTCAACAAATAAGGACTGCCCAGGCAAATGGGACTCCTGTGGATACTTCCCAAAGCAAACCATTCGCCCGTTGTCTGACCTGGGAACACGTTGTGTCAGCGTCCACAACACAGTCACGTCAAAACTACCACCATGAGGCTCCATGTAAACAAGTCCGGGTATTTCGCATGTGCAGAGATGGATCACATCAGGGGCTAAACAATCATTGAATCATTGGGGCTAAACTTTTTCCATACTATGCTCTTATAATGATGAAACAATTTGCTTTCAGAGCACCACCCCGCAACTCAATTTTCATTATTTAGGCCCTTCAAGTACAAGACAGGCACAGGTGCATGCTATCGCACATGCGAACACATGTATCCTGCTGACAAAGGGGTGCCTCTTAAAGATGTATTCAATCTTTTCTCAAGTGCATCTGGTCACTAAGGTGCTGGCCAATGTGGATGGCCATCAGAAATGGTAAAATGCCTCAGCTGATCAGCTGACAGCAAGGCAGAATCATGATGCCAAATCAGTCTGCGATTCCATATATGGGTTTGCTTTGTTCAGGGTTCCCTGCTTAAGTGTGTTTAGTGGGAAATCAACGGGAACCCCACCTTTTTTGGACTGCCCTATCTTGAGGCAAACTCACACACACAATGTGTATATATATATATATATTTATGTAGGATTGAAGCCGAAGCAATTTGAATGTAATTAGAGACTCTTCAGCGCCCGTAAGGACCACTGCGTGCCATGACCTTCGCATGGCTCCTATTGCTGCGGAGCTGAACTAACAGCGTTTGAGTTGCGCCATTCTGGCCTCGCTCAGAAAGCACTGATCTATCATCTCGCAAAGTTACAGTGCCGAAGCCCATCTTTGAGCGCAAGGAATGAGCCGCGGACGGGTTTAGGGACTGGAGTGCCACTGCGCAATTTCTTTGCATGGTTCGGGTTCAAGTCTTCAAGCGACTGAGATTCCAATTAATTGGAATCCCAGCCAAAGCAAGCGCTGCTTGTATTAAGCATTAGGAGCATCTGATATCTTGGCCCTTAGCACAGCTCATGTTATTGAACATCAGCAACAACATGAATGTTCAAGATCTCCCGCCAAGTTGCTCTTGGCTATTCGCCCGTAGCAGTGATTTGCCATAACCTCGTCGCATCGAGCTTCCAAACATGTTCATGCATGGAACCGCTTCGACTGAGTCAATGCTGCACATTGCCCAAATAAACGCACCAGCTCCCAAGTGTATCAAACCTCGGCCACGGCCCAGTCACAAGATCTGTTTTGTAGCTTCAACTGCGCTGCCGCGAAAATTGTGCTCAGGAGTTCCTCCAGAGCGATGAAAACTGCTGCCCCTCACGGGCCCGCGCATGAACTGATTCGGATTGCAGGACTCTGTCCGCGTTGACCGCCGAGGATGGAAGTCACTTTTGACACCGGAGACGTTTCCTTTGCTCAAAGCAAGCACCTTCTCCCCAAGCGGCTGGCTTCCTTTTAGTTGCCCTTTACATACCAAAAAAGGGGTCCGTGGCGAGAATCGCCCAAGAGTCTTCAAACAAGCCGCTGGAAATCACCGGCCCATCACGGGTGCGCCTTCCTCACTTAGCCGCACCACGCGCAGCCGCAAGCCATCTTTGGGCTTCAGATGCAGACCTGTGGTGTCCGCCTCTAGCCGTCCCTCCAGCTCAAACTGGAACTTGGCTAAGAGCATGGGGAGCCAAACCTTAGGGACCCGGGGCAATAGGCAATCGCACACAATCAAAGGCCTGCAATCTTTGATCACAACTGGATCACGACTTGGGCCACGAATCGAAGTGTCTTTTCCTGGAGCCTCGAGCTAGAGATGAAATTTGCCGAGTCGCCCTTGCCTGCAAAGATGATACCTTGGTTGCTGTTGAACCCCGGCAAAAAAAGTTTAACTTTTTTGGGGTTGAGTGGAAAACCCCTTGAATTTAACCAAAAAGTCAAAGTCTAAAGATCCAACCCAGTAGCAGTCAAGATACATCCCGTCCTGGGCAGCTGTGTGCCCCGAAGTTGTAGGTCATGAGCTTCGACTGCTTGATGCCTGCACGCGGGGGGCTGCAGGTGGTTTTGGTCGACCAGGACGACCCTAAGTCAGGCAATCCGTTGGCAACACATGGGTGTGGGTCAAAATAAAACCACCAGGGGACCGCAGGTTTTAGTCCTTGGTTCCATTTGCCAGGGTTTCATTTTGGGTAATTTTGACCCACAGCCATATTCTTGGCGTCGGTCTGACACCGATGCAATAAGCTTGTGGTGG
This sequence comes from Effrenium voratum, assembly GCA_963377175.1. Lineage (NCBI taxonomy): Eukaryota > Dinophyceae > Suessiales > Symbiodiniaceae > Effrenium > Effrenium voratum. Next base: position 188,031 of record CAUJNA010000323.1, on the reverse strand, counting down.
CCGCGGGGCGAACCCGCCTTTCTCCTTGAACCCACACCCAATGGGAAACCACCACACCAACTGAACACGGGGTCTCTGTGGATATCTGGGGGCATCTCAATCATATCCTATAGGTCTTTTGGTAACCCCCCCCAATCCATGCACATCTGCTTTCTTGAGTATGCTTCAACATGCTATCAAGCTACCGGCAATGGCTTACACACATGCTCACCTCACTGCCCCTGCCAAAGGTGAAAGCCGTTATGCATCACCAGGATGGGAGAGACTCCTGTCAGACCAACACCTGGCTTGCCATTTCCAGTAAGGTCCAAAACATGACCACACTGTTTGTACCCATCTATTTTGCACGGTTCGAGCGAATTTCCATTCCCTTTAGATGCACTCCATCAACCTTGACATTTGATGGCATCCACCTTATGGAGATCTGACGCGTCTTGGGTCACCGCGACCGAGAAAAAACAAGCAATGACCAAAAAGTGAAAACCTCAAAAGGGGAAGCTATCCTTTTTGGCGAAGAGGTCGAGATGTGGACGCTACGAGGTCATGCCTTGCCAGCGCTCAGGGTCGAAGCTGTCCGGGCAGGGTCCAAAGTGCTCGGGGTCTCGCTGGCCCGCAAGCACCTGAAGCATAGTTGGGAAAAGATGGCAGAATTCCAATCCATTCCCCTTGTTTCACAAGGGAATCGCTTCGGTGTAGGAAAAGGACCCGCAAACCGTACTTTTCCCAACACGACTATGACATTTCACGGGGACGCTCGTCAACCATGGTCTGTTCGACATAAACCTCCATGCAACCGATGTTCCCTGAAGGCTTCCTAGCCACGTCAAGCTTGTGGGCGGCCGGTTCGGTACTACCACACCCACACGCCACACAGGCACGCATACATGCTGCTGCGCAGGTGGGTTTGTCAAAACGGGACCGGGACCCTTGTGGATGGGGCTGACATGGGCAAAGAAAACCACATAGTTCGGGTCCCCCATATTGAGACCTGGCTATGTTTTTTTCGTACGACACCACCTCACACACACGCACACACACACACACATGGGTGTGGCTCAAAATTACAGAGGCAGGGCTACGCAGGTTTGATCTTTGGCTCCATTTGGCAGGATGCCATTTTGGCACATCTTTTTGAGCCACAACCACACGATCCCCTAAAAAATGTGTTCACTACGGGTCTAAGGTTCACACCCAGGGCCCAAGCTTCATGGGTTTCGGCTGCGCCTGGAAGTTCAGAGTGGTGCCCTTGCCGATAAAGTAACTCCTGTCCAAATGTCCAGCTCGAATACAACATTACCCCATGGACTAATATGAACCCCATGGTTACAACGCTACTCCAGATACCCCTTGCCGACAAATTTCCTAATGATCATTTGCTTGACATTACCCCATGTCCTTTTCTAGACACAGGGGACTAGCGGTTCAACAAACACGTCTATGAACAAATTCATTGGGTTTGGACCATCCTCCAAAGACCCTCTTTCTGGCTCCATGTTGAAGGCAATTCATGTTTCTCAGAAAGCAACGCGCATATGCGTTGGTAAGTGTTGAATCCAGGGACAATCCAGCATGATTACGGGCTCTCTCAAGCTTTAGAATGCAGAACCATTTTTTCTTTAGTCCCCCCCCTTCTCTCAAGGGTTCTAAAGAATATGTTCGCATGGCTCTCTGTCAAAGCAGGAGGCTTTCGGGTGGCATGCAAACATATTCTTTTCTAGGCCCGAGGGCAGGGCGGGGTCAGCAAGGCAAGTTTTGCATCACCTGAGGATGGGCAGTCGCTCTGTGTGTTGGGCTGGCAAATGCTTTGGATCTGCACATGCAAGTTTTTCTGTATTTTCCCAGTCACACGCACGATATCCCTTTTGAGGTCTGCTCTTTGAAGCCTGTGTTGCCCTTGCCGTTTTCGGAAATGAGGGTTTTAGGATGCGACTCTCAGCAGCAGCCTTCGGGTGCCCGCTAGAGGTGTGCTCTCCGAATGCGCGGTGCTTTCCTTGTTTCCATGGATGTAAGTTCATTTCAAAAAAATCAAAGAAGAAAGCCTTCATTTTCGTGCCATCTGCATGAGTCTCATACAGTTTGCTCTTCAACATGATTGCTTTCTCTTTGAGTTCAAATACTTAGATAGTCTTTTGCATGCGGGAGACATCGGCATCAGTGCCGTCATGTCCTGGTTGTGGTGTTCTACTTTCGATCTTGTTCACTATGTTTGCAAAGAGCGTCAGCATTGACGTAGGGAGCCCACCATCATCTGCTGTGTGCATGCAGCCGCTGCCAATGTTCCTGCAAATCACAAACATCAACTGGGGTGAATGCGGAAAGCCATTCCTTGCTGGGGTGAACTCCTTGCAATTTACAGGAGGCACGCACGCAATGGAATCATGTTGGTGACGGGCAGCAAGCAGCCAAGCCCCTGACCCTTCATACTTGACTCGCTCCTCCAGTAGAGAGGATAGAATAAGTTGGTACCCACCTTTTTCTGCTTTGTCTATTTTAGCAGGGGAACTCTGCCCTCCCCAAAAAAGGGGGTGAGAGGTGGGGCACCTTAAGCAACAGCGGCTTCCGGCCGTCCTATCAGCTTTCTGCACGGCGAAGTCTTCATATGCCACGCCCGTTAGGCTCGGCGTGGGAGGCAGCAATCGGAGGGCCTGGGGATTTGAGGCGGGCGAACCGAGGGAAACACCGTGGCGAATTCGAGACTCCATGCCGCAGCGGTGCTCAAGACCACATCATGCTGCAGAGTCCTAGCGGCAAAAGCACTACAGCAAGGCATATGGCCTCGTTGAAGAGGTCCTGCATATGCTGGGTCTGCTGTAGAAAGGACTCCTGGTTCCCACCTTCCATGATGGCAACCTCAATTCGGGAATATCATGGCTTCACTGGTGGCAAACACATCTCCCTAGCTGATGCAATCATGCCCAAGATAACCTTGGCTTGGTAACGTCTGTGATTGCTGTGTGCACATTGCCACCTAGGAAACCTCAATCACGGTATGTGTCAAACTAGGGCTGCCCCGAACAATTGGCGGCTTTCCCTCTGGCAACGCCACTTCGCCCCAAAACCGCCATCCATGGTGCCGAGCCGCGGCGCTCTGCCGAGCCTTTCGCGCGGCCAGGCGGTTGTCCGGCTCCGCCAGGAAGCCCAAGGCGAAGGAGAGGGCAAAGGCCTGGATCTCGTAGCCCGCGTTCACAAAGTTCCGCACCTCCCGCTTCCTTTTCGTTCTATTTCAACAGGGCCCAGGACGGGAAACAAAAGACAACAACAACAACAACCTTTTTACGACCCGCACCGGAGGTTCAACGCAAAGGACATCATGCAGCTGGCTTTGATGGGTGCCATGCAGCGCTTAGCTGAGGCCCCTGACCTTGCTGCATGCCTTCAACTTCAATCGAATTGCACGGCCCCGCCGGCTTCGCTTCGGATCCCGCCTCTGCCAGCAGGTTCTCGAGACCAATTTCTCGCCAGCGGGGCTCTTTGCGCAACAGCGCCTATCAGAGGTTGACCCCCCTTTTGGGCAATAAAGGACCTGCTGAGAGTGCTTGGAAACCCTCGTTGATGGGTTTATCATCTCCTAAGCTCATAGTCTTCGCTACCTCAACTTTTGCCAATGAAAAGCATGTCATGTTCGGATTCGGGCCTGTCTTTTTGCACCTTAACATGCAAAACGAGGCCCAGGGAGCGCCTTGGATATCCGCATGTCTTTGCACAGCTGGCGCCTCCAGCAGGGCAGGATCGCGGTCCGGAGCCCGTTGACCTGACTGCGCCTGGCTGCGCAAAGCGGCCCCTTTGTTTCTGGAGGCTTCGGATGGTCGGATAGGCACCGGCCATCTCATCTTGACAAGCCACTGTCATCATAAGAACAAATGATGGCCTGCGCCGCATCATTCACCACGACCGGCAGGATGCGCACACATTCCGAACACCTCCCCTGCTAGCTCACCTCTGGACGGATCTCAACAGCCATGTCGAAAGTATTCAAACGGACTCAAAGTGATTGTTTCCGGGATGGCAATTTTGAAAATGGTGCCTAGAGATCGAGCAAGGTGCTGGAGGAAAGGGGAAAGCCCAACAGTGCAAGCAGGAAAGTAGCCATGCGTGAGCCGATAGCATTTATGGAATCTTCAATGAGATCGCAAAAACATTAAAGAATGCAGGAAGGTCTCAAAAAATCACTTGCCGGTATTGGACCTGCACGTCTGCAACGGGTCAGAAAGAATGCATTATGACAAGAGCGCGACTTCTAGGACACTTAAGATGTCATAAGAAGTCAGCAAAGGCATCGACTGGCGGCATTGGGATGACTCTGTTGTCCGGGGGCATTGCGGCGTGCCTCGTGTGTACGATGTGATGTTGCCTTGTCCCCTGCGACCAGTGGTTGTGGCTATGTCGTATCGCGTGACGACCATAAGGTGTCATGAAAACCATCTCAAAGCGCTGTTGCACAACCATGCATAAAGAGCAGTTCTGACTGGGTGGGCTTGCCCAGTATGCCATAGTCAACAACAATTGCCAAAGATTTCACGGCTCCAGCACATACACACGTTGACATACACATGTTGATGTGTGTGTGTGTGCGCAAAATAAACTGAGCATGCAGTTCAGCCGAGTGGATCATCCTTGTTCATCCAAGGACTCATCCAGTTGGTTCGCACTCCACGGTGTGAGCGCTCACCCATGCACAAACAGCATGATTGGGCGGGCACGGGTGACCGCATAGCCACGGTTCCCCCGTTTCCCCTCTTCTCCAGGCCTGCTCGGGACCAACCACCCTCCAACCTCTAGATGGACAGAATCCTGTACGGATGAAGCTGTCTGAATTTAGGGATAGACCATATATCAGCTTTTTTTTGCAAATCCTTTTTGACGGGTATGGCTACTTTTTTTTTGTAGATGGCAAGATTCCCCCTATTTTGGTTTCATCCGCCTTACCGACGAGGGAATTGTGTCATCTACTTTCACCTCGCAGCAGGATTTGTTTTAAGAGTTCCAAAAGGCCAGCAAGCACCTTTTCAGGGTTCCCAATCTTGAGAAGCATCCATATGGCCTAGTTGGTTTCTTTGGTTTTCCATTTAACACCAAACGGTCCAACAAAAAGTCAAAAAAACGGAGAACCATCCGGTTCTTGGTTGCTGTGACGACGCCTCTGCCAAAAGCTTCAGCCCATTTCGCAACGTCCGACCTGTTTCCCAAGAAGCTCAAGCCCACAGATCCGCGACCAACTCGCCATATGGCCATGGGTCAAAACCAATGGCACCCCCAGTGAACATCCCAATCCCCACTAAAACAGGTTCTAAAATGGGTGGTGAATTCACCTACCAACCAAAATGGGACCCCATTGAACATGGGAACATGGGTGTACATGAGTGAATTCGCGCCAAATCGTACCACTGAACATTGCTGGTGAATTCACCCAGCCCCAAAATGGGCTCGGTACCATGGGTTTTGACCACCGCCATATCTCCCGAGGCGACCTCAACGGTCCATGGCCTCGGCCCAGAGCGCTTCGAGCTCCGGCCGCAAGAAGCGGTCCATCACTTCATGGGCGCGGCCTAGGCACTCACGAAGCACAGCTCGGAGGGATTCTTTGTTTTTTTTTTTGGGGGGGGGCAGGGGCGAAGGTAGATGTTTCTCCCCGTTTTTTTTTTTTGCATAAATGTTTTTCTCCATCCTGCTTTTTGTTGCACCGTTTTTTTCTCTTCCCGTTCTTTGCATCGCAGGCTCTTGGAACGGTGGTTCCGGCCGCTTTTCCGGCTTTTCGGGTTTGGATGGCCGCTGGCTTTGGGGAAAGCCAACCCGGCGGAGTGGACCTTCGACCCTCGGGGCGGAAACTGGGGCCCAAGGCACTCGAGCCGAATGAGAATCGAATCGGTGTGTGGCCCTCCAGCCACGGTTTTCCCTTGGTGTTCGCAGTCATGTTCAAAATCAAAGCACCAAAAGGAAACTCATGAGCCGCAAGCCTGCAGAAATGGACAAGTGTTCAGAGGTGAGCATTGATGGAAAGTCTACAGATTGATCTTTAAAAAGGCATGATGCCTGGCAGTGCTTGAGCTGTCCGACCAAAGTCTTTCCTCTACTCATGTTAGTTGATACGATTTGATACGCTATCTCAGCGGAAAATTGGCGTTCAAACGCGCTTGATCCACAAACAAGATCAAAGGGCTCTCCCAGAAGTTGAGGGATCATGTGTGAGAACCCAGGGATGTTCCGGCTTGAAACCCAATCCAACGGAGAAACCAGGAAGATGGACTGCTGAAAGTTTAGCTTTTAGTGGTTTAATACGGAAAACCCATTAGTTGGCAAAAAGTTTTCCAGTCCTAACATCCCTTGGCAAAATGGTTCAGAGGATCCGCGTCGCCCGCCTCTTTGGGCCAGCAGCTCCTCTCGTCTGCCCGGCAGTTGTGGCAGGACCAGACCCTCCAGCACCTCCATGAGCTCCTGGCAGCTTCGATTTTTTGTGTCGGTCATGACGGTCATGGGGCATGGACAACCCCAACCAAAACGACAAGTTGGTGCGACCTCGAAGACAACCCAGGCGAATGCTCCTCAGTGCTCCTCTCCAGGTGTTTGGAGTTGAAGTCTAGGCGCCGGCCGAATAAGAGGAACAGAACCGCATCTGCAGTGGCCTGGGAGAAGATGTCGTTCATTCGCACCGCCTCCCCAGCATCAGCTGCGGCCCCCAGGGTGTCGCACCTATTCCGAAGAGAAACAGGTGCCCGCCCCTTTGTGTGCTGCAGAAATAAGCGAAGGGCCGTGATCATAGGTTAGCCCGAGGATTAGAGGGCATGCCAGGCTACCGCGCGTTGAAGGCACTCTTATTCTGCTTTCAGGGGCCATTGCACCAGAGAGTCTGTCAAAGTTCATCCCTGGCCTTGCGATGAGTCGAGGGCGCCAAATCAGTTTCAAACTGTTGGTTAAGAACCTCACGCGCCCCAACCAAAGCTCCCCCCCCCCAAACCCCCCCCCCCCTTACCCCGCCCTTACCCCCCCCCCTTCCCCCCGGCTGTGGTCCCGACATTTCATGGCCAAGGATGCGGAGGAAGGGCACCAAAGCCATCTGCCGCTGAAAGCTGAGCTCACCTTGGAGGGAGAACTTCCGCCATCGCCACTCCTTCGATGCAGCTTCCATAACTTGGGGTCCAGGGCATCCGCTGACTTGGATGGCGAAAACTCCAACGTGCGGTTGGGAGGTCTCTTACCACTTTCAAGAAAACAAAGCTTAAAGCTTAAAGCCCAACCAAGTCAACATTTAGAGAGCACGCCCTTGTTGCAAATAGACAGACAAGATATTGTCTTCCAATTGGTGCAGTTTATGCCCAAATAGTCACCCCTGCAATTTTTGTATTTTCTGTTGGGGTTGATCATGTTTCTTGAACCAAAGGGGAGAAAGGATGCCGTAGGTATAACCACCCACTAAACCGACTCTCAACATGGGGCTAACATGCCGGGGTGTCCCCCTTGCTTCCCCCCTTTTACTAACCAAAACTAGGACCTCCAGTAGAGAGGTTAGAACAAGGGTACCCTTTTTTCTCTTTTGTCTATTTTAGTAGGGACACCCTCCCAACCAAAAAAGGGGCGAGAGGCCGGGCACCTAGCTGGGGGACCGAGACAACTACAAAAACCCACAAACCCCACAACACACCAACAAAAACCCCACAAAAAACCAACCAAAAACCCACAAAAGAAAGCAAACGCAAAAACCCACAAACACCCACAAAAACCCACACAAAAACCCACACCAACAAAAAAACTCAGAAACACCTAGAACCGCCGCTTTTCCCACCTTGGAGGACGGGGGCGCCTTTGGAGCCGCTCCTCGAAGCTGGGGAAGCTGCTGCCCGGGCCCAAGGCCTCTTCGATCTTCTGCGACAGCTGGGGATCCCTGCGACAGCCGCGGATGGCTGTGAATCTTTTCACGGCCCAGAGGGTAAGTACTTGGACCCTTTTTTTTGCGTACCTCTTGAACCGTGATCTCCATGGAAGCTCCACAATGTGCTCCCTTGAAACGGCTTTGGGCTTGGTTCAAGGGATTCGTCAGATTCTCAGCCACGGCCATACCAGTTTTCCACATTCATGCTTTCGCAGAACAACACAGTGGAGCCCTGTAGGATAGGACGGGTTCTCTTCACAGCTTGCAACCCCATGACGTGATGCAATTTGCCATGGCAGCCTATTTGTGTGTCTTTTTGTCGAGGCTGCCCCTTTTAGGTTGTTTTCAGGGGAAGCCAAGAGGAAACTCTTCTTTTTGGGGATTCCCCCACTTGCAAGCATATGCTTGGTGCTTGAAATGGACATGCATCGACTCCGGGCCCTTTGGAAGCCCAGAATGTCACATGCGCTCCCAGTTTCGACACGTGAAAAGGGGGGGCCGCGCCAAGCATCTCTCACAAGAAAGCATCTCTCACAAGAAAGCCTAGTGCCATGGTCAAACAAGGATCCTTACATTCCACACCTGAACATTGCCTTGTAAATGGTGGTTTTCCTTTAGTTTGGGTGGAACACATCGGGTAATAGTCATAGTTCCCTTGCAAGGAGCCTCCCTGCCAGTCACGTATGAGACCCTCTGGCCTGCCGTAGGCACACGGCTTTCGGTAGTTGTTCCCCTTGGACACTGCAATGTACCGAGTCAAGTCCGGGTCGGAGACACAAACCACCTTCAGGGTTCAGCCACCTACCTCTCCCATGCCAAAACTAGCTGTTCATGTGGGTGTGTCTCTTTTGAAGGTACTTCTTTGTTTTTGTTCAAAGGGACACCTCATGTGGATTACTTTTGCTATGGGCCACAAACCGTGGGTAACCGTGCAGAGACGGGTCGACCTTGAAGAAGGGCGTCCACGTCTCGAAGATCTCCCCGTGCTTCTTCAGCCATGTCTGCTGCTGGAAGGCGCTCCGAAGATTCTGCAAGAGCTCCAGCGGCTGGGGGCCCGCCGGCACGCCCGCCGGCACGCCACGCGTGCCACGCGTGCCCGGCCGTAGGAAGACCCCCGCGGTCAGCGCCAAAGCCAACCACGGCCAGATGCTGTTCGCATCCAGCGCTACTTCAGGTGCTGGGCACCAGCTGGCCAGCGTGTGCCCAGAGCCTTGGCCCCGTGCGATGTTTTGGGGTTTTGGAGTGCAGCATCCCAAACATACGGCCCGCCGCGACCCTTTGCCCGTGCAACTGGCAAGATGACAGGGCAGATGCTGATTCTTTCAAGAAAGGTCTCCAAACAACTTTCGGGGGAAGGCCTAAAGAGCAAAACTACTGGCTCAGCGGCTCAGTATTGTTTCGGGGGTATGGCAGATTTAGGGGACATGATCCACACCCACCAAGCCCAACAATGCTGTACATATTCAGTCACTATACGTGGGTATTTCCCAAAATGGGAGATGCCAATCAAGAAGTGCCTTCCTTGTAACTTGTAGTCCCTTGAGTACCCTCCAGAATGGGGGCCCTAATCTTTGGACAGACTGCATTGACTCGTTGTGCGGCGTGTCCGTAGATCTCAGACCATGGAGACAAGGTAGCAAGGTCTACATGTACGGGAAAGCAACACTGTTTGTCAGTGCAGAAAGGCAGAAAGGCCATGCCTTCTCTTCCATTTGCGAATACGCCCCTGGCAAAAAAGGGAAACATATACCCAGCAATAATAAATTACCATTAAAGGCAACAAGAAAACATAACAAATATTCTTAAGCAAATCCAAGTTCTTGTTACCCTTATTGCACCAACCGTGATCAACACCTCGGACTTCTTTGCCAAGATGGCAGATCACGTGACCAAGTGGGGATGGACCTATGAGCTTACAAGCTGATGGTGTCAGCCAAGGGCAGTTCCCGCGCTGACCTGAGGCAGTTGGGGCCCTATATCAAGCCACGGACCCTTGCGACGAGTCTGACAAATGTTTCTGTCTACCCTGGAGAAAAAAACACACCCCATGGTTCTCAATCGGGGGTTCATCCCAACAAAGAAAGCACAAACTACCCGTGGGTTTTTCAGTACTGAGGAGTCAACTTACCAGTGCAAGATCCGAAGCTCAGTCTCTGGGGAGCTGGCACGTTGAGGGCAAGGGTGGCAGGGCAAAGGTACACACAGCCTCAGGAAAGCGATGCATGGAGTCCGTGTCACTCCCAATGCATGTTTGGGATACCGCGCTGCTTTTTGCCCTGAGACCATTGGATTCACAACTCATCCCTTTTGCCATGTTGAAACTCACATGCATCGATTACAGCTCAACCACAATTGCTCCAAAAAGTGATGCGTAACAAAAGGGACATATGGGTGTAGCTCCAAATTAAAGAGCTAGGGCCAACCGCGGCCGTTTTTCCTTCTTTTTTTGGCAAAAAAAAGGCCCAACAATCCCAAAAAACGGCCCTGGCTTCGCTCGATGTGGTCAACAAATCGTGCCATAGAAAAGTAAAAGCAGGTCTTAGTCTTTGTTTCCATTTACCTTTTGGCTTTTCATTTTGGAATTCATGTTTTTGAGGCACAGCCATAGAGGAATTTCTTTGTTTACCCTACGTTCGCGAAGGGGTGGCGGCTGACACAATGAATGCTCACATGCTCTCGTTTATTGGGGATGGTCGCAGCAGATCCTTTGTAACTGATTTGGGTGTGGGTCAAAATATGGTAATCCTAAATGGGTTGCCCTGGTAAGTGGACACATGGACCAAAACCTGCGGTCCCCTGGTGCTTTAATTTTGACCCATACCCATTTGGGTACCATCCATATCCCAGGGGGAGCTGGCAGACTTCATGTCCTGAGTGCTGTACCCCAGCGCTGAGCACCAGCAACGCTGCTCGTCGGCGAAGCGCCATGGCGTGAGTCACAGCTCAGGTCATGGCGCGTAGCGTTGCAGTTGTGCAATTAGAGCAAATGGGCGCGTGTTCTTTTTGAGGGCACCCTGTTTAAGGTTGGTTGAAGGGCAAACAAAAAGGAACAACTGCATTCTTGGGGGTCCTAGTTTGACACATATCCTGCGGCTCCGACATCTTTAGGAAGCCACTTGCAGCAGTGCGCAAAACATGACATGGCTGTGGCTCAGAAAACCGGTACCAAAATGGAACCCTGGTAAGTGGAAACAAACACCTGCGTAACCCCTCCTGCTTAATTTTGAGCCACACCAACATCTACGGTTCAGCAGTATATCGCAACACCCAAACCTGCAGATCTCCCTTGGCGCCTTGGCAAGTCTTGTCTCTGGCCAGTCGGGGTTTGGCATTGCTTGAGCCATGCATTGGGCTGTGAATCGAAGGACGAGTCACTTCAAAACCCTTTGAAAGACCTCATGCCACACTTCAGGGGTCAAACAAGCTAAATGTCGGGGTGGCGGAAGGGGCCATTTTCGACTTTGGCGCTTTCAAAGGCATCCTCTTTGGGGCTCACCAATTCATCAAGCCTCATGTCCGCCAGGCGTTTCTCCACGGGTAGCCGTTGTGAAGCAGCACGGCCGGGGGCCCAGGCTTTGCTTGACAAGTTGAACAGCTTGATGAATGCTCCTTCGGAGTCCTCAGCATTTGGCCGTGGCTCAAACAAATTGGTGCCAAAATGGAACCTTGGTAAATGGAACCAAAGACTAAAACCCGCGTAGCCCCAGCCGTTTCATTTTGACCCATACCCATTTCTTTACCCAGGTGTCCTTGAGAGCTCCGGACCCGGAACTTGCTCCGAACCGTGGAGCTCTTGGGAGAAAAGCTTTCAGCTTTCAGCCGACACATGACACGTTCTGCTTGATGTCCCGCAAACAACTTCGTTCGCGAAATGCGAAGCTCTGAACCCCCTTTCGGGACTCAAACCTGGACGTAAGACGCTGGTCTCTTGGCCTCCAGAAACTCATCGAGGCGACGTGTCATAAGCTGATTTGGCCATTCTAAAACGGGGATACTCCCGCCAAAAATAACATGTCAGTGGGAGATACTTCCGCCAAAATCACATGAGAGATGGCTCCAAAAGATGCACCATCCTCAAAGAAGTCTGTGTTTGACAACCTGAAAGATTTCTCCAATCGGCATGCTGCTCTGAGTACGCTTTGCGCTGGAACCCCTCTTCCAAAAGGCAGCTGTCTTCCAAAAGGGTTTCACTGCGTCTTGGGAGGGCTGACCTCGTCCCAGCTGAGCCGTGACCAACATGAAATATGCTCTGCAGAAGCTTCTGCAAGCTTCAGCGCCCTGAACCAATCCTTCTAGACTGCGATTTTGGCACCCCAAGGCGAAGTTTCTTCATAGGATTTTGCTCGCCGCTCCACCGCCGACCCCCCGGTCCTGTACGGATTCGTAGATCTCGCCATAATTTCTGATGCGCGCAGTGAGGTCTTTCATCGCCTTTCGTAGGGCGTTGGATTGGTCCAAAGCGCGGATTTGGCTTCCCACTGTCTAGAACATGGCAAGTGAACTAACCTGAATCAACACCAAGGAAAACACGGCAGAACTATCTCGAGGGTTTCCCTGCGCCCAAGTCTTTGAGCTGTCGACCCAAAAACCTTCCAATGCCCTCGCTCGGATTGGGGCGCGACCTTTGAGCCAAACTCAGCCGGACTTTTGGAGTTGCCCAGGGTTTGGCTGAGCTCGTGATTAAAGAAACAAACTCAACAAAACCCCCAGTTCACCACGGGGAGCTTCACCGGGCCTGTTCGGCTGACATGTCCTTGAAGTCCGGGCTGTAGCGGACCTGTCAGATCTTGCTCTGTGTTTTCGGCACATAGACATGAATGGAGTTCAATGATGTAGCCTTGCGCATTGGGTCGTTCTAAATTCCGTTGTTCTAATGCCAGCCTTTTAACGCATTCCGCGCCTTGCGCCGTCTTGCGCGGCCTGCGTTTTTTCACGGTTTTTCAGTTAAAAAAGGTAAGAAACAAAAGGTATGGGCAAAGGAAGGAAAGATAGGCGGGCAAAGAAGAATGATGGGCAACACGTTGGTTGTTTGCAGCTTTCTTGCAACGCTTGATTTTGGGAGCTAGTTGGGTCTACACAGCCACGCTTGGAAGGCGCAAGTCAGTAAAGTCCATTGGTCCAGGTTTGCGAGCGCCGGTTGCGCTCTTGCGCTCGCCCTTGCGCCGTATTGTGGCTGTTCCGTATTGTGGTTATATCGTGATAACACTTTGAAAAGTACCCTGCCACCGCAGAGTACTCAGAAGCAACGTCTGTTGCGACCCACTCCCTTTTGCTTGCTTAGTGCTTTTCAATTCGTGGAGTCTGTCGCGTCTCTTTTGCGAGCTGCCGTGTTCTTTGCCAACAGCTCTGATCCCATTGCCCATGGCTCTCTAGCTCTCGCTTCACTTCAAATGGCTGGTGCCTTTTTCCACCCCACCCAGTTTCGAAGCCGGGCGTAAGCAAGGGCAAACGACTCGCTTGGCCTTTTTCGTTCCGTGCCTTCGTCAACATGTTGAACTTGACAACCTCAGGGCTGTGGCAATGAGGCGAGACACATATTAGTGCTTTTACCCTTGCTCAGAAATACATGCTGCAAATTGACAATGAACCAAAACAACACGATCTCCTTTTGGGTCGATGTGAAGTTGCAGAGGAGCATTGCAGAAGTGGCTTTGTCTCGCCGTTTCGCGTGTCCAAGAGCAATCGCTGCATAATGTCATCGCTGCCCAGCCTCCTCATCATCGCACAAAGCTTCAACCCAAATCAAGCTGTATTGTCCATGGTCGTTGACCTGAACAGGTCATGCAGGGCAACTAGAGCGACACTGCAAACGGAAAGCATAGCAGCAAACATACTGACGACGAAGCCGCCGATAAAGACGACGATGACAATGACGACAAAACGTAACAAGACGATGTTGCAATAAACGATAATCCCAGACTACAAAGCACCAGCCACTTACCAAACACAACCAACAACAACATCAAGATCAACAACCAACACAGAAACATCATGGCGGCAACAGCAACAGCAGCAGCAGCAGCAGCAGCAGCGGCGGTCGCAGGAGCAGCAGCAGCAGCAACACCGACAGCAGCGACAACAACAATGGCAACACAACAACAACGACAATAGCAGCGCCAGCAACAGCAACAGCAACAGCAGCAGCAGCAGCAGCAGCAGCAGCAGCAGCAGCAGCAGCAGCAGCAGCAGCAGCAGCAGCAGCAGCAGCAACACCGACAGCAGCGACAACAGCAATGGCAACACAATAACAACGACAATAGCAGCAGCAGCAGCAGCAGCAGCAGCAGCAGCAGCAGCAGCAGCAGCGGCGGCGGCGGCGGCGGCGGCGGCGGCGGCGGCGGCGGCGGCGGCGGCGGCGGCGGCGGCGGCGGCAGCGGCAACGGCAACGGCAACGGCAACGGCAACGGCAACGGCAACGGCAACAGCAACAACAAGAACAATAACAAGAACAAGAACAAGCAACAACAACAAGGCCAAAGCAACATTGCTCTGCTTAGCTGGACCCTATCTGAAGCCTGCCTTGTCGGCAATTTGCCGACGGCGTGCGACCGTACCTTGCCAAATGCATCCAATATTCGCCGAAAACAACAGCTGTTCCAAAAACAACACAACAACAACATCGATACGCTAACAACGGCCGTGAATCCGATTCGTGCGAATTCTTCTCAAGTGCTGGCTTGCTATTTGCTCACGCCATGCTCTAGCATATACCAGCAAGACCAGCTCAAGACCAGCTCAAGCATTCCTTACGCGCATGTCTTTGCGATACTTGCATGTTCTCTACCATCATTCTTACGGTCCTCAATACGAACTGGACGCCGAGGACGAGGCCTCGCTACTCCGCCGCTTTGCAATGCTTCGAGAAACGCCCGCTGAGCGCTGCCCTGACCAACAGCTGTTCCTGATGCTTTGAACGTACGGAATACGGAAGGAGTAAGGCATGTGTGCTGCCAAAGCTGGTTTAAGCAGGCACGACAGGACTGGGGCTGGATGCCAGGCAAAGAAGGGCAACGAGCGGAATCCGGAGGAGACTAACCAGGGGGTTGCCCCGAATGACGTCATTGGGGGGCTTCCAAACACTCAGCTGCCCGGCAAAAATGGAAAACAAGGGCACATGAATCTGTTGGGACTGACCACTGCAGGATGCGATGTGCCCACCACGCATCCGGGCTGAATCATTCTGTCTTTCGCATCCTCTTCAAGTGAGGAGGGAAGTCAAATCCGAATTTTGCTTGCCAGATCGACGCGAGGGCACTGTTCGTCGCGTCGAAAATCGCAAATTTGCCACCTTCGTCCAAGAACTGAAGGGCATCAGCCTCGGCAAGAAGCTGGCAGCATCCCAAAACAAGGAGCTGTTTGTGCGGGCATTGATCTGAGTTTGGGAGGAAGACTTGAACATCCGCAGAGGGTTGGTCAAATACAATGGGGAACCCTCACACTGTGTCGTTTTCCAGCAGTGTCCGTGCCCCAAAAAGGGTACCCTCAAATAACGAATATCCATGTCGGTGTCTCTTTTTTTGGAACCCCCCTTTTGGTCGGTAACCTAGCCATCCACACCCATGTCGGCAACTCTTTCGCTGAGCTTGTTGCCAACGCGGCCATCGCCATCTTCTCTCGTGCAGCCTGCGAGTCAGCGCTCGTGGATGCCCCAACACATCGCCAGTAAACCAACCACAGCCCAAAACCATGGCGAATGATGGTAAAGTAGTCCCTTTCCGCAAATATAGGAGTGTCACCCGACAATTTTCTTGCGGACTTAGATTGAGGCGAGGAATGTGTAGCTCACGCGGCCGTGAGCAATCCCCTCTCAATGGCTGGTCTCATATTGCCATGACCCATCGTACAGCGACCTGGGAAATACGTATTGCACTTTAAACAAATCAAGCAACACCACTTCACTGATATGAGTGTCTTAACATTGGGTTGCCCCCCCAAACATGCCAAGTTTCCTTTTGGTTTCCTTTTAAAACCAGCCCAGGGGTACACTCAAACAAGGAACCCTGCATCTGAATGGCCCCGGCCACGACCACCGGGTTGTTGTTGTCGAAGAAATCGCTTCTTCCGGACCTGGAAGTCACTAGGATACTCATTTCTTCAGTGGCCCTGGAAAAGGGAACCCTTGGGGAAGACCGTTCTTAGTGCGGCAGCCGCCAAAAAAAAAGGTGGAACAAGAATCGGCGCCGCTGGAGAACTGAGGATAGATGTCAAACCTCCCTGCGGATCCTTTCTTTCCCCTGGTGGCCTAGGTCCTCCAGATTTGAGACCTTAGAATACGTTGGTACCAACTTTTTTTTTCCCGGTTTTGCCTATTTTAGTAGAAAAAAAAACACCTCCCAACCAAACAAGTTGGCAAAAGGGCACTACTGGGGGACCTAGTGGATTTAGACATCACCATTTGCCAATTTGAAGTGAGCTTCCTTGTTGGGTGATGCTGAAAAGGGGACATGCCTCACAAGGCAATGACGGTTGCTAACAGTTTGAGGATCAGTTCAGGAAGTCAACTGGAAAATCGTATTCTTTCCGGCTATGAGAAAGCTCTTGGGATGCGCTGTGATGCAAGCTGGAATCTTTTGTCCACTTTGCCCTGACTCACATGCTCGCTTTGGCTCCGCGCTTGCCCGGGTCGACCGCATCTCTCCGATACTTTCCTGAAACGCAGAATTCCGAGGAAGTGATATGCCATGCGCGCACGAAAGAAACACAAGGGTTCTTGGTTGGGGGTGGGTTTGGATCGTGAAGTTGAATTCTCATGTCAAGTAGACAAACGTGAGGAATTCAACGCCATCTGCACGTCTCCACCTCTGTGATGCGCATGAGAATCCCGGCCCTGAATTTAATGGTTGCATCTGGGTTGGTACTTTTGACTTGGTGTGAACATGTTGACCTTGGCAGGTTCGTGGGAACATATAAAACTTGCACAACAAGATAGCTGGTGGAAGGTCGAACCCAAAGACCAAGTTGTTACACAGATCGTCCTGCAATCGTCACAATCTTCAAACTTGGGTCCATGCAGCCGTTGATTGCTTGTCCAAGTTTTGTCTTTCGTATCCTTTGAACATGTGCCCCGGGCTCAGATTGCTTTAGCCAGTTGCCTCCCTGCAAAACTGGTGACTTTTGCCGTTTCACTGTGCCAGTGGTGCCGCGCGCTCGCAGCTTCTAACTTGGCACTGTGCCACTGCGACGCCATCGCTGCATGCTAGCAAGCTGTAATTTGTTCACAGGTCACTACCAACCAAACCGTACAAACGAGCGTGTGTCCTTTTGTGTTCTCAGATTTTGTGGGACAACAACACGCGTCTGAACCGCCACGCGTCTGAACCGCCACGCGATCTAATGCTCGCTTTACGTCCGCTGCACAGTTGAAGCACCCTGGGCGACACTAACATCGGGGTACTCCTTCGCTCAAGCCTGCCTGCGAGCACGGGATGGATTCATGGAGTCCTCAACATGGAGAAACTTGTCCATTTTTGCACACCCTGCTGCATTAAAACCGTCAAAAGGAAGCAAGCAAGCCGCCCATTTTCTGAGGTGCCCAATTTGAGTCACAATTAACACCCCTGTTTTTGATTGTGCTTCATTTGGGAGAAACTCAAGACTCAATACAGTTGCTACCTCAATGACCCAATGTCAAGTTCCCTTACCTGTTGCCAGCCAGCTACCCAGGCGAAGTGACCGTCCATCGACTCTAGCCCCCAGTCAGCCGGCTCCGAAAGAATGGCAAAACATCTCTCACTTGAGCCGAATCACGATGGCAAGGTGAAGCAGACTTGCAGAGGTCGGGTTGCCCATGCCAAGACCCGGCTAAGGACCATGTGTTCTTCGGCGTGAATTCATGCTAAGAAATCGCAAGGCGGTACTGTGAGAGCGCCTTACCTCTCTATGGGGCAATGCTAAGCTCTGTGGTGAAAAATATGAGGCTGGGAGGCCATGCACATGTAATTTCAGCAAACACGATGGGCAGCCATACGCCATGATCATATGCTGACCAGTCCGTGGGTGTTGGAAACTAGTCAAGGAGAATGAGGAGTGGTGAAGCGCTCGTAGCTTTGGCCAAATGCCAAACTGGGTGTTGTACGTGGGGTCTGGGAAACCTAAACAATTACTCATCCCTTTTGGCTTTTCGTTTGGGCCGATTGACACTTGTATTGTTAGCTTAGCACCCATAGAACACACACGCGGCCGTTGGGAGCACCCTGTTCAAACACAGGGAACAATTATGTGGTTCAACAGTTCAACAGCCTCCTTTTTGTTCCTTGCAAACAACATGCTAGGCCTTTCAAACAAATGTTGAAACCAACCCTCAAACGTATTCAACAACAGGAGATGCAACCAACCCTCAAAAGTCACCAGCCACTTGCTGCCAGGTGTCCCACATTGAAGGTCTGCGTGCGGTTGCCCCCCCACTGCAGGAAGCGCTCCACCTGCGCAGCGCTCATTGGGGGGGGTGTTCCTCTCCAGAATACGTTTGGTTTGCACATATATGGGTGTGTCTCAAAATTAAAGAGCTAGGGTTACGCAGGTTTGAGTCTTTGACTCCATTTGCCAAGGTGCCATTATGGTACCTATTTTTGTGCCACAGCCATATAGATATACACACACCTGTACCAAGACATATATGGGCATGGCATTTAATGGCAGAGATCTTTCGGTGGATCTCGTTTAGGTTGTTTACATCCTGATTCTGTACACATATTATGTAATATATATATATATATATATATACATTATTGACCTTGAGACATTGCAACAGCACCCAAAAGGTAGTTCATGGGGGGGGCCTGAGCATATATATATATATATATATATGTATATGAGGCCCACCTGGGGAACCCGTTGCAGATTCATACTCAATTTGGTTCTACTTATCAAGACTTGTCCAATCGCACAGAACTCTGCTGCCCCACTTCTTTGCACTTCATCCGCGGCCTCAGCGCAGCACCGCTTTGAGGGGTATACGCCGGCAAGGCTGCCAAACAGGCAAGCCCTAGCCAGGGCGGTTTCATCGGGTGCGAGATGGGGGGGGTCCCTGACACAATAAACACAACCATCTCCTTTTTGCTTTCATTTGGGTGGTAAAACAAACGATATATATATATATATATATACACACCATGCTATTCAGCACCTAATTCATTCATAGAAGTGTTTTTCGTGATGTCCGTGAATCGAGCGAGCCTTGCCTTGCGAGAGATGAAGGACTTCCCTCTGGCTGGCAGCCCCACCATCGCAATGATCTCAGCAAGGCACTGATTTCCCAAGTGTCTGACTTGGATAATGTTGACCCCATAATAATCAACCTCAGTTCAACAATAGGGGGGTGTCCCAGGGTGAAATGTGGGGAATCATCACTTTTGGAGGGGAACACCGCCGTATTAACAAACGGGGGTTGATTAATATGGGGTCGACAATGACGGTCGTTGATGTCTGGCTCTGAACACTCCTTCCCCCAATCGGGAGGTAAACAGCGATACACATGCGTCACGTTGCAAATTCGCGGTTCCGTGCAGAACAAAACGAGCAGAATGCTCTTGGAATGTGTTTCTTGAGGTGAAAGACCCTCTTGGACGGTTACTTTCGGAACACAAGCTAACCACTTATGGAGGAGGGGGTCTCTTTTCCCTGAATAACAACTTATTCTTACAGACCCCTTTGAGGCTTCCTGGTGTTCTCAACAAAAATGAATGTCGGGATTTAGGCGTATTGCGAAGGTACCCTCTGGGTGGTTGGCTTAGAGATAAACCAAAAGGACAACTACCATGTCTGGGCGTCCCCCTACTTTGACGCTGTTTCCAAGACAAAGGACCCATAAACATGTCTGGTTTCCCCTTCTCCTGCTTTTGGAGAGAGGGGGTCACCCGAGTTTGACTCCCACCCAAATGGACTAAGACTTTTTGAGCAAACTAGCATAACGTGCAAACTAATAATCTGACTCGACACACCAACCAACCAACTAACCAAAACAACCAAACCAACCAACTAAATCAAACTATTGATAACCTAGGCAAACACCCACTTATTGGTCCCACTAAGTGGGGTTAACTCCGGGGTTAACCTTGTTCTTAGGGGGTTCTACCCCAAGTGGCGTTGTCTACTGACTTGGCGAACCGAACATCCAAGTAGCTAGCCCTTCTATCCTATGGTTGTCAAGGGTCCCCCAATAGGGCCCCCATTTTCAATTTAACAAGGCCTATTCTGGGGCTACTAGGGTTCCTTTTCTAAGGGGGGTCCCCTCTTTCAAGGCCCCTGACAACCATGAGATTCAAACCTTTTCTCCAAACCCCTCGATTCGGGTCCCGCGCCAGGCCGCGCTTGCTGGGCGTGAGCTGCTCACGAAGAAGCCTCAGTTTTTCGGTGCCCAGTGCGTTTTGGTTCTTTTCGCAGACGGTTTGGGCAAAAACGGTTACACAGTTTTAGGCCGTTTTCCGAAAATCCAACCAACATTGTGACGGCTTGTCTGTTGGGCAAACTTTAGTATTAGCCCTATTCTTTTTTTGTAATGAAGCTAAGTGGAAGACCCGACTAAATGGTCAGGGCTTTTGTGCACTGATCAACTCCCTGGTTTCACCTGACCGCCGTGGTGCCGTCAGCGCAAGCGGCGCAGGCGCAGTTGCCAGCGGGGACTGAGTTTCACATGACTCCAAAAGGAAACTCCCTTTTGATTGCCTCCAACAAGTGATGTCTTAACCATCCAAGAAGACATATGTGTATATATATAATTATATATATATATATAATTATAAATATAATTATATATATATATATATAGATCTATCTTGACATGGGGGACCCCTGTCTTCTAGAGTGGCTTTGCTTTTGGCAGACCTAACCCGATCTGCGGCCCGCGGCTGGCGATCCGCTAGGATCTTCTGGCCAGCTTCGGCCACCCCCTGGTAGTACCTAGCTTCGGGTGCCCCGAAAACCTCCTTGTCAGGGAAAACCCCTGGAGCAAAACCGCAAAACCCGTGGAGTACTTTGGAAGTGTTTCTATTTGTTTTGGTTGCTTTTTGAGTACCTCTTTTGGGGGTTGTAAAGGGATGCCCACCCATTATGATAATAGGACAATCAACTGTCTTATCCTCCAAACCTGCAAACTGCGGCTGCTTTCAGTTCAGCATCCCCTTTTGGGATGCCACAAAGGGGCGTGTCAAAACACACTGGGCCCCTCCAAATGATTGGGCTCATGCTTGCTCAACTCGATCTGGACACACGCAACGCCGCAAACCGGCACACGCACACAACACACACGCAAAGACACGCGCACACAAACACAAACACGAACTCTCAAATAAAGCAACAAGCAATACATCAAGCAATGAAGCAAAGACACCAACACAATGAGTTATTTATAAATCGTCACACAAACACACAAAGTCCCGGCGCACGCGTCTCCTGACAAGGAGCTGTGAGTTGATCCCAGGATGAATCCCTGGATGGTGGAGTGTTGCTGGACGGGATGCTTCATCTTTAAACGACACAAAACGAAGCACTTCATTTGAATTTCTGACTTTAAAGACTCTTAGGGAACATTCCTTATACATCTACGTTAGCTAATCTAAGTTAAATATCAACATGCTAAGCGACGTGCGATGGCTCCTGTCTGGATCTCTGAGCCGCACAAACCAAACAAATACAAACCAAACAAATGCACAAAGATTACATACATCTACCAAACCAGGGTGTGAAATAGAGGACATCTGGAGTTGGTGTCCTTTTGGTGAAGTTGTAGATCACATGGGCTATTTGGCCACAACAACAGCATCTCCTGCACTGCTGGCTGCCATATCGCGGTTCCTTGCGCGCTTCGAGTTAGTTTTCGGACCTCCGGCCTATGCTTCCGCTTCTTAGAGGGGGTCACACCAGGGTGCAAAACATGCCGCCGGTGTCGATCATGGAGGAACGTGGGCCCTTTGACCGACTGATGTTTATGACACGTACACGTCTGGATTTGTTCTGGGTGCCCCTGTTGGTCTGATGACTTAATAACATTGGCTTGAGTCCGATGTGACAATTTGGCAAAGCTCCTGTTCCATCTCTCAACAGTGATACTAGATACGAAAACGGTTTACAGTGACTTACAGGGACAGCTTCACGGGTCTTATTTCCTCACGGTGACCTCATGTTTTCATGACTTCGACATGTTCCTAGTGCAAAATCGCGTGAACACCCCAGCATGTCTCAAGCCTCGCGTAAGACACCATGATAGACGCAGCTATGAAGTGCCATGCTCTCTGATTGCACTTTGGCCCGACAAAACAACCGCATGCACCATACCGCGACATATGCTATCTTGATGCAAGGTTCAACTCATGCGATCACTTCTGCAGGACATCTGCCACGAACATTTTCGCTACCAAAGTCCTCCCCAAACCAGCAACACAACGAAGGACCCACTATGCACGGGGCGGAGGTCAGGCGTCCCTTGACCCAAGCCCCCGGCCTGTGGGGGAAGCGCCACTTTGGGCCACTGTTGAGCTTGCTACTGGTCACCAACCACTTTGCTGCAAACGCCTTCCGTGTGGCTTGATCCGGGAATGAGCTCGACTCATATGTGACGACACCGGTTTGAGTTCAGCTCGGTCAGTGAGTCAGGGTCTGGGGTGATCCGAAGATGCGGAATGAGTACTCCAACTGCAGAGGCAGCTTTATCAGGCATGCAGTCAGCTCTGAATGAGCCAAAAACCTTTTGTTCGGACATCGTGGCATGCAATCCGCGACCAACACTTGGCTTGACCGTTTATATATATATATATTCATTTGTATTTTCTGCCAAACATGTACTCGATGAACTGACTATGTTGGTTCTGTCTCTTGTGTGATTTCCCACTGGCTACCTATGCCTGCAAAGCCAAACACCGCAAGCCGAAGGAAACAGATCTAGACTTTGCACCGCATTCTTGTGGGACCTATTTGTGTGGTATTACGGTAAGATCCACTAACAAGGATTGGGGGCACAACTTCGATTGGTGGCCCGACATCTGATCAGTACCTTGGCACGCTCCTTTGGATGCCAGTGTCCACCGGCGTCTGCAGTGCTTCGAGCGCTGCACGTCCTAGCTAACTCAACGGGTGGGCGGTCAATCGCTGTGGATCATTTTGCATCGAGTCATGGCCATATGACTTCCCCAAAAAATCTGCTCGGGGCATGTTCAGTGAGATCGTGCAAGGGCATCAGTTTTGGTGGGCCCTGTATCGTTTTCCATGCAAATTCCGAGGGATCCTGTAAACATGATACGACGCACTTAAATCTGCGTCACAAAGAATTTATGACCCCGCTCAATCAATTCCCCCCCCTGCACCACTATGGCCCCCTGCAAAAATGTGCTATGTAGCGTGTGGGGGAGTGGTGCACCAGATGTAAACCAACAACCCAAGGGAAACATTTGCCATACACAACCTCACTGGAGTGGATTGGCAAACACAGTTGCACACTTTTGTTTGCCACGAAAATTCAAGGGCATTTTCAGGCACGGTTCTTGGCAGCATGGATGCTGATCTCCGACTCCCTCTATGATTGGTATACAGCCTCCTCCATGCCTAGCCCATCCTTGGAAAGTCACTTGATAGACGGTCTCCCAAGACGTATCAAATGCAGAACTCGAGGGAGGAAGCATTGAAGGCCCATCTGATCCAGCTCGAACCGTGAGTGAGCTGAGAGCTGAGGGCCTCTGGTTGGCATGGACAGATCACAGGGTCCATGTGACACCTGCTCTCAGCTTCCAGCAGTATGTACACTAGCCATTGGCCTCTGGCCGTCGCAGGAAGGATCGGCCAATTGGTCAAGGCGAATGGATGCCCAACTGTTAGGAACGCCTTCATCACAACACATCCACTTTCTTGGCCAACCCAAAGGGAAAATTTGAATCTGGTACGACAAAGGCCAGAACTATAGACAAGCAGTCTGATCAGCAGTCTTGATTGCATTCGCGCATCCATGAGCTCTTGCGCACTGATTTGCGGAAGTGATGGCATGCCATTTGCACTCTGAAGCAGGACGGCAACAGGAATCTCAACGTCGCCAGCCAAGCCTAACATAGATGTGTCTCAATGCAGGGGGGCCCCCAAATTTTTTGCTCCTCCTTTTGGCTTCCCTTTAAACCAACCTGAAAAAAGGGTACCCGACAAAGACAGACACCACATCTCTAATCCTACTCCAGCTGCTCCGAAGCGACGCCGCGGAAGATGCGCGCAACAACTCAACTCTCAGGTTGGACGTCCTTAGCCGGCGGACATTCGCAAGGTGCTCGAAGAACACCCTCCAAACGACATGCCTGTGTACACGTTCTTTTTCTGCATTGAACTTGACTTCGGGTGTTGAGCAGTCCAAGCACATGAAGGAAAGAAAACAAAACAAGTTGCACCTTGGCAACCAGTTGCACTCGTTAAAGAGAACCTCAGTTCCAAACCTGGGAAGTTGCCACTAAAATGGTCCAATCCCAAAAAGCGACTAAACCCCGAGTCCCGGAACGCAGGGAGTGAGGAACCAACCTGGGAAGACCCCCCCCCCCCCCTTCCCCCAAGTCCAAAACGGAACCACATAAGAATTCCAGGGCTCGAAATGCCCCCCCCCCCCCCCCAATCAACCATGAAAAAGGTGCCCGGTGGGGATCCTAGGAGTTATTTCCCCATTCTTTGCAACCATCGTTCTTTTCAAAAAGCCGATCGCTGTTTCCCCATTTTTTTTGGGCGGTTTTGTAGAAAGATTCGGATGCTCGGAGAGAATGGACATGGTTTAGTGTCCCCTATCCTGGAAGCTTTCAAGTTGAGGCGCAACAAAGACGAAGTAGGTGCCTTCGCCGCAGTGACTGCCGTTCAGGTCCAGCGTGCCGCTGTCCACCGCCTGGATGGCTCGGGTTTGTAGGATCTACGGACCCAACCCCGAAATGACACCGGATGACACCGGGTTCCTGTTGGTTCCCTTTGAAGCCAAAGGGGTACGTACCATGCAAAAAGGCACACACACACACACGCCTGGCTTTTCCAAGAAGTCACTCCATGAGAACTGACATCTTCCGTGGTAAGCCAAGGGAAGCCGAGGGAACTGAAAACAATCCGGGAATCAAAGCCATATTAACTCAAGAGAGAGTCTTGACCATAGGCGTCCTTTCGGGAAAATAGATGGCCCTGGCAAATGGGGGAAAAAAAGAAGAAGGCAAATCCCAACCACTGCCATCTATTTATAACCAAACTAACCCAAAAAAGACACCTAGGGTCTTGAAGGCTCATGTTTGTCGCATTTCCTTTGGTTCCTTTGCACTTCGTAAGCACTGTGCGTGGAAATCGTTGGGACATCGGGCGCCTTGTAGTAGATGGGACCGTGGTAGGGGCCATTGGGGATGCCCGAGCTCACGGTGCTCTCCATGGTTGTGGACTTGGTCCAGCCTCGCGGTTTTGGCCCAAAGGCCAAAAGAGGGGCGCTTCGTTTTACACAAAACCGGGGAACAAAAAGATATTCGGATTCAGTAGGTATCTTATTTTGAACGGATTTTGAGGTATTATTACTGAATATCCCAAAGAGGGGCGTCGTTTCAAAAGGCTTGCCACGTTGCAAACCAAACGAGGGGCGTCATCTTATACGTGATTTGCAAGGCCGGAACAACGATCGGATCGGAACCTAAGTCTGCCATCGGTGGTGTGAACAGCCGTGGTTGGCGACAAGCAGACCTTGATTTGTCATGGACTTGACAAGTACTCGTGCGGATTAACATGGAACCCAGAAAGCCATGATTTGTAGAGGCATCTCCCATGGGGGGATCCTCTTTATGCTTCCTTCCGTAAATTTGCAGGGGGACATCCAGCGGCTTTTCCCCAATGGGGTCTTCGCCTGCGTTCTCCGCTTGCGGCTTCCAGCCGGTTTCGGGGAAGCAAAGATCTTCCGGGTGGGCCGGCCGTCGAACTCGGGGGTGTGACTAGGAGTTCGTCTGAACCGGCTGCAGGACCCAGAGGGTCTAAGTACCGCATATTTGCGGATTTGAGGAATCTGTCATTGACGAATCCCCATTTTCACCAGACCCAAAGCCGTAAATATGGGGTACTTAGGACTCTCTGGGGGACAACTAGGAGAGCTTTTCATTTTTTGCTCTTTCTAGACGTTTGGCCAGTTTGATGTCAAGTCGTCAACAGGATCTGTCCAGGCTTCGCCGAAACCATCCCTGGTTGACTGTCGAACAAGGTCTGAGCTGGGGAAAATACAGGGATCCCTCAGACAGGATCTCGACATTAGTGAAGCTCTATGGAGCATCAGTTCCCCCACAAGGATCTCCGGATTTGTTGAACCGAAAGCTTCTATTGTTAGGCTGGGTTGCTGTCCCTTTCCCAACAAGTTGAACTGCTACCAGGGGGAATGAGAGAAACTTGACGGTGCAAGACTACCACAGTCTACTTGTACCACAAATAAAGGTAGTACCAAAGTACGAACATACCAA
Source organism: Effrenium voratum (assembly GCA_963377175.1). Taxonomy (NCBI): domain Eukaryota; class Dinophyceae; order Suessiales; family Symbiodiniaceae; genus Effrenium; species Effrenium voratum. Next base: position 161,745 of record CAUJNA010000323.1, on the reverse strand, counting down.
AGGACCGAGATACCGTAATATACAAGAAGAATCCACACACACACACACACGCATACCAGAATACTACCAGAATCCACAACTACACAACTAGGTCCTCCAGTAGAGAGGTTAGAATAAGGGCACCCTCTTTTTTCTGTAGTCTCTTCTAGTAGGGGAACCCTCCCAACCCCAAAAAAGTTGGGTGAGAGGTCGGGCACCTAGCTGGGGGACCTATACAACTACAAAAAACACCACAAACACCACAAACACCAGTCTACTTTTGCCACATAAAGGTAGTGTTAAAGTACCAAGCTATCAAAACGCCGAAATACAGGAACATGCCAAACAAATGCACACAAATACCCGAAGACGACCAGAAGCCACAACTACACCACTACAAACCCCAACACAAAAACCTCCAGGCCACCCCCCCCCCACCAGGCCGGCCTCGGAGCCAAGTGCGTGCCTGTGCGGCATGGCGCTCAGAGCGGAAGTTCAGGTAGACCACCACCTCGAGGCACCCGGAGGTCCAAACACGCGGTATGGTCCAACGGAAACCCAGGCGAAAGACAGAGTTGGGCCGAAGCTTGACTTCGAGTTAGGGTTCTTCAAGAGTTTAGTTTGCTCAAAGTAAGATTTTGATTGTACCTGGTCAAAGTTTGAGTTGGGATGCTCAAAGTTTGGGAACCCATGGGCCTCTGGCAGTTTTGCCCCTAGCTTTTACCACGGAAGAACACGAGTCAGATGGGTGGGTCTTTCCCATAGCTTTAGCAAAGGGGGTTCTTACTGCTATACGGGAGTTTTTGTTGCTCAAAGTTTCCCCCCACGGGCCGGGATTTCTACCCCTGTCTTTGTTTTTAATTAAATAGATTTATTATCTATTTTTAATGATCTTTTTCGTAAATTATGGCACGGGAAAGAATTGCAGGCCCTGGTGCAACATGGCAATGGGTTCATATGGAGACATATAACCAGCCCCTGAGATGGCGAGGCCTCAGGGTGCCTGTGGCTTTCGGTTGCAGCCCCTAGCCGCAGCGCTTGCTGGACATCATTTGGGGGTAGCCCTAAAAGAGGACACACCCATATGGTGTGAATCCTAGGGATCCCTTGAAGTGAATTGGGAGAACCCATGACCATCTGGGAGTGAGAATTCAGTGGGTGGGCCCTGTGATGAACATCATTTTCAGGGATTCATGTCCACCAACCACTTTTGAAGGGATTCCCTATCCTCAGTACTAAAATTCATGGACATTTCTAGCTGCAGGGTGATCACTTGCTAGAAGCCAGGACGCCCCTCCTCCCCCTTCCCCCTTCTTTTCCCACATCTTCCTACGTTGCCCCGTCTCTCCTGCCCCCGCTTCCCCTTGCTCCTTCTTCACACAATGCCGGTGGAAGAACACTTCGAATATGCCGGGAAGCGATACTGTGGATGGGACAAATCCCACGTAAGAAACTGTGGAATGGTCTGATTCCCCCTGGAAATATCAACAAACAATGGTTTCAACCATGGTTTCGTTTCGTGGTGCGAAATGGATTTCGTCCATCCACAGTATCAACATTTGTCACACCCGCAGCCCTGCTCCACCCCCAATAATCTTTTGACAAGCCACAGGCATTCGAATGTTCAGCCGCCACATTGGTAGGTCAGCAGGCGTCCCCTGTGCGGCAGTGCGCCACATCTCGCGTCTCAGCAGCCGCTTAAAACATACAAGATCTCTTCTGCCATGACCTTCCTATTCACGCTGGACAAACTGCATTGTGAGAGACGCTGGCACTTGTTGTCTGAGTGCCTTTTTACCCCAGGTGCCCCTTACTTGGTTTGGCTTGGTGGTGGAGGGGTTTGAAACCAAGGTGACCAGCCTTGTCATCGTTGCTGGTCAGCAAGTATCGCATTGACGGCTTGTCCGCAAAGCTGCCCAAAGAGTAGAAGACGTAATTGCGATCCTGAGATGCGCGCATGATGGCGACTGGCTGACTTTTTAGGGTGTTGCTGCGTAACCAGGTTGAGTTTCAACACATCTTGGGAAAGTGTTTTCAAACATGTACATTCATTACGCCCTAATGCAATTGATGCAGTTTGGGGTCAAGTTGAGTGGCCTGCATAGATTGACCACAAAGACAACGCATTTGGAAAGGAAGTAGGACAGTAGACTCGGCACAAAACAGTTGCTGCAAGATTTTAGGATCTTCTTGAAAGAATAGAGCAACAAGTGACCCATCAGTTGTGGCGCATGTTTTGTGGAGAATGGATGTGGCAAGCCGGTCATGAGGCCGCGTTCGGTTCAAGGTTCGCCTTGTCCCCGGTTATGCTGGCATCTAGCGGAACCGCAACGCGGGTTGGCAGGTCTTCCTCGCTTGAAGTCTGATGCATGGTGCGCTACAAGCGCTCGAAATTCAGAGGTCGTAAAGCCGATTTCGCAGAATCTGGCTGTGCCCTTTTCTTCTTTTGGGGACTCCTTTTTGGCTGATTCCGAAGAGAAACCCAGAGGAAATCAACCATTTTGGGGCCGTCCTCAGATCCCCTGCCAAAACTTGAACCTTTTAGCGGGCTAACCGTTAACAACGAACATGGAAACTACCACTAAACCAACCAGACAGCGAAAAAAAACCCAGGAACCGGATGGCCGGACGCCCCTCACTCGGCCCCGGGCGGTGTGGCAGCGTTGACCCTCCTTGGGCACCGAGTCCAGCAGCTTGATGTCCCTTTTGCTCAGCGCCTGCTTGAACGGAACCGCACCGGGGACACGGGAACGCACGCAGGGGTGTCAAAAGCGTGGCCGCTACGAGGCCATTAGCTGCCTGTTGAAGGGACCGAAAAGGGCTCATATTTTGATAAACCTCCCCACAAGAGAGAGAGAGAGAGAGAGAGAGAGAAAGTTGATTGGGCAAGCGTGGCCAAAACCCCTGGTGGGGGATGTAATCGCGAACTGTTTGGGGCATGAGTGAACGGGAAGGGGGGCCATCCAAACAAAATTGGCTGACTTTGCCATGTCAGAAAGGTCTCCAAGCGAGGGTAGTCTACGGACCCCAGACATGTCGCACCTGCCGATAGTGTGCTTACCACACATCGCCGATTCCTAGCGGTGAATCTTTACGTGCAAACTGGCAGCCAGTGAGCGCCCTTGTCGCATCACGACGTGTAGCTTCGCTTGTACCTTCCCAAACATTCAAGCCAAAGCGGCGCTTTTTTGAACCAGACTTTGCTACCATATGCTGACACTCCCGGTAGCTCCGAAAGGCTCGCAGGAATCTGGACATAGCTCCGCAATGGACCACCACCAGCTCGCTTGAAGGGGTCAGTTGGTGCCAGGAAACGGTGACCCTCGAGACCCGGATGCCGGCCCAGTGACCAGCAAGGTGTATCTTCTGGGTGGATTCTCGCGAGGAACCACCAAACAGAAGGGATTTCAAGGGGAAGGCAGTCCCTTTGCTGATTTGACCAGGCTCCTTATGTTTCCCCCTCAACCACCCCAATCGGCCACAGTTGGCAAGTGATGCTTAAACTGGCTAAGGGACATATAGGGACCTTTGTTCCATTAGGCAATTATGCATGGCAAACCCTGTTGCATGGTTGTTCAGGAAAACGTGTGTTTCAAAACACACCCCCAGTTCCTTTAAACCCTCCAAAAAAAGGAGGTTCCCTCAAAAGCACAAAAACAAGAGGTTCCCTCAAACAAAAACGGTTGCTTAAAACAGGGTTCCCTCAAAAACACGCAAAAACGGTTCCCCAAACGGGTACTTAAAAAAGGGTTCCCTCCAAAACACACGGCCCCAGTTATACGTTGGACCCTTCTACCTGGGAGCAAGGGACCGTCGTTGGCGAAAACCCCTGCCAGTTCCCTCCTCCACCGTGCACGCAGGCCCATGAAGTTTCAGGAACGTCAGCTCCTGAGCTCAGGGATCGACTCAGCGTGTCTTTGGTTCTAATCTTCTTGTACAACTCCCGGTTTTGTCTCAGCGACTTTTCTGAAAACACAACTCCCAGGGTTTTGGTCTCATTCCATCTTGTGACTAAAGAGAAGCAGCTCCCGTCTCAGGTTTGCTCATTTTCGAGTTGCTTTGAGCAGCCCCCTTTGCGCCATCCGTGTCAAGCTCGCAACCTCAAGCACGCCTCTCCTGTGTGCCGCCTTCGGGAGCAATGTAATCGCCTTGGCCAAAGCCAAGAGAATCCCCTTTTGGGCCCCACCTTTTGCAGTTTGGTTTGCAAGTGGGGTAGTCCCTTCTGCGAACGGCAGCTAGAACTCATATGCCAAAGTTGTCTAAGCTCTCTATGGGGCCATGGCCCTTTCCAGCAAGTAAAAGGGTTTGACCATCGCCTGAAGGAGTCCAAACCAATTTCATGAACCTGCTTGGGCAGCTCCCAGGGCTTCTCTTAAGTTTCGTCGAGCGGAGAGGTAGAGCCCTAGGTCGGAGCACCAGATGAACCAAAGGCCACCGATGAGTATAGCGCCAAATGGAGCATAACGTCATAGAAACCACCGGGCGTCAAAAGCACTTGAGGTGAGTTTGCAGGCCAAGTGGTCTCGGCATTTCGTTCATGCAACTTATTCCCTGCCGATCTTCCACAAGCGAAATGGCATCCGGCATCCATTTAGCTCAGTCACCAACCCGAAAACTAAGGGAAACCACAAGGGAAACCAAAGGCATTTTGATGGGTCCCTAAGAAAGACACCACCACTGTTTTTGCACTTGCCCAAAGGGCAAGTAGAAACAAAAGGTTCACCTTTGCGACCTTGACAAAAAAAACCAAAACAGGAATACCAAAAGGTCAAAGGGTGGTCTCCATTGGTATTTGCCACTTTAGGTTTTCCAAAAAAGGACATCCATGGAGTCGTGGTTGAGATTGACCAAATCCCCGAAAAAACGGACAAAGCTCACCACTAAACATCTAGGTCCTCCAGTAGAGAGGTTAGAATAAGGGTACCAACTTTTTTCTGCAATCTATTTTAGTAGGGGAAGCCGCCCACCCAAAAAACGTTGGTGAGAAAGGGCAACAAAAAGGGGTGAGAGGTCGGACACCTAGCTGGGGGACCTAGACATAAATAGGTACCCAAAATGGCTTGCCCTGGTAAATGGAAACATGGACTAAACCCTGCGGTCCATATCCTGGTGGTTTCATTTTGACCCACAACCACATGGGCCATGAATCAAAAGCCCGTACCCCCAGTGAACATCCCAATCCCCACCAAAATAGGTAGCCTAAAATGGGTGGTGCAGCTACCCCAAAATGGGATCCCACTGGTTTTGACATCCACAACCACATGGGCCGTGGGAAAAACCGGTCCCTTATCGAGGCCCAGGCCCAGGACTCCGCTGTGCTTCAGCACGGTGGTGCCGCAGCAGAGCTGCACCAGCTCCACCTCCGTGTCCAGGAGCACGCCTTGGCTGGTTTCTTTTGGCCGGCTCTTTCGGGTGCCCTCGTCTGGTACCAATGGCCGGCGTTTTAAGGGGAAGACGGGGTGCTATAGATCCCACAGCAAAAAGATAAACACTTTTTGCTGGTGAAAAGGAAATATGAGGGGAATCCCAAAAGTTAAATACAGATCCATAATAGCAGTAGAGTAATGGCCGGCTTTTCAGGGGAACCAGGGGGTGTCAATCACGGGGAAATCGAGGGATTCCCGTGGACAACTATTGAACTGTGGTTCACTCCTCTCACTGGAAGAAAGAGGATTGCTTTGACTTCTCGGGAAGTGAACAGTTGGTTGAGTGGTTGGCATCGCCCCAGATTAGTTCACCAACTATCCACCCACTATGCTGGAACCCACCATCCTTCGGGTTTTCTTTGAGACCAACCCAACCACTCCCCAAAGGCCAAACAGTGCACAGATCTCATGTGGAATTTTCTGTGGTGTACCTTAAATTAAACTGTGTCCTGGACAAGGTCAAGTCTTAGGCAATGCCAGCCGCAATCATGACTGCAATATTGACACTCATGTGCATCGATGAATGGTACAGTCAATATTATACTCAGAGTACCCTTTGCAGCCCTTACATACGAGCCAGAGTCAATACTACCCATTTGCTGTAAGGGGATAAGCAAGGCCATCAGGGCTCTGCCTCTCACCTCTCAATGAGGGCAGGATGGTCTCAAATAGGACAAGAAAGGCTTCCGTTTTCCTTTTGGCTTCCCTGGCCAGCCATGGGAAACATTTCCAAGCGTCGAAGCTTCTGCACCAGCACCTTCACGGGAGTCCTTGACTTTGCACCAGGCTCCTGAACGCGCCAGTCGTTGTTTTGTTCTGGTCGACACTCTGTGACTATGCAACAAGAGCATGTATTTGCAACAAAAAACAACACACTCCGGCCATCAATCAAAGGGACTATTTGTGTCGTGACTAGGCTTGGGCATGATGTGAGCAACCAGGGTAAACTGTCTCCTTTGATCTTGGCATGCAAGTTGTGAAGCTCGACAAGGTTCACATCAGCAACAACTGAACCATGAAATCTCATGCTCAAGTGCATTCCTCATGTTCTTTGAAGCTCAAGTGCATTCCTCTAGAAGTTACACAGGGCCAGAACCACATAGACGATTGGAGCGAACAGCTGGGTCTCGAAGCTGCGAGGCTGTGCCTGTCGTTCCCCAACACCCAAAATCGCTTCTAGTTGCCCAAGGCAAAGGTCTGTAACCCCGAGGGCACTCTATGAGTCATCTATGAGTCAACAGTGCTCACAGCTATCCCACCTGATGCTGGCTGTCCATTGCTATCGCCAAACTGGGCTATCGGTGCGACCAAGGCCGTGCCACCATTGAAATCAGACCAAATGGCGGGTCCTGATCCCATAGAAGGCGGCAAACAAAGATACCTTTGTCCGGTTGTATTGGTCCTGGCCTACTTTGGACAACGCCCAGCCATTGCATCTAGCCCTTGTCAAAGCAGCCAACATGAGCAATTCGACTCATTTCGAGGCGACTCCTCCAGTAGAATCTCTCCGCTGATGCCTGGCAAATGGAACTTGATGCTTTTTGGGCTTGGTGAGGCCAGCCACAAACAGGGTGCCACGCTGCCCGTTCTTCGTTTGAAGGGCGAATTTGTCGCCCTGTTCATCTCTCTCGCATTCCTTGTACCCGCAGTACTTGTCCAGGGGCCAGCCCCTCCTGCTCAGTGGCTCTCCCTGGACTAAACAGCTCCGCCGAGTGTATGGTTTCTAGGTCACTCAAAGACTATGACAATGAACATGGAATAACTTGGAGCTCCAAATAGGGTACTCTCAGGCTAGATGCGGTGCCGCCGTGCCGTCCTTTCGTTTTCCAAAAACGGATCCGTCCCATTTAAGAAATCTTCTTGGGCACAAACCATCGGACGTTCGGCCCACACCAGTGAGCCCTCCTTTGGAGACGCCGATCGAGCTGGCCTCGGACCACGACATCCACCGCATCCACACCGGCCGCGTCCCACTTGGCCTTGGCCACTATCCCACCACTTTTCATCCAAGTGAACCGTATCCAAAGTGAAGGGTAGCCTCCCACCAATGAACATGGAACCTGACAGGGGGTTTTAGGACCATTTATTTTGTCAGGTTCCATGTTGACGGGTGGGGAGGGCGCCTACTGGTACATGCGTTTGGTCGCATCTCCGAAATGAGTCCAATGCCGGCCTGGAGAGAAGGCTTGGGCTTGCACACCTGGCGCCATGGAACTGGACTTCACTCTTATTGTGGGCGACCACACGAGCAGGCGTGCTTCTTGAGGGACAACGGGTGAATGAACTTCCAATGGTTCCGTAGGAAGATCGGCAAAACACTAAACTGACCAACTAGAACGACTATGGTTGCATCCGTTGCCCAGCGACCCTGGTAGAAAACTGCCACCCTTTGTAGGGCCAGAACCAAAAGGACACCGATGGTTCCACAATGCTGAGGGCAACTGTTATCATTTCCAAGGGTTTTCAGACAATAATGGGGAAACTGGAAACGCCCGGTGCAAGAAAAGACGGATGGTCGAACAGAACGGACCCCACGAATGAGGAATCCCCAAGTTGCCCCCCACCCCCCCAATAATCGAAGCCACCCTAAGAACCAACCCCAGGATTCTAGACATCGGGCATCTCTTTTTCTTGAGGGGGCAAACACCTTTTCGCGAAGGTCATCTTTCAGCACACCACAGGGAAAACGCCACCTTTTCTAGGTCCTCCAGTAGAGAGGTTAGAATAAGGGTACCCTTTTTTCTGTAGTCTATTTTAGTAGGGGCACCCTCCCAACCAAAAAGGGGTGAGAGGTCGGGCACCTAGCTGGGGGACCTAGACAACTACAAAAGAACCCACAAAACCCGCAAAACACCAACAAAAAAACAAGTTGGTAAAAGGGCACCTAGCTGGGGGACCGCCACCTTTGGAGGCAACGCAAAGGGAACGTAACGCACCGTGGCTCTTCCGGGCCTTATCCCGCAGCTGCGCTGCTCGCTCCAGCAGCAGAAGGGGCCCGCCGCCCTCCACCTCCTGCACCTGCCACGGGTCCACCGCCCCAACGGACTTCCCTTCGCTACCCCTGGGAAAAATAACCACATATGTCCAGTAGTGACAGATTCCCTTCAAAACCAAGAAGGACAAACAGGAAAATATTTTAACTAAGCAAATAGAAGCTGATAGGCGGCTGGTCCCTGCACTTCAAAAGCCACATAAAACCGGCATCGCAACGGTCCTCGTCGCCTTGGCCGCCCACCAGCACCTCTGAGCTGAGATTTTGGCACTTGGCAACAAGCATAAGCAGATTGCGGGTGACCTTTTGGAATAGATGGCAAAATGACTAGAACCGGACTGAAACCACAGTCTAGTTTCAACGAAACTAAGCGAAAGCAGCGATGAAGCAAATGTCAGCATTCACCTGTTGCTTGGGAAAGGACCAATAGTTGACAAACCGCATGTTGGCCAAGCTCTACAACCCTATCGAAATTCATAGCCAAGTTTGAAGTGGTTTCCCTGTGACATGGGCAAAGTGCCAAAGTATGCCAAAGTTGACTCATACTCCAACCTCGGGGTTTGAATTGGCACCTCGCCTCTGGCCTTTCTAGCCTGAAACAGTGTGCATTAAGTCTGGAGTCATAAAATGCAGCCGTACCCACCGGTCGATAGTTTGGGTCACCAGGCATTTGGTGCTTGTTTGTAGTCAGAAAACCTTTCTCTGTCAGTTTGTGTTCCGCACCCCACATGCGCGTGTCAGGATCCATTCTATTTGTCTCAAGATCGTGCGCTTCCTCTGCTCAGCTCCTCCATTCCCCAGCTCAAAACGAGTTGAGGCGATGAAGCAAAACCCACACACATCCCCCACACGCGGCGCCACGGGGCTCCACTTCAAGGGAATTCAGCTGATGGCACTCTGGGCATCCCTGGCGCGCCAGGCAGCGAAGCCTTTGCAGTGCAACAAGGCCTGCGCGGCCGTAGCCAGCCTGCGGCTCCCAAGGGCCCAAAGACCCTGAGGTGTTCCGAGGGGTAAACCCTATTGACCCTCTACAAGGGGTTCAAATCCCCCCAAGCCACCCATCCGAAACACCAAGGGCAAGGTGAGTCACAATCAAAACCCGGTACAAACATGGTCGTACTTCCACAACCATGCTTCAAGGATTACGAAGGCGGAATTCCGCAGCTATTTATGGTTGGGATCGCCCCCTAACCTTCATCTACCCGAATCGGTTTTGATTGTGACTCAGTTGGATTCTGAAGGGTTTGTCTTGACAACAAAGTGGGCCGGTGCCTCACTGCCCCAGTGAAAGGGTTAGCTCGCCCATGTCAAAAAGAATTCGATCGACTGTCGGAAGCTCAATTACAGCAACTTCGATCCCAAAAGATAGTTGGATCGCCATCTTCCACACCTGGAAGATTTGGGCCTTCCACACACCCCACTGACTTCACCTGGCAGATTGATTGCCTTGTAGGCGTCCTTTGATTTCAAGGCTTTTTGCAACCCGAATCCAAGGAGCCGATACCCCGAAAGGTCTTGGACGTGAGCCTCGCTGCATGTCAAGCGGCAGGATCCGTAGGCTTTCTGACCCAAGTCTTCGATCGCAAACTGCGACATGCGACATCTGCGACATCTTCCAAACGGAAGATGTGTAGTTGGCCCGTCCCTTTTGAGTGGTGTTGAGAGAAGGTTTTGAACTAAAAAGAAAACAGCCCCGTTGGTTCTGGGGCGTCCTCGGATACTTCTAGGGGTACCTTCCCCATTCTTTCCAGGAATCCTTCTTTATACAGAACCTTCAGAAACCTAGGGAAAACGGATCCGGTTTTTGAAAAGGAACCATGGTGGAAAAGAATGGAAAAGGAACCACCCCCTAAATACTTGCCGAAACCAACTGATGTACAAAGACAAATCCTTAACAGGTGATGTTCACCTGGCCCAAATTTTGGTGTGTCGAGGGTGTTCTTTTCCAAAGGACACCTATGGGCTTGTCTTAAGTTTCTGGGGTCCACCCAACCTGATGTGGTGTTTCCTTTAGTTTCCCTTGAGACCACGCCAAAAAGGCGGAACCCTTCAAACACTTGCTGGTCAGCAGGGAATGAGACATGGAATGATCCCTTCTTTCCCATCCAACCGGTGGCTTTCTTTGAGGCCGAAACTCCCGGAAGGGCATGCCCTATCGCACCAGCCAGAAAAGGACCCCCCCCCCCCCGCCGATTTTTGTTTTTTCTCCGTCAGGGGACAAGCAACAGTCATTCGATTCGAGTCGCAAGCATCGCCTGGTGCAAAGGTTGGCGCCCCGAAGCGACATCGCCTCGAGTCCTTCACTGGGCAGAGGAAATGGAGGGACCCCTGCACTGGTTCCGGGGGCCCGGGGGTTCAGGGCCACCATTAAAACAATGGTTGGGTTCACATGTTCACCATCATGGTTTACCGTGGATTGTCATCGTCCAAATTGGGTCCCCTGAACCCTAGGGTTGCTGCAAGGGAACATTCAAGTGCCACGTTTAGATGTGGAAGTGAACGGAAGTGAAGCTCTTTGCGAGCTTTGAGTTCTCCTCAGTCTCGCCCCTTGGCAGGATCTTGGCTTTGCTTCCACGCAACCAACAGAATAAGTGCTAAGCTAGGGACTACCCCGAATCCAGGGACAAGCATCTCTAATCTCCGCCTATACCCAAGACGCAAATCCTGGCGGAGTTCAAGCTGCGCGGTCCTTCGTGCCAGCTACATAAGATTGCCAGCACGAGGAGTTGCACGGACATTCTAAACGGCTGCGCCACTGAGCCACAGACAAGATCCGCTTCGCGTCAGTTGAGATTGGCGGGTTGTCCCAGTATTCATAGGGGTGACTCCCACCATATTTGTAGTTTTCCTTTCGGTTGCCCTTTAAAAGCAACCAACAAGGGCCACCCCCAAAAAGACACACCCATAGGGTTTCATCCATCCACAACTTGTTTCAACGGCACGCTTTCTTTTCGGCACACAGAACGCCCGCTGCCGTACAGACGCGTTGTAAAGCCTCCGCCTAAGGCGAGGCGACCGGGAGCAATGGGACCAGCATGGATACCCCAAAAGCATAGAATTTGCACAGGGGTTCCAGAAGAGGAAAATGATCCTCCAGGAGCCACTGTGCAGGTTCTATCTTTGTTTTTGGGATGGTCCTTTTCAAGACAGTGCAAGCACTGTAAAAGAAATCATTGTATAAGAAACTGCGGGGCTGAGATTCCCAAGTCAAGCATGTTGCAACTGCATTTGCTGCTAAGAAATTGAGCCTCCCTGGATTTTTCCTGGTACTGCTACACCAGCTCACCCTGGTATGGAGTGGGCCTTGGAATTCTTAGCAGCCTTTTCGGGCGATGAAGGACTCGTCTAAGAAATTCCTTCCCCTAGAAGAAGACAAGGTTAAGAGATTGGCTAAGAAATCCAGCCCCGTGGCTCCAGAGTCTTTTAAACAGGAAATGGACCCTAAGAAGTTCAACCGATTTCTTACGCGCTCGCACTGTAAACCACAAAGGAAACCACTTGTTTGGAATTCCTCTATTCTGGCACACACTAACATTCAGGGGCCACCGCATACACATTCGCTAGCAACACACCCATGACTGTGCAGTCTTGAAACTTGCTGGCCTTGTCTTCGGCGAAGTGCTCTGAAGCAAAGAGAGGGTGGAAAATGAAGGATCTTTCTGGACCATCAAGTTGAACCTGCACACGCGTTGTGCAAAATGCTCACGACAGCCTCCCCAACTGTTCGCCCAACATACCAAACTTCTACACTCCGTGATTCATGCCAGTGACATCAACCATTGAAGTGCTGCGAGTGAGCGCAAGCAAAGCATCTGTCGGATAATATGGGCTGAAATCTGATCTGTTTCCTTCCACATCTGCAATCCGAATTCTTCTCAATTAGCTCAAATTGCTGCATATCATTCTGAACCTCCCACAAGCATGTACTTTGGCTGTGACAGGATCTCAGGGGCGGTGTGTTGCAACAGATTCTCGTCAACCTTTCGGAGTGCCAACTCTGTGCGAATATGGGTCTTTCTTTTTTTGCGGGTACCCTTTCCTCGTGGTTTTAAAGGGAAACTAAGAGGACCACCACCCATTTTTGGGCGGGTCCCTAAAAAAAGACACACCCACATGCATCCCTCACCGCAAACTCGTGAGCCTGGCAAATCGGAGTCATCTGGATCTGGACCCCGCCTCGCGCAGGCGGTTGGTTTGAAGCCGCCGCTGCGGTAAGATGCAAACCTTCGGCGACAAGGCCGGGCGCTGCAGGCGCTGCTGGGGCCTCGCGCTCACCGGCGGGACCGGCTGGCGGCTGGCAGGTGGAGGTGCCAGTGGAGTGGAGTTGGCCCACGCCCGCGGAGTGGACAATTGGCTGGAATTATGTAAGTGCGTTCAGTGCGCTTATGGAAATCGGTCCAAAAGAGAAAAGGACTTGTGGGGGGTCAAAAGTTAAAAAGCTTGCAAGCAAGCCGCCGGCTTCAAACATTGAGGGGGAGCAATACCCTAATACCAACCTCCTTCAAGGCACAGTTCTCAGCCGACGCCCTACCTCAGGGTGTTGAGGGGACGCCAATTACATGGTCCAGGTGTTAAAGAGCGCAACACTGTAACAAGCAACACAAAACCTTGTCGTTTCTGTCTAGAGTACCCCTCATGCAACTTCCAAGCTCCTTCTCCGGATCTTTTTGGGATGAGGCCGACTGGAATAGGCAAATAGTACGTGCAAATCATTGCAACCTTCTGCGACCCCAAGCATTTCCAGTGGAAACCAAGCAGCCATCAACAATCACCTTGAGCAAAATGACTCTTGCAGCATCAAATTGGAGCTTTCGCGCAGCCTGCCTGGATTCCAGCTCACCTGCCTCGATCAGCAGGCGAACTAGGGCCGATTGCTCCTTGGCAAGGAGAGCGACAGCATCCCTCGCTTGCGAAATCTGCTCCCCTGCTAAAAGTTTAACTTTTAGTGGTTCAATGAAAAGCCCACCAGTTGGCAAAAAGTTAAAGTGCGCCAAAGCTAAAACGGCAAGCCTTCAATACCGTGGACGGACAGAATCCTGCACCATGAGATGGATGCAACCCGAGGGAATTGTGGGATAAAGACCCCCACCAACCGGTGCGAAGGTTGGCAAGTGTTCGCATCACAGGCTGCAGGCCTCGCGTCGAAGTTGTGTCAGCCACGCTGAAAACTTGTTTCCCCCAAGAGGACTTGGGATAAAAAAAACGTGTCACCCTGATCATGCTTTTCTCAAACGAACCATAGACTACCAGGAAGTTTGACCGGACCTCACATCTGCCTCTATTTTCACCCCAGTCTAAAGGGAGACCAAAAGGAACACCGCAATTTTTTTAAGGCCCCACTATTTTGACACGTACCCTGTGCTTCAACTAATCTTGGCCCACTGCCTGTTGCCTGTTCCCACCCTTCATGACGAATTGGAGTGCAGCGGCGTAGTAAGGCTTGCAGTGGTGCCGCCTGGAAAGGTTCCCTTCCCAGAGCAGCCGCAGCAAACAGGAGCTCCACTTGGACCTGACGAGTGGCTCACACTCACTGAGCTTTGCTTTTGCAAGGTAGCTTTGTACATCCCCCCTTTGCATACAGGGGCAAATGACACCCCCAAAGCTCATGCGATTCATGAGAGAGGTACATGCCGTACAGGCCCCCTATAAAGTGGGATGGTGACCAAGTTATGCAACGTGCAGCCTTAGACAAAGGACAATCATGTGCGCAGCATCCTGTCCATTTGGCATTTGCTCAGAACTCGTTCAGGCTCAGCCCGTTTTGCAGGGTGCTTTCTCCCCCAAAAATGGCTCCATCCACTGAAAGGCAGAATCTCCGAGCTCCTTTTGAACAAATAGATGGCAGTGAGCGATTCAAACCGAGCTGAATTCAGAGTCCATAAGTTTCCCAGAAGCCACCCCCCAGACATTCTCCACATCCGCGGATGAGCCGAATACAAACTCTCAGACTATTTCTAGCCAAACCTCCCCAGGACATTGGCCAATTAGCCAAATGGTTGCAGTTGGCCCCTCTGCAATTTTTTTCTAAAAAAAAATGCGGGTTCAATGGAAACACCCTGGACTTCCCAAAAAGCTAAAGTCTAAAGATCCATCCTAATAGCACTCAAGAAATGCACACCAAAACCTCACCCAAATTGGCAGCGTTGGATACCTTTGCTCGCCCCTTCGGCCTGCGCAGTATCATCACTCCACAGTTCACGCGGCACTCCGCGGACAAATCCTCCTGGATAATGAGGTCCCGGCCCTCGGCCTCAGGGTGAAACCAGCTCGGTCTCAAGGGACACCGAGAGGAACACCTCCAATAGGGACCCCCCAGTTTGGCACATACACCTGTATTCCGATTCTGGGTTCATTGCCCCTATTTGCTTGAATCTGGGCAAGTGACCCTTTGCAATCGATACGTAACCCCGCACCATCCGCCTGTCAAATCTGCACGCGCGAAAGTAAGGCCTTCTGCTGATGACATGCTCTGAACCGGGTTCGCACAAGGTGTTTTTTTTTTGGGCGAAGCAATCTTGGAGGCTGGTTCTCAGCAGGGTCCTTGAGGCAATGAACCCTGATTTGGTTTTCTTTAAGGGAATTCCCTTCCGGTTCAAAGTCTTGGCAAATTGGAGGCTGCTTGTGAGGCAAAAGCAGTCGCAGACTCGAATTTTAGCCTTTGACATGGAGCTGGATGCAGAAACTGAGCAGCGTCATCTGAGCCGGCAAAACTCATGGACTTTGGGCTCTGCCATAAAGTTTTTACATAGGCCTTATACTCTGCTTTCTATCAGGTGGCCCTAAGCTGTCGCTTGCCAGGGTTTTCGGGGGCTCCTCTTTCCTGTTCCCTGCCTCTTGGATGAAGGAATCCAGCGTCTTTGCTTGGTCGATCACCACCGCATCAGCATCCACCCAAAGCACGTGGCTATGTTGACCTTCAGCCATCACGCGTCGCAGCATCAGCACCTGGAAGCGGTGCGAGGAAAACAAGCTGGATGGCCAGGTTCAAGGTCCACTGTAGATCAAGATTTACTGAAACACGCCAGGTGTAGTGACGTGTCATGCTTCAGGAATTATCTTGACTTGAGTCATGTTATGATCACATGAAATGACTTAAGCCCAGCGAATTGGTGAAACATACAATGTGGGCGAAGGATTCACCAACTCAAAAGGGTTCAACAAAGGGGTTCCCTGTCAGTGAGGTTGCACTCCCCCGAGAAGGTCGCTACAATCTGCAGATAGTCTGACAGACGTCGAGTTGGAATCCTTTGCAAGAACCCCGAGGCTTTGTGCAGAATAAACATGTTTCAACCAGGGCATCCCTTAAAATCTAAACCACACTTACAAGCCCTAACCCCCAACCGCCACGGACAAGATCATCCTCGTTTGCTTGATTTTCAAGTGGGAGTTTCCTACGGTAGCGACCCCCTTTTTTTGGATGGAGTGAAAGTGAAACCCAACGGACAACACAGATTTTGTATAAGTATGACGATATATACACATACAAATTACATGTGTACACACACGTATATATTTATATCTACATATATACATACATATATATATATATATATACATATGATTGAAAGGGCTCCACCAAGAAACAGGCAAGTCTGGCTGTGTGCAAGCATCGCCTTGTACCAGGTGTGAGCGTCCCGAGGGGCAACCGCCTCCAGCATGTCGCGCCCAGGAAGCGCATCGCACAGGAAATCATAGCCGTGCTTCGCTGCATACCTCAGGCACCCCGCGGAAAGGGCCCCAGCATTGCTCCCTTTGAGGCACTTCTCCAAAAAACGGAACCCCTATTCCAGGAACATTGTTTTCCAGGTTACTTCCTCTGGCAGCTGAACAAAGCGTGAACCTCACTTAGTCTGACAGCCAAGCCGCTCATGGTTTGCAGCTGCACAAATGTTGCCAGGTGCATAATTTGTAGAATAGGCGGTGATTATCAAAATGCCACTGCCACTTCCTCCGCTGAATGCATATGTGTGGCAATGATGAATCCGCGATCGTGGCAATGATGATTCAGCCCCTGTGATGTACCAACGGGCCAACTACTTGCTGGCATGAACTGTTGTGAAACAATGGGCAGGGATACACTTGCAGAATGCAAACTCGCAAGCGCACAAAAACAAGAAACACCTGCTCAAAAAGGGTCAGGCCAGCTTGCAGGATAACCGCTATTCGTCATTTGCAGGACATTGTTATCACTGTGCATTTCTGCACTCATGGCGCTTTTCTCATGTCGCACCTATGGATTTGCCCCCTGGGCTTCGTCAAGCCAAACTGGCCGAGCATCTGAATCTGCTGTGCATGGTTGAAGCCAAGCTGCGCTATGATGGATTACTTCACAGCGCCACCAAATGTTATTTGGTTCAACCACGATCCATCTGCCTGTGCCGAGCAGTTGATTGAGCGGCTCGACACTGTCTCGGCACTCCCACCTCTCTTGTGGGAACACCGGCAATCATGGCAGGATTCGGCACCCATTTCACGTGTGATTCGGATTCACGTAGCTGCCGTTCAATTACCTGCGTCTCGATTGCAGTGCGTTTGTCAGCAGCATGCCCAGAAGACTCGTTGGTCAGGTGGTCAAAAATAAAATGGACGTTGTTCTGCGGAAGAGGCATGAGACTCCAACCGCTGATCCTTGAGATGGCGTTGCCAGTCCTTCATGTCGAACGCGGCGTCAACCGCTCCTGGAACGTGATGCGCCACATCAGCTCTGCAAGCCCCCGAGACATTGCTTGGGTCTCTGCCGCCAAGGTAGAGTTCATCGCTCGATATAATTAATTATTCCAATGCAGAAGCTCACACTTGCTCCGTGAGCCACCGCAGTTTTTCTCCAGCTCCAGCGGTTTCAGTCCGGCACAACGTATAAAACGTGAGGTTGGCGGGGGTGATGACGTCTGTGGTCCTGACCCTTGTGGTGCATCCGACGCTTGGCTGGTTCCGCCGCAAACATGCAAGTTTCACTCCTCCGAATCTCTGCTGTTGCCATGACGCTCTAGCTCGAATGGTCTTGTGAGCGCTCCCCATCTGCGTCAGCTTCTCCGCGAAACCTCCCAGGAACTCACGCCCTTGATCGCAATCACAAGTTGCGGAACTCCACATGAACGCATCCAGCTCCTCTGAAAAGCTGAGCGGTTCTGCGCAATCGATGATGTTGCAATCGATGATGTTGAGCACCGGCGCGGCCTGTCGTGGCTTCACCCTGCAAAGTGCACCGCGCCCGCGCCCATGACTTGACCATGCGCCAAACACGTGCGTTGATGGCCTCCAAGCCGTTGGGCGCTGCTGTCCTTTGCAGATGTCGCAGAACTCCTTCTGCGCGTGCTTCCGCACTGAGGTCCTGGCGCTTGCCAGTCGCAACATCCGGGCAGAGTCAGCGTTGGCTGGACATCTTGGGGTGCAGCTCTTGGACCATCTTTTTGTCTCGTTCCGTGAGTTCTCGACTGGACTCCCATCCTCCACTGCGCCCGCGGCATCTGCCTGCTCTCGCAAGTCAGGCTTGCCTGCGGTCTCGTCTTCTCTGACAAAGACCTGCATCTGGTTTGGGTGGAAGATCAAGATCAGCAGCGGGAATGGGCTCTTCCTGGTAGACGCTCGGTCCCACAAATGGCAAGCTTGTTGAAGGATCACCCACCAGTTCTTCACCGCTCTCTTGGGGTTGGGCGTGAAGGAAGACTCTGGCTGGCCCACGTTTTCAATGTGCATCTTCACCGCTCGGTCGATCAGACTCATGGCTCGGGGTGTGCAGGTTGACTCAACGTTGGGCTGTCATGATTGGAAAGTTCGTAATTCCACTCAACCCGTTGAACTCCGTTCAAAACATCGAATATGTCCGTCCACATTGCTTGGCTACTTCGATTCAAACGGGTAAGGACCAGCCGTGCTTCCCGAACACTACTGACACAAGCGGCCATTCGGGTTTCAGGTACAGCTCCCTCAACAGTGAAATTGGTAGCAGCAGGGAACCACCTCCTTGCTTGTTCAACTTGTGCGGACAAAGGCCAAAGCATTTCAACTCTTCTTCAAGACGGGACAGGGCTCCCTTCCCAGTCCTTGATGGAGTAGTTTTGGAAGTCTAGGTCTATGTCCTCAGGCGGGCCGTGACTGCTCATGGAAGTTCCTGCAAAGCTTCGTCCATTTCGCACGACATTCTTTTGCCCAGAGCCCGATCTTTCCGCACCTCGCGCACCTCGTCCGCAGCGTCAACATTTCCACATGTGCTCGAGCTCCTCGTCCAGCACTCGGCTTGCCCTTGCCCTTGCCCTTGGCGCCCTTGCCTTTGCAGGGGTAACGTCCACAGCCATGCCGCTGGTCCTTGCAAGCCTTCCGAACTTCTTGGTACGTTGCCAGGGCCTCGTGGAACTCCTCGCTTTCTCGTAGATCTCGTTCAGGTCGCACTCGCCCAAATACACATAACCCTCTTCCAAGACCTCATCCTCTTCCATCAGGTACGGTAGTTGCCTCCGTTGATGCCCTCGTCCATGGCCTCGTTGCCTTCCATGGAGTTAGCTCCGACCACCCTTGTCTTTCTGCACCTTCTCGAGCTTCCGCAACGCCGTCACGATGGTCTGTCTACGCACTCACCTGATGTTCTTGCACGCTCGTCAGCGCGGCTAGCCCTTGGCCTTGGTCTGCAGCCAAACTCC
Source organism: Effrenium voratum (assembly GCA_963377175.1). Classification (NCBI taxonomy): domain Eukaryota; class Dinophyceae; order Suessiales; family Symbiodiniaceae; genus Effrenium; species Effrenium voratum. Next base: position 142,711 of record CAUJNA010000323.1, on the reverse strand, counting down.
TTCATCTTGGAGTCTGGCAAAAGCTGCCTCCGCCCTGATGATGTGTTCGCTTGCCTTCCCTCGCTTATGCATGGCCGGCTCCAGGTAAGGCTGGAAGTGCTCCTTCAGCTTTTCCAGAATGGCCCAAATTCCAATGACCAGCTCCACCGGCATCTCGTCCCTTGTCACTCCGCTGAGGTTCCTGCGCCCCTTGGTGCCCTGCTTCTTCACG
>CAUJNA010000323.1:132500-137500 GCA_963377175.1 Effrenium voratum | reverse complement strand
GGCCCACTCGCAAACTTTTTGAGACACGCCCCATCCGGTCCTTTGGCGTCAGCATCCAGTGCCTGCGCCACCAAGCTTTCCGAGACCTGACGTTGGTGAGTTGGGGTGGGTTGGGGTGGGGTTGGCGGGGGTGGGTTGGGGTTGGGGTGGGTGGGTTGGGGGGGTGGGGTTGGGGTGGGGGTGGGTTGGGGGTGGGTTGGGGGGGTGGGGTTGGGGGGGTTTGGGGTTGTGGGGTGGGGTGGGGTGGGTTGGCCCATGTGCCATGTGGGAAATACACCTTTTTGCGATACCCAGGTAGGCCATGCATCCATGACTCAGGGATTCGAATCCTTATCACAGAAATTGGTCCTATTCCATGGACCCAATCCGGCCTTTACCCAAATGTGAACCGCAATCCCCGTTCATCCAAAGGAACACCCACTCGGTTTCATCCATGTTTCACCAGGTTGGCCCGCCCCAATGCGATCCCGTTTTGGAGTTTGCAAGGGAAAGCCAAGGGGCACCAACCCAGATCCAGTTTGAGACAGACCCATGGCGAACCAAACTGCGGTCGTGCTTGTCAAAACACGACAGGCCAAGAGGCATATATTTCCCAAAACGCGGGGTGCGCGGGCCCACAGGGTTCCTCCCCAAAATGGTCATGGCAGCCTCCCGGTTCTCAAACGTGTCCCGTGAAGGAGCACCATGCTACGACGGTACGCCGCCCGAATCAATGATATCTCTGGAGACCCCCCCAAAAGTCGTGGAATCTCTTTTGGGATCCGGTCCCCAACAAAGGGCTCAAGCAGGGGTGACTGGAGTTTGCCCAAATGAACAGTTGATCAATTGGTGGCTCTTTGGGAGGTCCAAAAAAAGGAGATGGAGGGATCCTTGTGAAGCTCCTTCCGCTAATTTGGCTGCGTCTTGTCTTTTTCTGCGTCAGCCCTTCCTTAAAGGAGAACCGGAGCCATTTTGGGGGGTCCAACCTTAACAAAGAAACACCCAAGGGATGCCGAAAAAAGAGGCGTGTCTCTTCTAAGGGAGCCCCATGCTGGATTTCGCATTTCCTTCTGGTTTCCCTGAAAACCACCAAACAAGGTGTACGAGTCCGGGGCCCAAGAAAATCCTTACAGAACTCCATGTGCGAATACCTCCCTGTAAAAAACGAGGAAAGACCACATCCTCGCAGCAGTGTCCCTTGAAAACCAGCAGGGGACAGTACCTTTGCAGCGAGTGGCTTCCCTCGGCTTCTCGCCTCAAGCCCCCGCCTCAAGCTCCGCCTCAGCGGGAAGCACCTCCACCGAGCCGGGGAAGCCTGGCGCGCGCGAGAGCGCGCTGGCGCCAAGGATTCGAACCACGCCGTGGCTCGTGGCTTCTTTCTTTTTTTTTTTTGGGGGGGGGGGTGCCGCTCGTTGTTTCTTGTTTTTGGTTTTTGTTTGTTGTTGTTTTTTTTGGGGGGGCCAGTGCTAGGATTGATTTAAAGGGGAGATGAGAGGGCAACCACCCCATGTTGATGGCATTCAGTGTTAGGGTTAACTTAAAGGGGAGATTAAAGGGCAACCACCCCCATGTTGGGTTCCCGAACACCCTAAAAGAAGCCACACCATACATCCAGAGCGGAAAACTTAGCCACCCACCGGGACAAGATTCCAGCCCCCTGACCTTTGCCCAAGCCCACAGTTGTACTCCCTGTTTCTTGGTGCTTTAAATGAAACGTATTGCATTCTTCACCATAGGCTCCTGCATCATGCATGTGCCGCGAAAACTCACTCAACCGGTATGTACGTTCCGAGCTCCTGCAGGACATGCCCCTTCATAGAAACGGACAAGGCTCCATGCTGTTTAGTTTGTTGAGCTCAATCAGTGAATACAAACTGTTCTCACAGTTGAACCACCTCCGAGCCCGACATCGACATGAACCAGATCTCTAGGGGGCACTTCCCCAGTCTTTCCAGGGATCCTTCTTTCCAGAAAACCATCAGAACCCCACAGAAAACAGATCCGGTTTGTAAAAAGAACGATGGTTGAAAAGAATGGGGAATCAACCCCTAGAAGATCTGTCATGATTGGCATGTCGGTTTTCTTTTGAGGAGGACTGCCACAACTCGACTTCGGACTGCACCTGCCGACACCAGCAGCTGCTGCCAGTCGCCTGCAGCTGCCAGATGCGCCCCTGGCTTCAGGCAAACCGACTCCGACTTTTGGAAGGTGCCGCCTGTTGGAAGGGACAGGGTCCAAAAGGAAAGGAGGGGAGAGAGGACTGGCCAGGTCCGGATGAATCCGAGGGAACAGCTTTCCCAAACCTTGTCGACACTAAGAGAAGGGGGGGGTTATTGACCAAGCTCTTCCATGATCCTGAGCCAAACTCACCTAAAACAGGCACCGTCACGCTTGGCCTGGCCTTCTGCAGTCGAGAAGCGCACAAAGCCCCAGCTTTCGTGCACTGTGGCCGTGCGATTCACCACCCGCACCTGCACCACTGTCTTTCACAAGCGAGCGATGCCTACCTCAGACCTGCTGTGGCCCCGGGCAAAAAAGGGCACCTGGTTCTGTTCATTTGGCTACGGGTCTGCCGAAACACACTGACGGAAGTGAAGGATGACCCAAACCAATCGAGCAAACAACCACCAAGGCCATAGGACAACTTGCGGTGCAAGGCAGTCACCCGGTCTTAAGCTATCTATTGCGCGAGTTCGAGACTCGATTTTTGAATTCGCAAGCATGTGACTGAAGCGACTCGAAATGAATCCAGCTGCGCTGAAACACCGAGGGCCAAGCCCACACGTCTTCCACTTCTCCAAAATGTGTACAGATGCTCCGCAGGGCTGACCTCACACCGGCAACTCGCGGCTTTCGTCCACAAGGCTGGCTTTCCCAATGATCCGGCAAAACAAAACAAGGCCCCAATCCGCAAGGCACTAGCTCCAATGGGCATATCAATCTCGTTTGCCCGTCATATGCGCTCGGGGGGGAAACCAAAGGCAGCCCTGACTCCAGGAAAGGTTCTCAGCACTTTCTTTGAAGGGTTCTGATTTTGGGGATGGGCATGAATTGGTGTTTGCGGACCGATTTCGTGGTGGACATTAGAATTTCGGGGAGTGGATTCATTTATCCACCAAACACTTCGGTGGTTCCCTATGAAATTTGCTGATTCAGGCTGGGTACTTGGATGGGTTGGGTAGGGACATCTAAAGGAACCAAACATGTTCAGGGTTCTTCTTTGAGGTGCCCTAATCACTCTACGTATGAGGTGAACTCACAGGGCGCCCCACGGGTTCTCTGCCAGCGCCGCCGGCAAAGATCGCAGGAAGATGCGGTGGCCGGGACGGATCATACATGCTCCTTCGGGAAAAATGGATGGGGAATGGAAGAGAGGCCACATCAGGTATTAGTTGGTGGTTGGGTTTGGAGATTTGAACCCCTAGGGTATATGGGAGAACACTCCCTATCCGAACCACCAATTGGAGGGAAGCTGACCACAGGTGAATAAGGAAGACACTAAGTTGAAGCCAGTGCACTCCGACGGATTTCAGCATGTTGCTTTCTTGAGCACAGCGGCAGGTCCAAGCGCTTAGGTGCAAGTTGGGGTTTCAAGGCGCCAGTGCAGAGAAGGCGGGGCCAGCTTGGGCCAAAGCTGTGCTTGGTTTGAGGACCGCAACGGGGGGGGGGCTCCTGCAAATTTCGCGGTGGCCCATTGGATGCACGACATGCCAGCCTGAATTGCAGACATGCCAGCCACTCATGGCGCAAGCCGCCAATCGAAACACAGACTTCAAGCCATGCACCGGCCCAAGGCAGGCGTTCAAAGCATCATGAGTACACTAAATAGGTGCAGCTTCCAATGCCGGAACTTTTTCGCTGTGTTGCCACTTGAGCATGTGGCTGTTGCTGCATGCAATCACCCTTGGTGTCTCGCTGTGCACAACTGATTTGAGCGGCGACCACACAAGGTGAGGACTCGGCAAACGTAGATGCTCAGAAATGCTTGAACCGCAGAGTCTGTTGTGATGCAATCAAGAAAGCATAAGGGGTGACTTAACACCAAAGTCATTCGCCCAAGCCCTTTCATGCGGAAACAGTGAGCTTCTGAATGGTATAAACACGCAACAGAAGGGTGAGGTTGTCCAGGCAAAGGCGCACCTTCGCACCTTGGACACGCGCAATTCCACGTGTCACTCCTTTTACACTCCGCGCAAGGACTCATAGAAGGTTTGAGCCAAATGCGCCACCTGGCCAGGCGCAGAGGGCAAGTGGCTTCGGAGCGTGCTGTGCTGAGCCGCCTGAGACACATAAATGTAGGTATGGAAGGCCAAAAGTACGCGATATGGAATTCGCGCCTGCGAAGTTGTGAATTCTTATTCTTCAATGTGGCTTGCCTTAGCATGCCTCGTTGCATGACAGCAGTCCCAACCATGAACATCTCCCCTCACTGGCTGAGTAGATGGCCCCAAAAAAGTCCAAACTTTCTTTTTACCACTAAAACGGTCTTCCCGAAAAGTTTACAGTTCATGAACTCAGGAAGTGAGTCCTACTGACATCCCAATCCACACGAGCCTCCTCATCGCACACCCCATGCGTCATGCACGGGTAGGCACGGAAGGTGGTCCTGCTGAAGGCAATGCCAATGAGCCATGGGTGTGTCTTCTTTTGGGATATCCCCTTTTTAGTGGTTTTAAAGGAACACCCGGAAGAATGCCCACCATTTGGGGGGCCTCCCCAAAACAAACACAGCCCTGTTTGATGGTAAGGGAAACCAAAGGCCACCACCCATTTTGGGGTCACCGATTCACTGGCAAAGCTCTGGACAGAAGTACTTGCTTCCTGAAGAGGACACGGACATTGGACGGTCCCACTGGTTTTTGCAGGGACCGAACCAACAGAAGACTTAGAGTTTTGGCAGTGACCTACAAACATTTTATATACATACATTCACTCCAGCACCTCTTCCCACAGGGAACTCAATCAACCAAGGGTTGCGTCTGATTGATCACCATGATTCAGGACAAATCAACATCGAGCCT